>OY740804.1:3380841-3724588 GCA_963514005.1 Raja brachyura | reverse complement strand
GTCGACAAACCACACAAACTAATTGTGCACAAATAATAGATAAATGACACTGAAATTCTACAAGACAGCAAAAGCAAATGGTTGCCAAAAACAAGGCATTAGTTCAAAACCCTATCCCACAGCCACATCACACACAAACGTACAAACTAATTTGCATAAATCATACACAAATGACACGTAACATTTCTAAAGACAGGTACATAAAAATGCTGGAGTAACTCAGCGGGTGAGGCAGCATCTATAGAGAGAAGGAACAGGTGACGTTTCGGGTCGAGACCCTTCTTCAGACTGGGTGTGATACATGGATAGGACAGGTTTAATAGGATATGGGCCAAACGCGGGCAGGTGGGAGGGGAGGGGAGGGGAGTGGTGGGGGTGGGAGGGGAGGGGATGGTATGGGGAGGGGTGAGGGGAGGGGTGAGGGATGGGGAGGGGAGTGGAGGGGATGGAGTGGGGAGGGGTGAGGGGATGGGAGTGGGGAGGGGTGAGGGGAGGGGAGGGGAGGGGGGAGGGGAGGGGAGGGGAGAGGGGAGGGGTGAGGAGAGGGGAGGGGAGGGGATGGGAGTGGGGAGGGGTGAGGGGAGGGGAGAGGAGGGGAGAGGAGTGGGGAGGGGTGAGGGGAGGGGAGGGGAGAGGAGGGGATGGGAGTGGGGAGGGGTGAGGGGAGGGTAGGGGAGAGGAGGGGGAGGGGAGGGGAGGGGAGGGGGAGGGGAGGGGAGAGGAGGGGAGGGGTGAGGGGAGGGGAGGGGAGAGGAGGGGGAGGGGAGGGGAGGGGAGGGGGAGGGGAGGGGAGAGGAGGGGAGGGGTGAGGGGGAGGGGAGGGGAGGGGATGGGATGGGTGAGGGGAGGGGGGGATGGGTGTGGGGAGGGGAGGGGAGTGGGGAGGGGTGAGGGGAGGGGAGTGGGGAGGGTTGAGGGGAGGGGGAGTGGTGTGGGTGAGAGGGAGTGGTGGGGAGGGGAGGGGATGGGAGTGCGGAGGGGTGAGGGAAGGGGAGGGGAGGGAGGGGAGGGGAAGGAGGGGAGGGCAGTGGCCATGATGGACCATCTACCACTCTCTGCAGCCACTTGTGCTCCTGTACCGTGGAATTGCCGGAGCAGTTTGTTGGGCTGGAGGGGTTTCTACACAGCTGCCTGACTCCTTTAGACAAGGGCTCCCAACCTGCCCTTAAATTTCGATACCCAGTGGGTAAATTTGTTGATTCAGGATTTGTACATATTATTTTCTCATTGACTGACTGTGTTTGGTTCTGGTACACCGGTATCTGTTCATCATTAGTTGTTCATAAATAAATGAACTAACATTGTTACGTGTTATTAAAGTTGCCGGGGGTAAACGGATGAAAAATGTTGGGGGGTTACACAAAAAGCTGGAGAAACTCAGCGGGTGCAGCAGCATCTAAAGAGCGAAGGAGATAGGCGACGTTTCGGGTCGAGACCCTTGGGAATCACTGCCTTAAGGGATGACAGAAGCTCTCCCTCTCCTTCCCGGCTCATCCCGAAGGTCCTGGCGGAGTGTTAGACAAGAGGTGCAGGAGGTGGCCATTCGGCCCTTCGAGCCAGCACCGCCATTCACCTGTGATCTATCTCCAATGGGAACGGGGGAACTCAGACCTGGGCCTCGTGCTCCACCTGCTGGCCACCCTTGGAAGAGCGGGGGAAACGGCCCCCTGGGCAATGGAATAGGAAGGAACTGCAGACGCAGGTTCACACCCAAAATAGACAACAAAATGCTGGAGTAACTCAGCGGGTCAGGCAGCATCTCTGGAGAAAATGAATGGCTTACAGTCTCGAGGCCCTTCTTCAGACTGAGAGTCAGGGGAGAGGGAAACGAGAGATGTAGACGATGATATGGAAATATGAATGAATGAACAGGTTTATTGGCCAAGTATTCACATACAAGGAATTTGCCTTGGTGCTCCGCCCACAAGCGACAACATGACATAGAGTGACAGATATGAATGACACACAAAACACTAAACATTAATAATAAAAGACCATTGATTAAACATGTGAACCAAACAAAATACCAGAGCAAAAGGAGGCTACAGATTTTTGGCTATTGAGTAGAGCTACTACTCATGGATAAAAACTGTTTCTATTTTCGGCTCCGGGCTGTGGCAGCTTTGACAGCCCGGAGTCGCCTTCCAGAGGGAAGTGATTCAAAGAGTTTGTGGCCAAGGTGAGAGGGGTCAGAGATGACCTTGCCCGCTCGCTTCCTGGCCCTTGCAGTGTACATGTATATTTGGAACAAATTAATGAAAGATATGCAAAAAAGTGACGATGATCAAAGAAAGGTGGAGCCCACAATGGCCCATTGTTGGCTGTGGGCTAGGTGATAACGAGTTATACAGACAGTGAAACACAACAGGAGGACAGTGAAACTAGTACAACGACTAGCGGAAGGAGAGAGAGAGAGGAGGTGCAAGGGTTACTTGAAGTGAGAGAAGTCAATCTGAAGAAGGGTCTCGACCCGAAACATCGCCTATCTCCTTCGCTCCTTAGATGCTGCTGCACCCGCTGAGTTTCTCCAGCCTTTTGTGTAACCCTTCATACCACTGGGTTGTAAGCTGCCTTCTGTGGCAGAGAATTCCACAAATTCACAACTCTCTGGGTGAAAATGTTTTTTTCTCATCTAAGTTTTAAATGGCCTCCCCTTTATTCTAAGACTGTGGCCACTGGTTCTGGACTCCCCCAACATTGGGGGAGAGATATTTGTCCCCTTTGATCTCTCGTTTTCACACCTTAGCGTTCCATGCCATTTAGAACGGAGACGAGGAAACACTTTTTCTCACAGAGAGTGGTGAGTCTGTGGAATTCTCTGCCTCAGAGGGCGGTGGAGGCCGGTTCTCTGGATGCTTTCAAGAGAACGCTAGATAGGGCTCTTAAAAATAGCGGAGTTGGGGGATATGGGGAGAAGGCAGGAACGGGGTACTGATTGGGGATGATCAGCCATGATCACATTGAATGGCGGTGCTGGCTCGAAGGGCCGAATGGCCTACTCCTGTACCTATTGTCTATCGTCTATTGTCTATTGACAGTGAAATTAGTTGGGGAACTAGGATGAGGATATGGAGAGAAGGCAGGTACGGGATACTGAGTTGGATGATCAGCCATGATCACATTGAATGGCGGTGCTGACTCGAAGGGCCGAATGGCCTACTCCTGCACCTATTGCCTATTGTCTATTGTCTATTGTCCATATCTCTGTGTTTCCTTCTGCCCCTGACTCTCAGTCTGAAGAAGGAAGGGTCTCAACCCGAAACGTCACCCGTTCCTTCTCTCCAGAGACGCTGCCTGTCCCGCTGAGTTACTCCACCATTTTGTGCCTGGTGTTCGACTTACCTCCCTGTCGCTGAGATCCATTTTGTTGCCCAGGACTGCAAGAGGGAAGTCCTCTTGCTCGGCCGGTACATTGGCCAAAACCTTGTCCCTCCAGCCTTCCATGGCGTGGAAGGAATCGCGGTTGGTCACGTCAAACACCAGCAAGCAGCCGTCGGAGCCTTTGAAGAAGGAGGACACCAGGGCTTTGAAACGCTCTTGACCTCCCGTGTCCCAGATCTGGCCCAGGAGAGAGCAGAAGAACGTAAGCACCAGGAACAGGAGTTGGTCAAACAGTTGCGTTGGGCAGCCCTGTCCTGCCCTTCCCTTCATATTAAGTTAAATTCGCTCAGAAACCTAATTTAGTTTAGTTTAATTTAGAGATACAGCGCAGAAACAGGTCCTTCCGCCCTTCCGAGCCGACCAGCGATCCCCGCACATTAGTGCTATCCTATGCACCACACACATTAGGGACAATTTACATTTATACTGAGCCAGACAAAAATGCTGGAGAAAGTCAGTGGGTGAGGCAGCATCTAAGGAGCGAAGGAAATAGGCGACGTTTTGGGTCGAGACCCTTCTTCAGACCGCTGAAGGGTCTTCTTCGGACTAAAGAAGGGTCTCGAGCCGAAACGTCACCTATTCCTTCGCTCCATAGATGCTGCCTCACCCGCTGAGTTTCTCCAGCATTTTTGTCTACCTTCGATTTATCCAGCATCTGCAGTTCTTTCTTAAACAAGGTTCCCGACCCGAAACGTCGTCTATCTCCTTCGCTCCTTACATGCTGCTGCACCCGCTGAGTTTCTCCAGCCTTTTGTCTACCCTCTTCTTAAACAAGTGTGTTTTAAATGATGGGATAGTCCCGGCCTCAACTACCTCCTCTGGCAGCTCGTTCCATGCACCCGCCACCCTCTGTGTGAAACAGTTGCCCCTCAGGTCCCTATTAAATCTTTCCCCCCCCCCTCACCTTAAACCTACGTCCACTGGTCCTCGATTCCCCTACTTTGGATAAAAGACCTTTATCCCTATTTTATTTAGACAAAAGTGCTGGAGAAACTCAACGGGTGCAGCAGCATCTATGGAGCGAAGGAAATAGGCAACGTTTCGGGCCGAAACCCTTACGGGTTTCGGCCCGAAACGTTGCCTATTTCCTTCAGGGTTTCGGCCCGAAACATAGAAACATAGAAAAATAGGTGCAGGAGTAGGCCATTCGGCCCTTCGAGCCTGCACCGCCATTCAATGTGATCATGGCTGATCATCCAACTCAGTATCCCGTACCTGCCTTCTCTCCATACCCCCTGATCCCTTTAGCCACAAGTGCCACATCTAACGCCCTCTTAAATATAGCCAATGAACTGGCCTCAACTACCTTCTGTGGCAGAGAATTCCAGAGACTCACCACTCTCTGTGTAAAGAATGTTTTCCTCATCTCGGTCCTAAAGGAATTCCCCCTTATCCTTAGACTGTGACCCCTTGTTCTGGACTCCTCCAACATCGGGAACAATCTTCCAGCATCTAGCTTGTCCAACCCCTTAAGAATTTTGTAAGCTTCTTTGTAAGATTCCCCCTCAATCTTCTAAATTCCAGTGAGTACAAGCCGAGTCTATCCAATCTTTCCTCATATGAAAGTCCTGACATCCCAGGAATCAGTCTGAAACGTTGCCCATTTCCTTCGCTCCATAGATGCTGCTGCACCCGCTGAGTTTCTCCAGCACTTTTGTCAACCTTCGATTTTCCAGCATCTGCAGTTCCTTCTTAAACTCCTAATTTTATTTATTTTCTATTCCGCTCGTGGATCTCCATCCGATGAAGATCCTGCTGCAATATTTGACAACCATCTTCACCATCTGCATTGCCACCCACGGTAACTTCTCCGACCCCAAGTAACCCTGGCATTCCCTCTCTCTCTCTCTCTCTAACCCCCCCCCCCCCCCCCCCCCCCACACACTCCCCCACCAAAGTAAAGTGGATAGGTATATGGATGGGCAGGGAATGGAGGGGTATGGTCTGAGTGCAGGTAGATGGGACTAGGGGAAAATGAATGGTCGGCACGGACTGGAAGGGCCGAGAATGCCTGTTTCCGTGCTGTAATTGTTATATGGTTGTTATATGGTTCTTAAAGATATTTTAAAGTTAGCGGAGTCAGGGGATATGGGGAGAAGGCAGGAACGGGGTACTGATTGGGGATGATCAGCTATGATCACATTGAATGGCGGTGCTGGTTCGAAGGGCCGAATGGCCTACTCCTGTACCTATTGTCTATTGTTTATTGTCAAGTTGCACCAGCTTCTCATTTTCACCGAACAAACAGCCTGTTTCAACGTAACAACGGCCTGTTTCCTTTATCATCGTCTATTTCTCTCGTTTCCCTTTCCCCAACTCGTCTGAAGAAGGGTCTCGACCCGAAACCTCACCCATTCCTTCTCTCCAGAGATGCTGTCTGGCCCGCTGAGTTACTCCAGCACTTTGTGTCTATCTTCGGTGTAAACCAGCATCTGCAGTTCCTTCCTACACACACCGCCCATAGATCCTCTTGGCATTCACCCACTATTGGAGCTGATTGTCGGCACTGGGCCTGTAGTCGCTGGAGTTCAGAAGACTGACGGGGGACCTCATTGAAACTCGCCGAATAGTGAAAGGCCTGGATAGAGTGGATGTGGAGAGGATGTTTCCACTAGTGGGAGAGTCTGGGACCCGAGGTCACAGCCTCAGAATAAATGGATGTTCCTTCAGAAAGGAGATGAGGAGGATTTCTTTAGTTAGAGGGTGGTGAATCTGTGGAATTCATAGCCACAGACGGCTGTGGAGGCGTTCGATGGATATATTTAAGGCCGAGATAGATAGATTCTTACGGGTGTCAGAGGTTATGTAGCAATGTTATAAAATTTTGAGATTTTAAAAATCAAGTCTGCAATTTATCCCATCAGATAAAGCATAAAAAGAAGGTTAATTTGACACCTAATTTACTTTCATATCTTCAGTATTAAGAAAGTTATGACCATTTTCATACTCGGAAATTAGCATCTTGTTCCCCATTGCCTTTCAATTGACTTAACTCAAAAGCTGTGATCTAGAATAGTCAAAAGCCCATAACTTTCTTAAAAATTAAGAGAACTCAATGAAATTTTCAGGTATTATAGATTGAAGCATTCTGAAACAAATATGAAACAATCTTACTTAGATTACCTGAAATTAAAGCATAGAAATTAGTTAGTTATCTAATTATAGCTAATTACAAAATTCAATGAGTAGATCTAAACATCTATCCATTTCTTAAGAAAAGATAAACTTTTTTTAAATTGCCTAAGTGTCCAAATAACATTCACACAATAATCCACAATATAACATAATTTTTAAATCTCATTTTCATGAATTTCTAGGCCAAATGGAAGGAATGTATTTAATGCCTGTAAATTAAGGGCCATTTAAATCAACTAGCGAGTGGGTTTTAGTGGTATGCGGTGGATTGGAACGTTGCGGTTTGCAGTGAAGTCGAGAGGAAAAATACTGTTGGTTCACACATTTTTTTGGACCCCATTTCGCAACATGAAAATGTGATTAAAGCCTCCATAAAAACCAACTTTTTAAATAAAAATAAACTGTGTACCTTTTTTTCTCACGTACGCAAAATCCTTCCTGTTGTCGGCGCTCACGTCTTTTGAAGGTGATTTTTAAATTACTCTAGTTAATAAATAATCTAGCGTAATTTAAAAATACCTTTATGAATGAAATGTCGGAGCGATTTATCTTCCGCAACGAAATCGCCCGACATTGATCGATTTGCCCAGTCTGCAGATAAACGGCACTTTAAGCCCGCCCCCCTCTGAAAGGCGCCAAAGTCACGCACACGGGGAGCGGCAGAACTGCAGCACTGCTCAAGGTAAGTTTTGTAACATACCTAGGTTATGGGGAGAAGGCAGGAGAATGGGGTTGAGAGGGAGAGATAGATCAGCCGTGATTGAATGGCAGAGTAGACTTGATGGGCTGAATGGCCTAATTCAGCTGCTAGAACTTATGAACATGACTCACAAGCCCCCCCTAGTGTTCAGCGATGGATCTGCTCACCAGTAGCTTCACGGTCACATTGTCCACTGTGATGTGTTTTGTGAGGACATTCACTCCGAGCGTACACTGGTAGTCAGCCTTAAACCTGTTGTTGATGTATCGGTTCAGAAGTGCTGTTTTACCCACGCTGTAATGAGAGAAGTGGATACGAGTTTACTTCAGTGCAATTTAGTTTGGGGATATAGTGCGGAAACAGTCCCTTCGGCCCACCGCGTCCGCGCCGACCAGCGATCCCCGCATACTCACACCATCCCACACCCACTAGGGACAGTTTATAATTCTCCCAAAGCCAATTAACCTACAAACCCGCACGTCTTTGGAGTGTGGGAGGAAACCGGAGCGCCCGGAGAAAACCCACCCAGTTCATAGAGAGAATGTACAAACTCCAGAGAGACAGCACCCGTAGTCAGGATCGAACCTGGGTCTCTGGCACTGTAAAGCAGCAATTCTACCGCTGCGCCACCGGTCTGAGTACTTGAGACGCGCTGCCAGGGGTGGTGGTGGAGGCAGGTACGCCCAGTGGCGATTAAGAGACTTTTGGTTAGGCACATGGATATGCAGTCTGATAAAAATTGGGCTAGGCACACACATTGTGGGCCGAAGGGCCTGTTCATGTACTGTCTTACAAACTTCCACAGATGCCCTATGGACAGCAGACTGTGGGGTTGCATCACAACTAGGTTTGGGAACAGCTCTGAGCCCAAGACCACAAGAAATTGCAGAGAGTTGTGGATGGAGCCCAGTCCATCACACAGACCACACTCCCCACCATTGACTCCATCTACACTTCACGCTGCCTCAGAAAAGCAGCCAACAGAATCAAAGGCTTGTCCCACCCCGGTCATTCCTCCTTCTCCCTGGCCCTGTCTAGCAGAAGGTACAGAAGCTTGAAAGCACGCACCACCAGACTCAGGAACAGCTTCTTCCCCTCTGCTATCAGGCTTCTGAACGGTCGTTCCATAAGCTAGGGTACTGTCCGATTCACCTCTACCCCATTGCGGACATTGGACTTTGTCTCTGGAACTGATGCGCTACGATGCTGAGAACTATATTCTGCACTCTGTATCTCTCTCTTCCTTCTACCTGATCATAAGATCATAAGTGATAGGAGCAGAATTAAGCAATTTGGACCATCAAGTCTCCTCCGCCATTCAATCACGGCTGATCTATCTCTCCCTCCTAACCCCATTCTCCTGCCTTCTACCCATAACCCCGGACACCTGCACCAATCAGGAATCTATCTATCTCTGCCTTAAAAATATCCACTGACTTGGCCTCCACAGCCGTCTGTGGCAAAGAATTCCACAGTCACCACCCGCTGACTAAAGACATGTCTCATCTCCTTCCTATAAAAAAGTCCTTTAATTCTGAGGCTATGACCTCTAGTCCTAGACTCTCTCACTAGTGGAAACACCCTCTCCACATCCACTCTATCCAGGCCTTTCACTATTCGGTTTCAATAAAGTCCCCCCCTCATTCTTCTAAACTCCAGCGAGTACAGGCCCAGTGCCGACAAACGCTCATCGTATGTTAATCTACTCATTCCTGGGATCATTCTTGTAAACCTCGAATACTGACTAATAATATATTATCCCTGAAATTTCAACTATCCAGGGGCAATAGACAGGGAAGTGCCTTATCACCCCTTCTATTTGCCCTGGCGATAGAGCCCTTAGCAGAAAGTATAAGAATGCACCCTAATATTCACAGTTACGATACTAAAAACCCTAATAATAAAATATCATTATATGCAGAAGATGTATTATTATATATTACAAAATCACAAATTAGCATACCAAATTTATTAAACTTAATAGAAGAATTTGGCTCATTTTCAGAATATAGAACAAATTGGAATAAAAGCGACATAATGATGGTAAAACCACAAAACTCAACACATCTTTTAAAATACCCTTTTAGAATTACTACGGAAAGATTTAAATACTTGGGTATTCAAAAAAAACAGAAAATATAAATCACTATTTAATGCAAATTATCTGCCCTTACTTACTAAATTACAAACGTCAATCCAATTTTGGAAAACACTAACGATGTCCTTAATAGGCACAATAAATGCCATTAAAATGATTTTCCTTCCACAAATACTGTAGTTATTCTAATCAATACATACGTATATACCTAAAACCTTCTTTAAAAAAATTGACTCATACATTACAAATTTCATATGGGACTATAAATCCCATATAATTCAAAGAAGACATTTATGTAAACGTAAAGAATATGGTGGACTCGCACTTCCCAATTTTACGTACTACTATAGGGCAGTGAGCATTACAAATATAATGTACTGGTCGGATAGTTCATCATAGCAGGCAGAATGGACAATAATGGAGAACGAGGTCCCTCAACACCTCCAAGCTGATCAAAAAGGCGCAGCAGAGCCTTTACTTCCCGAGGAGGCTCAAAAAAGCCCACCTGTCCCCCCAGATCCTGACCAACTTTTACCGCTGCACCACCGAAAGCATCCTGACCACCTGCTTTACGGTATGGTACAGCAGTTGCACCGTAGCAGACAGGAAGGCACTACAACGGGTGGTGAAAACCGCCCAGTACTTCATCGGTGCCCCGCTCCCTGCCATGGATGCCCTCCACCGTAAACTGTGTCTGAAATGGGCCGGGAAGATCATCAAAGACCCCTCACACCCTAACCATGGACTGTTTGCCCTCCTACCATCAGGGAGGCGGTACAGGAGCCTCAGGTCCCGCACTAGTAGGATGAGGAACAGCTTCTACAATAACACCATCACACTGCCGAACTCGGAGTCCCGCCAATAGATTTCTCCAGTCTCTCCGTCCACACTGTCTGCATTCTGTATTTATTTCTATATTGCTATCACTACGAACTGACGCTAAACTGCATTTTGTTGTACCCATACTTGTATTTGTGCAATGACATTAAAGTTGAATTGAATTGAATTGAATAGTACTCCTTTTAACATGGGAGCGATCCTTTTCTCCCCAATAAAATAGAAGAACTCAATAAACAAGAGAAACCCGATGATTCACAGCACTATACGAATTTGGAGACAAATAAAATCCTCTCTGAAATTAAGAAATCTGTCACTTCTCTCATTGATAGCTAACAACCATCAAGTTTAAGCCATCGACTATTGACAAAACGTTCATCCTCTGCGAACGATTAGGAATTAAGACTTGGGAAAATTTGTATGAAGAGGACAAATGTTTACCATTCCAAGATTTACAGCTTAAATACAATTTGGAAAACAACCAATATTTTAGATACTTACAAACCCGAGATTATCTGAAAAAACACACAAGATTTGGATGATCAGCCATGATCATATTGAATGGCGGTGCAGGCTCGAAGGGCCGAATGGCCTACTCCTGCACCTATTTTCTATGTTTGTATTATCAAAATTTGAAGTTGGACCTTCTAGAGCATGAATAGACAGGTAGAATTGGATCATTTAACATCACATTTTTATAATCCTATTCTAAATATAGATATACCTTTGACAGAAGGTATAAGAAATGAATGGGAACAAGAATTGGCTATAGAAATTCCCAAGGACTCACAATCCCGTTTATATCAACGGGTCATGGGCATGACATGAAAATTAAGGGACAGAAGTTTGGGCGTAACATGAGGGGGAACTTCTTTACTCAGAGAGTGGTGGCTGTGTGGAATCAGCTTCCAGCAGAAGTGGTGGAGGCAGGATCGATTTTAACATTTAACAGTAAAGTGGATAGGTATATGGACGGGAAGGGAATGGAGGGGTATGGTTTGAGTGCAGGTAGATGGGACTAGGGGAAAATGAATGGTCGGCACGGACTGGAAGGGCCGAGAGGGCCTGTTTCCGTGCTGCAATTGTTATATGGTTATATGGTTATATGGGTCGATGGTGGAAAGGGTCAAGAACTTCAAATTCCTGGGCGTGCACATTTCCGAAGATCTTTCCTGGTCCCAGCACACTGATGCAATTATAAAGAAAGCACATCAGCGCCTCTACTTCCTGAGAAGATTACGGAGAGTCAGGTTTGTCAAGGAGGACTCTCTCGAACTTCTACAGGTGCACAGTAGAGAGCTTGCTGACCGGTTGCATCGTGGCTTGGTTCGGCAACTCGAGCATCCAGGAGCAGAAAATAATGCAGAAAGTTGTGACCACTGCCCAGTCCATCACCGGCTCTGACCTCCCCACCATCGAGGGGATCTATCGCAATCGCTGCCTCAAAAAGGCTGGCAGCATCATCAAGGACCCACACCACCTTGGCCACACACTCATCTCCCTGCTACCATCGGGTAGAAGGTACAGGAGCCTGAAATCTGGTACATCCAGGTTCAGGAACAGCTTCTTCCATCACAGCCATCAGTCTATTAAACTCGCCAACAAACAGACTGAATTGTAACAGCCTATCGCATTTATCTGTTTATTTATGTGTATATTAAATTGAACTGAACTGTTCTGTATTTATGCCTACAATATCCTGTTGTGCTGCAGCAAGCAAGAGTTTCATTGTCCTATCTGGGACACATGACAATAAACTCTCTAGACGTGGCTGCTGTGTGAAATGTCCCATCTGACCAATTCTTGTCCCACTCGCCTCCAGTACTGGGGATGGCCTCCGGATGGCAGCCTTGCCTCACAACCAGCACCAGCACAGAGGAGGCTTTTGTTGGAAGGAACTACAGATGCTGGAGTGAAACTGAAGATAGGCACAAAATGCTGGAGTAACTCAGCGAGACAGGCAGAGAGAAGGAATGGGGGGTGTTTTGTGTCACGACCCGAAGCATCACCCATCCCTTCTCTCCAGAGATGCTGCGACTGCCTGTCTCGCTGATTTACATCAGCATTTGTGTCTACATAGAGGTTTACCAGAATGCTGCTTAGATTAGGCAGCGTTAGCTACAGGGAGAGGCTGGGCAAACTTAACACAAGCATCATGTTTTCTTTGAAGCATTTGAGGGTGTTATTGGGGAGACCAGATAGAAGCATTCGGTATATCTGAGAGGCATAGAGTTATGTTTCCCCATGTTGGGGGAGTCCAGAACCAGGGGTCCCAATATAAGAATAAGGGGTATAAGGCCATTCAGGACTGGGATGATGGAAAACGTTTTCACCCAGAGAGTTGTGACTCTGTGGAATTCTCTGCCACAGAAGGCAGTGGAGGCCAATTCACTGGATGTTTTCAAGAGAGAGTTAGATACAGCTCTTAGGGTTAAAGGAATCAAGGGATATGGGGGGAAAAGCAGGAACGGGGTACTGATTGTGGATGATCAACCATGATCATATTGAATGGCGGTGCTGGCTCAGAGGGTTGAATGGCCTTCTCCTGCACCTATTTTCTATGTTTCTAGGGTAAAAGTCAAGACCTTTTTTTCCAAGGATGTGAATGTGAAAGACTAGTCTAGACTACAGTGCACAGCTTTAAGATGAGAGGGGCAAGGAGATTTGAAAGAGAAGTGTTTTGTTAACACAGAAGGTGGCGGGTGCCTGGAACCTGCTGCCAGGGGTGGTTTTGGTGGACACAGATACAATAGTGGGGTTTAAGACATTTTTGGTCAAAAAACCTTTCGACACCGACACCGAACGTCACTTGCCTTTTTCTCCAGAGATGCTGCCTGACTCGCTGAGTCACTCCGGCACTTTGTGCCTGTCTGTGTTTGGACAGGCACGCGGATATGCAGGGAATGTGTCGGAAGGAACGGCAGAAGCTGGTTTATAAAAAAATGAAGATAGACACAAAACGCTTGGGGTAACTCAGCGAGACAGGCGGCACCCCTCGAGGGAAGGAATAGGTGACGTTTCACGTGGAGATGAATGGTGCATACCACGAGATTCAGGCGCACCGCCTGAGCGGAATAAAACGTACAAGATAAAAAATAACAATAAAATAACAGCAAAAAACTGAGAAAAGTAAAAATTGTTCATCCAGTCACTGTGACTGATGCACACAGACTCACACACATGCATGCCTACACATTATGCCTACCTATGGACCTTTAACTGAATATAAGATATTGCACTCAGAAGGTCATTGTCAGAATATGAGATATTGTTGCACTGAATAGTTTTAATAAAAATAAATATTATGCATGAATATGTCAGTATTGCACAAAGGTATGTATTGTACAGGGTAAATATTGATTATGGTGGTTGTGTTTTCAGTGCAAGAGTTCAGTGTAGTTATGGCCTGAGGGTGGAAAGTGTTTGTTAGTCTTGTGGTGCGCGCTTCGAAGGACCTGTCGCGCCTTCCTGAGGGCAGATGGGCGAACAAGTAATGGGCGGGGTGGGATGTGTCCTTTAAGGATGCAGGATGCCTTCCGCAGGCAACGAGAGCTATAGATGGTAGACAAAAGTGCTGGAGAAACTCAGCGGGTGCAGCAGCATCTGTGGAGCGAAGGAAATAGGCAACGTTTCGGGCCGAAACCCTTCTTCAGACTGATGTAGGGTGGGTGGGGAGGGGAGAATAAAGGAGAAATGAAGAGGAGGAGTCCGAGGGCTGAGGGAGAGCCGAGAAGGGGAGGAGACAGCACGGGCTACCGGATGTCCTAGATGCTATAGATGTCCTTCCAGATGTGTGTCGGTGATCTTCTAGGCTGTGTTGATGGCTCTTTGCAGAGAGTCTGAATGGATATGCATGGATCATTGTCTGTCCATTCCCTCCACAGATGCTGCCTGACCCACTGAGTTCCTCCAGCACTTTGTGTGTTTTACTCTGGATTCCAGCATCTGCAGTTCCTTGCAATTTTGTGTATCTCTGCTCTCCAGTTGTAATTCCTGGGCCAGCCTGCAGGTGGTGCCTTTGGTCTGATGATCAGCGCCAGAGGCCTTTGTACTTTTTAAAGTTGCCTCAATTATTCACCTTTAATATCTCAATCTTGTTCTTCTTATTTATCTTTGGACATTTCCTTGGGTTCAAATCATATGGGTGGCAAATGCAGAAACTTCAGATATTTAAAAAAAATAATAATAATGAGTGAGCCAAGTCAGTGCAGGCCTTGGAGGTTACAGGGAACTGCGGATGCTGGAGTCTTGAGCAAAATACAAAGTGCTGGAGGAACTCACTGGGTCAGGCAGCATCTGTGGAGGGAATAGACTGATGACGTTTCGGGTCGGGACCATTCTTCAGTCTGCGTAGGATTTAGAGATACCAGGGCTTCCAACATCGGGTGAGAGTTGAGAGTGAGAAATTGCAAGGGAGCGTAGCAACCGAGGGGGGGAGGTTGTGGGAGGGGGGGGGGGGTGTCACCCTCTCCCACCATAGGGAGCTTTTGCATTTTTCAGCTTGAAATTGTGCAATCTGGTGCATACTGTAGCGAGTCTTTTAACGCACACTTGAATGCAACATTTATGCTTCAAGTTGGATTAGGTATGAATAAGGTTAGGCTAAATTATATTCCTAACTACATTCCACAGTAGAGCCAGGTTCTGATCAACAGGTGCAGCACATGAATGACCTTACTATATTCATGTATGGAAATCAGATTATAATTCATGCTGTTATGCATATATATAGAGAAACAAAAACATAAAAACAAGGCAAGGCAACGTCAGACTTCCATCACTGTTCTGCACAAATAAATCAATCAACCTTACCCTTTGACTATAGAAACAAGACGAAAATAATGCCACATATTCAACCGTATATAGTTCAATGAAATTAAGATATATATGTCAAACATACAAATGGAAACAGGCCCTTCGGCCCACCAAGTCCACACCGGCCAGCAATCTACCATACACCAGTTGTATCCTACACGCCAGGGACAATTTACAGAAGCCAATTAACCTACAAACCTGCACTTCTTTCGGATGTGGCAGAAACGAGAATATCCAGAGAAAGCCATGTGGTCATAAGGAGAATGTACAAATACTGTACAGACAGCACCCGTAGTCAGGATCAAATCTGGTGCAAGGCAGCAACTCTACGCCATCGTGCCACCCCATTAAATTATTTTTTCTGTAATATATTTATTATGGTGTCACGTCAATAAAGATGAACACATGATTATAATTTCTGCCCTTAGTTGGATAACACACGTCTCCAGTCATTGTGTTTTATGGCTGGTTTTCAACCTCTTCAGTCTGAAGGTCTCGACCCGAAACATCACCCATTCTTTCCCTCCAGAGATGCTGCCTGTCCTGCTGAGTTATTCCAGCTTTTAGAGTCTATCTTTAGATTCAACCACCATCTGCAGTTCCTTCTTACACTCTTTGTTAAGCGAAACAGGTCCTATTCTCATAATATTATTCACCTCAACTAAGTTTTTTCTTCACCTCCGTTGCTGCAGAGAATACAATCCCAGTTATCAAATCTTTCTTCAAAGTGAAAAAAAAAATCCAGCCCTGCCAATATGTTCATAAATCGACCCTGGATCCTCTCCAGAGCAATTGCACCCTTTCTACAGTGTGTCACAGTCTTACAGCATGGAAACAGGCCCTTTGTCCCAACTTGTCCATGCTGATCCAGATGCCCCATCTAAACTAGTCGCATTTATACGCTTTATAAACCTTGTGTGTGCCAAGTGCGTGTGTAAGGGTGTGTGTTAGGTTGTGTGTGAGTGTGTGTGTGTCAGTGAAGCGGCGACAACACCCGGAGTAAGCGGACACTTGGCGATTTCCCTCTTTCCCCCCCCAGGAATGCGGGCCGGCCCAGGTGCTCTGTGTCCAGCTGGGGTCCAGGGGAGGTGAGGGTCAGTGACCCGGGGGTCGGGCATCGGAGCCCGAGATTCATCCCCGCGGCTCCAGAGACGACACCGACGCCCCCACTCACCCGGTCCGCTCCTGGCTCGGAGCCGGGGTTAAAACTCCATGCGGTGTGGAGTTAATGCTAACCTGGCTGATAATTTTGTTTTTCAATTGATTTATCTTTATAAAGTTATGATGTGAACTGTTAAATAAAAATGATAAATAACAGAGACTGCAACGTGGAAATAGGCTCCCCATGGTGTAATATGGACATCGGACACTAGAGAGCGCTTACTTTTTTGATCTCATTTTCTAATTAGTTTAATTAATTAATGTGCAACTTTCGGCACTGACGAGTTATGACGAGTTAACTTCTCAATTATATTTTATCTAAATCTGTGCAAAGTTTCATGTAGTTCCGAGACATGGGTCACGAAAGTTGATTCCTAGCCAAGTTTTTGATTCTCGGCCCACTACCAAATTGCCATTTTTAAATAGTGTGCGATGGGCCAATTAAATTGTTCGTTCTTTACGAGGAAACCCGTCGACAGAAAACTAGTGTGACTTTATTTATTTATTATTTATATAGATATATTTCCAGAACAAGGGGTCACAGTCTGAGGATAAGGGGGAATTCCTTTAGGACCGAAATGAGGAAAACATTCTTTACACAGAGAGTGGTGGGTCTCTGGAATTCTCTGCCACAGAAGGTAGTTGAGGCCAGTTCATTGGCTATATTTAAGAGGGCGTTAGATGTGGCCCTTGTGGCTAAAGGGATCAGGGGGTATGGAGAGAAGGCAGGTACGGGATACTGAGTTGGATGATCAGCCATGATCACATTGAATGGCGGTGCAGGCTCGAAGGGCCGAATGGCCTACTCCTGCGCCTATTTGCTATGTTTCTATGTTTCTATTTATGTCATCAGCGTTAGAGTTGGCAGCCCTGGAGATACAGCGTGGAAACAGGCCCTCAGGCTCACTGGGTCCACGCCGACCAGCGATCACCCCGTACATTAGCACTACCCAACATAAATATTCTAGGGAGAATCTACAGAAGAGAATTAACCAACGAACCTGCACGTCTTTGGAGTGTGGGTTATGGGCAAACTCCGTACAGACAGCGCCCGTAGTCAATAGACAATAGGTGCAGGAGTAGGCCATTTGGCCCTTCGAGCCAGCACCGCCATTCAATGTGATCGTGGCTGATCATCCCCAATCAGTACCCCGTTCCTGCCTTCTCCCCATATCCCCTGACTCCGCTATCTTTAAGAGATGGGATGGACGAGCCCGTTTCTCTAAAGTAAGGTCCAATGTTAGTTTACAAATCAGCTGTTGTTCTTCTTTATATCGTTCCATGTTGTTTACAGATTTTTATTCCTCTTTCCCGCCCACCACTTCTCTAATACTTTTCTCAGACGTTCCCGCAAATATCTCCAAATGACAGCAGGCGACAAAAATAGAAAGACATCTCGTGACTTACGCTATGGAGCCGATGATGATTATCTTCAAGGCCTTTGTCCTGTTGGCTGTCATCTATGGTATCTGTAAAAACAAAAACGGCGGTAACCGTTTCGACGTTGTGTGTGTTGAAGAAAGACAAGCGATCGAGCAGCTCGGAACAGCGCACCGCCAGGCTCAAGAACAGCCTCTTCCCCTCCGGCAGCTTACAACCCAGCGCCAAGCTTATTGAACGTCACCTGTTCCTTCTCTCCAGAGATGCTGCCTCACCCGCTGAGTTACTCCAGCATTTATGTGTCTACCTTCAGCAAGGATATTGATGAACACTGCCCAGTCCATCATCGGCTCTGACCTCCCTTCTATCGAGGAGATCTATCGCAGTCGCCGCCTCAAAAAGGCTGGCAGCATCATCAAGGACCCACACCATCCTGGCCACACACTCATCTCCCTGCTACCTTCGGGTAGAAGGTACAGGAGCCTGAGGACTGCAACGACCAGGTTCAGGAATAGCTACTTCCCCACAGCCATCAGGCTATTAAACCTGGCTCGGACAAAACTCTGATCGTTAATAACCCATTATCTGTTTATTTTCACTTTATCAATTTGCTTATTCATGTGTGTATTTACATATATAATGGTATATGGACACACTGATCTGTTCTGTAGTCAATGCCTGCTATGTTCTGTTGTGCTGAAGCAAAGCAAGAATTTCATTGTCCTGTCAGGGACACATGACAATAAACTCTCTTGACTCGAGTTGATTTCTCTAACCCTTGCTTCCCCTCACTCTCTCTCCGTCCCTCCCCCACCCAAGTCGTTAGACCAGCTTCAAAGTCCTCTCGTTCAGTCTCATTGTCTGGAACTCGTTTTTCACCTAGCCAACAATGGCCTGTTTCCTTTATCATCATTACTTGTTTGCACATCCTTCATCTATTTGTTCTATATCTCGCAATATCACAGTCTATATCTCTTGTTTCCCCTTCCCCTGGCTCTAAGTCTGAAGAAGGGTCTCGACCCGAAACATCACCCATTCCTTTTCACCAGAGATGCCATCTGTCCCGCTGAGTTACTCCAGCAGTTAGTGTCTATTTTCGGTTTAAACCAGCATCTGCAGTTCCTTCCTGCACTTCTCCCCTCTAATATCAGGCTTCTGAACGGTCCTTCCATAAGCTAGGGTACTGTCCGATTCACCTCTACCCCATTGTGGACATTGGACTTTGTCTCTGGAACTGATGCGCTACGAAGCTGAGAACTATATTCTACATTCTGTATCTTCCCCTTGTTTAGTTTAGTGATAGAGCGCAGAAACAGTCCCTTCGGCCCACCGAGTCCACACCGACCAGCGATCCCCGCACACTAACGCTATCCTATACGCACTCGGGACAATTTACATTTACACCAAGCCAACTAACCTGTACGTCTTTGGACTGTGGAAGCAAACCGAAGATCTCAAAGAAAACCCACGCAGGTCACGGGGAGAACGTATAAACTCTGCACAGACAGCGCCCGTGGTCGGGATCGAACCCGGTCACTGGTGCTGTGAGGGCGGCAAGGCACCAACTCCACCGCTGCTCCACCGTGCCGCCCCATTTTGTTTAGTTTAGTTTAGTTTAGTTTAGGTTAGTTTAGGTTAAGGTAGGTTAGGGTAGGTTAAGCTGGTTTTGGCTTCGTTTTGAGTTAAGTATTGTACTTGAGTTCGACCTTACTGTATTTATGTACGATACGTCTCATCGAAACAAAGCTTTTCACTGTCCCTCGATACACTTAACAATAATAAACTTAAAGCTAAGGTTTTTAATCAACGGCATGCAAAACAAGGTGTTTCTTTGTACCCATGTACATGTTCTGTTTGTTTTTAGTGTTATTTAATATTGGCACGTGCACTGAGGTACATTCAGAAATTGTCTCAATTTTGATCTTATAGGGGTGGAAGTCAGGTGAGGATTTTATTTCTTGGAACACAGAAGGCAAAGGGGTTTAGATAAGTGTTAGTTTATTTTAGTTTAGGGCAGCACGGTGGCGCAGCGGTAGAGTTGCTGCCTCACAGCGCCAGAGACCCGGGTTCGATCCTGACTACGGGTGCTGTCTGTACGGAGTTTGTACGTTCTCCCCGTGACAACGTGGGTTTTCCCCAGGTGCTACGGTTTCCTCCAGCTTGTTTTGGGAGCAGCTCCATCTACGACCACAAGAAATTGCAGCGAATTGTGGACGCAGCCCAGACCGTCACACAAACCTACCTCCCTTCCACCGACTCCATCTACACCTCACGCTGCCTCGGCAAAGCCAGCAGCATCATCACGGACCAGTCTCACCCCGGTCACTCCCTCTTCTCCCCTCTCCCATCGGGCAAGAGGTACAGAAGTGTGAAAACGCACACCTCCAGATTCAGGGACAGTTTCTTCCCAGCTGTTATCAGGCAACTGAACCATCCTACCACAACCAGAGAGCAAGTCCTGAACTAATACCTACCTCTTTGGTGTCCATCGGACTACCCTTGATCGGACTTTACCCAGCACTAAACATTATTCCCTTATCATGTATCTGTACACTGTAAATGGCTCGATTGTAATCATGTATTGTCTTTCCGCTGACTGGATAGCACGCAACAAAAGCTTTTCACTGTACCTCGGTAACTATAACTGCAACTGTACAGCATTGTAGGTTGATTGCCTTTGGTAAAGATTGTAAAATTATCCCCAGTGTGCGTAGGATAGCATTAGTGTGCGGGGTGATCGCTGGTCGGCGCGGACTCGGAGGGCCTCAGGGCCTGTGTCTCCGCTGCATCTCTGAAACTAATACTAAAATTAAAGAATTTGTTACGGTCAAGTGTGCTGAGGTGCGGAGAAAAACTTTTGTTGAAGTTTTGCCATCCAGTGAAAGAAAATACTAGACATGAAATCAGTCAAGCCGTCGACAGTGCACAGATCAGGGATTAAAGGGGACAGCGTTTAATATAAGAGACTACACTCTTAAGAGTATAAGGCCTGGATCGAATGGATGAGGAGAGGATGTTTCCACCAGTGGGAGAGTCGAGGACCAGAGGTGACAGCCTCAGAATTAAAGGATGTTTCTTATTTAAGAATAAGGGGTAAGCCATTTAGAACGGAGACGAGGAAACACTTTTTCACACGGAGAGTTGCGAGTGTGTGGAATTCTCTGCCTCAGAGGGCGGTGGAGGCCGGTTCTCTGGATACTTTCAAGAGAGAGCTAGATAGGGCTCTTAAAGATAGCAGAGTCAGGGGATATGGGGAGAAGGCAGGAACGGGGTACTGATTGGGGATGATCAGCCATGATCACATTGAATGGCGGTGCTGGCTTGAAGGGCCGAATGGCCTACTCCTGCACCTATTGTCTATTGTCGAGTCTCATTGTCTGTAACTCGGTTTCACCTAGCCCACAGCTAACAATGGCCTGTTCCCTTTATGTAGTTTAGTTTAGTTTATATATTTCAATAAGATCCCCTCTCATCCATCTAAACTCCAGAGTGTACAAGCCCAGTCGCTTCATTCTCTCAGCCTATGACAGTCCCACCATCCCGGGAATTAACCTTGTAAACCCACACTGCACTCCCTCAATAGCAAGAATGTCCTTCCTCAAATTAGGGGACCAAAACTGCACACAATACTCCAGGTGTGGTCTCACTAGGGCCCTGTACAACTGCAGAAGGACCTCTTTGCTGCTATACTCGACTACTCTTGTTATGAAGGCCAACATGCCAAAAGTATTTTAAACGCCACTATCGTATCGTGCCTCCACCACCCCTGGCAACGTGTTCAATGTATCCACCACCCTCGGTGTAAAAAAAACCCGAACATCTCCTTTAAACTTTATCCCTCTCCCCTTAAACCTATGCCCTCTAGTCATAGTGTCATATGGCACTGAACGAGGCCCTTCGGCCCATCCTGTCCCTGCCGACCAAGATCCATCTACACTAGTCCCATTTGCCTGCATTTGGTCCATATCTCTCTAAACCTTTCCAATCCGTGTACAAGTCCAAGTGTCCCACAGAGAGTTGTGAGTCTGTGGAATTCTCTGCCTCAGAGGGCGGTGGAGGCCGGTTCTCTGGATACTTTCAAGAGAGAGCTAGATAGGGCTCTTAAAGATAGCGGAGTCAAGGGATATGGGGAGAAGGCAGGAACGGGGTACAGATTGTGGATGATCAGCCTTGATCACATTGAATGGCGGTGCTGGCTCGAAGGGCAGAATGGCCGACACCTATTGTCTATTGTCTTTAGGAAGGAGATGAGGAGGAAATTCTTTAGTCAGAGGGTGGAGAATGTATGGAATTCATTGCCGCAGCCATGATTGAATGACAGAGTAGACTTGATGGGCCGAACGGCCTAATTCTACCCCAATCGCTTATGACCTCATGACAGCTGGCTGTGGAGGCCAAGTCGGGGATAGATAGATTCTTGATTAGTACGGGTGTGCCAGGGGTTATGGGGAGAAGGCAGGAGAATGCGGTTAGGAGGGAGAGATGGATCAGCCATTATTGAATGGCGGAGTAGACTCAATAGACAATAGACAATAGGTGCAGGAGTAGGCCATTTGGCCCTTCGAGCCAGCACCGCCATTCACTGTGATCACAGCTGATCATCCCCATCCAAAGTTTCTTATAGAAAGGTACAAAATTCTTAAAGGGTTGGACAGGCTAGATGCAGGAAGATTGTTCCCGATGTTGGGGAAGTCCAGAACAAGGATAAGGGGGAATTCCTTTAAGTCCGAGATGAGGAAAACATTTTTCACACAGAGAGTGGTGAGTCACTGGAACTCTCTGCCACAGAAGGTAGTTGAGGCCAGTTCATTGGCTATATTTAAGAGGGCGTTAGATGTGGCACTTGTGGCTAAAGGAATCAGGGGGTATGGAGAGAAGGCAGGTACAGGATACTGAGTTGGATGATCATATTGAATGGCGGTGCAGGCTCGAAGGGCCGAATGGCCTTTACTCCTGCACCTATTTTTATATGTTTCTATGTTTCTAATCAGTACCCCGTTCCTGCCTTCTCCCCATATCCCCTGATTTTTAAGAACTCTATCTAGCTCTCTCTTGAAAGCATCCAGAGAACCTGCCTCCACCGCCCTCTGAGTCAGAGAATTCCACAGGCTCGATTTAGGAAGAGGAGCCAGTGGATTAAAGTGACTGTAAAATGTAATTGAAGCGTTGAAACTGAATGCGGCGGGTGTGGTGGTGGTGTTGTGTTGTTACATCAGTACTCACGGCTTGGCACATTCCCCAATGCAGCTCGGAAGGAGGTTAGTGCAGGAGAGAGTCCCCCCGGCTCTGATGTGAAACAATCGGACGTAGGTAGTAGCACTTAAAGGGACTCACAGTGAGAAGGGGCTGCTCAGAGCTCAGGGCAACCTGTCGGCTGGCTCCACGGCAGTACAGGAAACTGGTCTGTTGAGATCCAAATTCCAGAGAGAGTGAGAGATGACAGGCAGGCAGAGAGGGGTGTTCCCCAGTACAGCTCCTCTGCTGAAGGGTGGAACTAACTCATCACCCACTCTCCGCTGCGTTAAAGCGAGCTGCTGGTTTTGCAATCAGTGACTCACTCCCAACACGGGCTGGCAAAGCGTCACCCCTTCACTCACTGGATGACTGACTGGGGAAAAAAAGAAACACACAGAATGCTGGAGTCATCCATTTATTTATTTCAGACTGGAGATCAAAATAGAGAACAAACTATTCAACGTGAAAGACTATCATGGCAAAGGTTTTCTCCCTGGGAGTTAAATATTTACTTGTGACTTTAGATTTGGACCCAAGTCATGTTCTGGAGCATTCATTATGTATTGTCTTTCCACTGACTGGATAGCACACAAACAAGAAACTAAACTAAATTAAAATTAAACTAACTGGAGAGCAGGCAACATAAAGGTTTTCACTGTACCTTGGTACACGTGACAATAGACAATAGGTGCATGGAGTAGGCCATTCGGCCCTTCGCGCAAGCACCGCCATTCAATGTGATCATGGCTGATCATCCCCAATCAGTACCCCGTTCCTGCCTTCTCCCCATTTCCCCTGACTCTGCTATTTTTAAGAGCCCTATCTAGCTCAATAAACAAAACGAAACTTCTCCAATTTCAGGTAGTCCCTGCTTTCTCCCTCTTTCCCCGCCCCTTCCCAGCTCTCTCACAGCCCACTGTCTTCCTTTCCTCTTCCCGCTGCCCCCCTCCTGCCCACCCCCACATCAGTCTGAAGAAGGGTCTCGACCTGAAACGTCGCCTATTTCCTTCGCTCCACAGACGCTGCCTCGCCCGCTGAGTTCCTCCAGCATTTTTATCTACCTTCGATTTTCCAGCATCTGCAGTTCCTTCTTAAATATGTATTTATTTAGATTCCGTTATTGTCATCCTTGTGGTGCATACAACAGAATTCAGGCGGCACTGTGCCTGAGCAGAGCCCAAATGTACAAGATTAAAAATAACAATTAAAAAAAAAACAGCAAAAAAAAGTGAGAAAAATAAAAAAAACTCTCCATACACTCTGGGCTTAAACATTGAATGTTCTCAATTCTGTTAACCCTGGCTGCCTCCTCCCCTTCCCACCTCTCCCTCAGCCCTCGGGCCCTGGCATTCCTTCTCTCTCTATCTCTCCCCCACCCAAGTCTCATTTTCACACAACAAACAGCTTACAATGGCCTGTTTCCTTTATCATCGATACTTTTTTGCATATCTTTCATTCATTGTTCTTTATCTCTCCACATCACCGTCTATATCTCTCGTTTCCCTGATCCCTGACCAGTCTGAAGAAGGGTCTCGACCCGAAACGTCGCCTATCTCCTTCGCTCCTTAGATGCTGCTGCACCCGCTGAGTTTCTCCAGCTTCTTGTGTAACTCTCCATACACTCACATGCACACACCGTGACACTGATACACAGATTCACACACACACACACACACACACACACACATGCATACACAGTATGCCTACGTATGCACCCTTGCTTGAATATATACAATATTGCACTCAGAAGGTCATTGTCAGAATATGAGATATTGTTGTACAGTATAGTATTATAAAAATAAATATTATGCATGAATATGTCAGGATTGCACAGAGGTAGGTTGTACAGGGTAAATATTGATTATGGGGATGGTGTTTTCAGAGCAGAGTTCAGTGTAGTGATGGCCTGAGGGTGGAAACTGTTTGTTAGTCTTGTTGTGTGCGCCCTGATGGACCTGTAGAGCTTTCCTGAGGGCAGAAGGGCGAACAAGTGATGGGCGGATGAGATGTGTCCTTTAAGGATGCAGGATACCGTCCGCAGGCAACGAAAGCTATAGATATCTTCCAGGGCAGGCAATAGACAATAGACAACAGGTGCAGGAGTAGGCCATTCGGCCCTTCGAGCCAGCACCGCCATTCAATGTGATCATGGCTGATCATCCCCAATTGGTACCCCGTTCCTGCCTTCTCCCCATATCCCCTGACTCCGCTATTTTTAAGAGCCCTATCCAGCTCTCTCTTGAAAGCATCCAGAGAACCGGCCTCCACCGCCCTCTGAGGCAGAGAATTCCACGGACTCACAACTCTCTGTGAGAAAAAGTGTTTCCTCATCTCCGTTCTAAATGGCTTACTCCTTATTCTTAAACTGTGTGGCCCCTGGTTCTGGACTCCCCCAACATCGGGAACATGTTTCCTGCCTCTAGCGTGTCCAAGCCCTTAATAATTTTATATGTTTCAAATGGAGATGTGAGTTGGTGATCTTCTGTGCTGTGTTGACGACTCTCTGCAGAACCTTCTTGTCAGCCGCAGATGCTATACGTCCAACTGTTAGCAAGCACATCTGTCAACACAACTGACTCTGTGACTTCCTGAGGATGTGAGCAGTGTTTCAATATTCCTTCCTGAAAGTGACGTCTTGGCAGATTGCTCTCGGAGTTCTATCATCTCAGGAAACGTTTCACCAATCAGTGCAGGGAGATTTCGGACCGTTAGGGCAGCACGGTGGCGCAGCGGTGGAGTTGCTGCCTCACAGCGCCAGAGAACCAGGTTCGATCCTGACTACGGGTGCTGTCTGTACGGAGTTTGGACGTTCTCCCCGTGACCGCGTGGGTTTTTATCCGGGTGCTCCGGTTTCCTCCCACATCCCAAAGACGTGTGGGTTTGTGGGTTAATTGGCTTCTGTAAACTGTGTGTAGGATAGTGTTGGTGTGTAGGTGATCGCTGGTCGGCATGGACCCGGTGGGCCGAAGGGCCTGTTTCCGCGCTGTATCTCCAAACTTAACTAAACTAACCCTCATAAAGCATGAGACATGGGTTCAATCACGACCTCAGGTGCTGCCTGAGTGGAGTTTGCACGTCTCTTCCGATGACTGCATGGGTTTCCATCCGCACTCTAAAGATGTGCAGGTTTGTAGGTTAATTCATACCTTCATAAGTGGTAGGAGCAGCATGAGGCCATTCGGCCCATCGAGTCTACTGCGTCATTTAACCGAGGTACAGTGAAAAACATTTTTGTTGCGTGCTATCCAGTCAGCAGACAGGCTACGCATGATCACAATCGAGCCGTCCACAGTGTACAGATACAGGATAAAGGGATTAAGGTTTAGTGCGAGATAAAGTACAATTAAAGATAGTCTGATGGTCTCCTATGAAGTGGATGGGAGGTCAGCGCCATTGTCTTGGTGAAAGGATGGTTCAGTTGCCTGATAACAGCCGGGAAGAAACTGTCCCTGGATCTGGAGGTGTGTGTTTTCACACTTCTGTGCCTCTTGCCCGATGGGAGAGGGGAGAAGAGGGAGTGGCCAGGGTGGGACTGGTCCTTGATGATGCTGCTGGCCTTGCTGAGGCAGCGTGAGGTGTAGATGGACTCAGTTCTCTAAGGTAGGTCAGTAGGTTAAGTTTAGAGATACAGCACGGAAACTGGCCCTTCGGTCCACCGAGTCCGCGCCGACCAGCGACCCCCGCAAACTAACACTAACACACTGGAGACAATTTTTATATTGAACAAAAAAAATATTGTTTTTATATTTACCAAGCCAATTAACCTACAAACCTGCACGTCTTTGGAGTGTGGGAGGAAACCGAAGATCTCGGAGAAAACCCACGCAGGTCACGGGGAGAACGTATAAACTGCATACAGACAGCGCCCGTGGTCAGGATCGAACCCGGGTCTCCGGCGCTGCGTTCAATGTGAGGCAGCAACTCTTCCGCTGCGCCACCGTGACCACCCATGTTGATGTTGATCGAGAGACGTCAACCAGGTTTAATTTGTTAGCCTGGGTCTGTGTTGCTGTAAGCGCTGTAAAGGGCCTGTCCCACAAGCATGCAACTCTATGCGATGAGCGCGAACTAACGTGGTCGCTTGAGCCGTCCGGCGTCGCGGGGCCGGTCCCACTTCGATCGCCGGAGCCGTGCGGAATTGTACGGCGTTCGTCCCGACATCACACGGGGCTCCGAAAAACTGACTATGTTTAAAAATTCCACGCGGCAACGGCTTGTCGGCTCGCAGTCGCCTCGACGCATTACACACCGTCTCGACGTCGTGCCTCCGTGACCCTATCTGTAGGTGCCTCCATGACCCTCTATGTGTGTGGCTCCGTGGCAATCTGTGTGTGTGCCTCTGTGCCCCTCTCTGTGTGCCCCTCTCTGTCCTGGCGAACTTACCTTTAAGACTTCGCTCCAAGTTCGCCTCACTTTGCGCCGCGTTGCGCCACTCACCCGACCTCCGCGCGGCCCTCGCTGCCGGTTTGGTCGCGCTTGCCGCATGCAGGCGCATGCTGGTGGGAACGGCCCTGTACAGGGGATCACCCGACCTCCGCGTGGCCCCCGCTTCTAGTTTGATCGCGCTCATCGCATGGAGTCGGATGCTGGTGTGAGAGGCCCTTAAGGCAGCAACTCTACCGCCGCGCCCAAATTGCCTCCGTCTCTCTCCTGCCCGCCGGATCATCACCGGCCGTGATTCAGGCAACAACAGTACTGGTGTCGTCGGCAAATTGGTGGCTGCCATGGTGACTGGATACACATACAACACGTGAGTGTCATTTGCTGCCTCTGTTTGTGGTTCGTGGTGCGTGAGTCATTGTTTAATCTTACAAATACACACATCTCTGTCCTCCAGTTCCTGCGGACTTCTGCCACTGGAAGTATAGGATTTTGGTGTGTGTGTGTGTGTGCTTTATCATCATTCCTTACAATGCCACGTACGACAGTGATCGCAACTTCTACTGAAGGTGGACAAAAATGCTGGAGAAACTCAGCGGGTGAGGCAGCATCTATGGAGCGAAGGAATAGGTGACGTCACCTATTCCTTCGCTCCATAGATGCTGCCTCACACGCTGAGTTAAGGGCCTGTCCCACCTGGCCGTCTTTGCGCGTCACGCAGATGGCGTGCGAAGGTTTTGTACATCTGCGCGGTCTCACAATTCGTGCGGTTCACTTTACATTAGTTTATTGGCACGTGCACCAAGATACAGTGAAAAGCTTTTTGTTGCGCGCTGCCCATTCCGAAGGAAGGTCTCGACCCGAAACATGATCCATTCCTTCTCTCCAGAGATGCTGCCTGTCCCGCTGAGTTACTCTGGCATTTTGTGTCTATCTTCGATTTAAACCAGCGTCTGCAATTGTTTCCCACACGCCCAGTCCGTTAAGTTTAGCTTAGTTTAGTACGTTGTCACTTGTACTGAGGGACAGTGAAACATTTATTGTTGCATGCTATCCAATTACTTTAGTTTAATATAGTTTAATTTGGCCTCGTCCATGGCCAGAGTGAGTCCCACTCCAAATTGGAGGAGCAGCACCTCATATTTCGCTTGGGCAGTTTACACCCCTGCGGTGTGAACATTGACTTCTCCAATTTCAGGTATTCCCTGCTTTCTCCCTCCTTCCCCTCTCCTTCCCAGCTCTCCCACAGCCCACTGTCTCCACCTCTTCCTTTCATCTTCCCTCCACCCACCCCCCAACATCAGTCTGAAGAAGGGTGTCCACCCGAAACGTCGCCTATTTCCTTCGCTCCATAGATGCTGCCTCACCCGCTGAGTTAAGGGCCTGTCCCACCTAGCTGTCATATGCGCGTCTCGCAGATGGCATGCAAAGGTTTTGTACGTCACAAACCCCTGTGACACCAGCGCGCGGCCTCGCGTCACTGCCTATGTCATCGCGCACCATGCACGTGTAATGCACACCATGCACGCATCACGTGCGAGTCGCGACGTGTGCATCGTGACGCGTAAATGATGTCGCATAAATTACGTGCAAATGACAGCCAGCGGGCCAGGTCCTTTACTCCAGCATTTTTTGTCTACCAAGTTAGAGGTGTATTTTTGGAGGTGCAGCGCGGGAAACAGGCCGTTCTGGGCCCCTCCGAGTCCGTGCCGACCATCGATCACGATCATCATACACCACAAAGGGCGACAATTTTACAACTTACCGAAACCAATTAGCCAGTCGGGATTCTTTCTACAGGGCGTCTGTGGAAGCTTGTCGAAGCATTTGGTCACATGCCAAATGTCTGAGAGAATGCACGCAATGGCACGTCTTACGATGCTGGCACAGGGTGAGTCAGCCAAGAACACGCAGGAATTTGACGCTGTTAACCCTCGCAACGCCGCTCACACTAGATCTACGTTATCCCACTTTCTCATCCACTCCCTACACACGAGGGGCTCAGTTTTTCCAGAGGGCCGATTAAGCGGCAAATCCGCACGTCTTTGGGGTGTGGGAGGAAACCGGAGCACCCGGAGGAAACCCACGCGATGACATAAGTACATAAGTCCAGAGGAGCAGAATTAGGCCATTCGGCCCATCGAGTCTACTCCACCACTCAATCGCGGCTGATCTATCTCTCCCTCCTAACCCCATTCTCCCGCCTCTCCCCGTAACCCCTGGCGCCCAATCATTTGTCTCTTTGCCTACGCCGGTCTCAAGATCCGAGGCAGGATTGGGGGGAAGAACAGCAACATAAGAAGCAAAGAAATGCAACAACGTTTTTGCAGGAACTGATTTCTTTAAACAGGCTCTGAATTTTGCACAATATCTTTGCCAGCCATTTGAAGTATTTGCAGGAATGCACAAGATTGATATCCGTCTTGTTGAAGCTTGTCATTGCCAGAGCGTGAGTAGGGTTATCACTAAAGAAATGACAATTATTTGACACTTCCAGTGATGACTAGCCTCCAGAGAGGGGTCCACAGGTAGCCTTTGGTTTCTAGTTACATAAGAAGAGCGATTTTTAAGGAGGAACTGCAAATGCCGGAAAATCGAAGTTAAGGGCCTGTCCCACCAGCATGCAACTCCATGCGGTGAGCGCGACCTAACGTGGTCGCTTGAGCCGTCCGGCGTCGCGGGGCCGGTCCCACTTCGATCGCCGGAGCCGTGCGGAATTGTGCGGAGTTCGTCCCGACATCGCGCGGGGCTCCGATAAACTGACTATGTTCAAAAATTCCGTGCGGCAACGGCTTGTCGACTCGCAGTCGCCTCGACGCATTACACACCACCCCGACATCGTGTCTCCGTGAACCTATCTGTAGGTGCCTCCGTGGCCCTCTCTGTGTGTGGCTCCATGGCCCTCTCTTTGTGTGCCTCTGTGCCCCTCTCTGTGTGCCCCTCTCTGTCCTGGCGAACTTACCTTAGACTTCGCTCCAAGTTCGCCTCACTTTGCGCCGCGTTGCGCCACTCACCCGACCTCCGCACGGCCCTTAATGCCGGTTTGGTCGCGCTTGCCGCATGCAGGCGCATGCTGGTGGGAACGGCCCTGTACAGGGATCACCCGACCTCCGCGCGGCCCCCGCTTCTAGTTTGATCACATTCATCGCATAGAGTTGCATGCTTGTAGGACAGGCCCTTTAGACAAAAATGCTGGGGAAACTCAACGGGTGAGGCAGCATCTATGGGTGAGGGAGGTCTCCCGAAACGTCACCTATTCCTTCGCTCCATAGATGCTGCCTTACCCGCTGAGTTTCTCCAGCATTTATGTCTACCTTAGAATAGAGATTGATTGCCTCACAGCTTTTCCACACTTCTGTACCTCTTGCCCGATGGGAGAGGGAAGAAGATGGAATAACCGGGACTGAATCTGGAAGCTGATAGCCTTTGGTAGAGAACAAGTGCTGGAGTAACTCAAGGGGTCAGGCAACATCTCTGGCGAACATGGATAGGTGATGTTTTATGTTTAGTTCAGAGACACTGCGCGGAAAACAGGCCCTGCTCCGCACCGACCAGCGATCCCCGCACATTAACACACTATCCTACACACACTAGGGCCAATTTACATTTACACCAAGCCAACTGTGGAGTGTGGGAGGAAACCGAAGATCTCGGAGAAAACCCACGCAGGTCACGGGGAGAACGTACAAACTCCGTACAGACAGCACCCGTACTCGGGATCGAACCCGGGTCTCTGGTGCTGAAAGCACTGTAAGGCAGCAACTCTACCGCTGTGCCACTGTGCCACCTCTAAGGTCGGCACCCTTCTTCAGGTAGAAGTTCGATTCAAGGCTTGAAGATAGAGAGCTAATGACGTTACTTTGAGAAATGGAGAGACAGGATGCAACGAGATTAGAGTTTCCACTGGGCCAATGATTTAACGGACCATGAGGGTCTGTCGGTCTGGTGAATAGACAATAGACAATAGACAATAGGTGCAGGAGTAGGCCATTCGGCCCTTCGAGCCAGCACCACCATGTGTAAGAAGGAACTGCAGATGCTGGTTTAAACTGAAGATAGGCACAAAAAGATGGAGTAACTCAGCGGGACAGGCAGCATCTCTGGAGAGAAGGAATGGGTGATGTTTCGGGTCGAGACCCTTCTTCACACTGAAGAATGTAGGGATCTGGTCCATACCACCGACACTCCAAAGACAAGCAGTCCGTTTCTGAAAAGCGACGCTCTCCTAAACTGACTCAACCTGTCAGATAATGTCACATAATGTTTATTTTCACTGGGCTCCCCAAATATTTAGTTCTCGGGAAAATCCAGGTGTACGTATGTGACCAAGAAATATTTGCTTTAGACGGGAAATCAGGTGTGAAGAAGGGTCTCAACTCGGATCGTCACCCATCCCTTCTCTCCAGAGATGCTGCCTGTCCCGCTGAGTTATTCCAGCTTTTTGTGTCTATCTTTGGTTTAAACCAGCATCTGCAGTTCCTTCCTGCACATTGATGTAGTGTTGAGGAAGATCAAGGTCAGGGAACTAAGTGCCACAATAATCACTGGCACTATATTCAACATTGCAATAGCTCCAGTTTATCTTTGGTCTGGTGAATGGATGGACATATCACGGGGCCGATTTGGCCAGGCCCACTTTGTTGTTGCCTCTGTCGAACACAGCGTAGTAATGACCGATGAAGACATCTCCGAGGATCCAGAGAGGGCCAGCGGGAGGGGGGATGTCCATGCCCTGGAACCCACTGGTGCAGAACATTTGTCCCCATTCAGCGGCCTCCTGCACACGAGACATAGAGGATTCATGAGTTAATTACCAGAATGAAGCCACATGCATCCTGGTGGAACAACAGACAATAGACAATAGGTGCAGGAGTAGGCCATTCAGCCCTTCGAGCCAGGACCGCCATTCAATGTGATCATGGCTGATCATCCCCAATCAGTACCCCGTTCCTGCCTTCTCCCCATATCCCCTGACTCCGCTAACTTTCAGAGCCCTATCTAGCTCTCTCTTGAAAGTATCCAGAGAACTGGCATCCATCGCTCTCTGAGGCAGAGAATTCCACAGACTCACAACTTTCTGTTTGAAAAAATGTTTCCTCGTCTCTGTCCTAAATGGCTTACCCCTTATTCTTAAACTGTGGCCCCTGGTTCGGGACTCCCCCAACATCGGGAACATGTTTCCTGCCTCTAGTGTGTCCAAGCCCTTAATAATTCTATATGTTTCAATGAGATCCCCTCTCATCCTTGTAAACTCCAGAGTATACAAGCCCAGCCGCTCCATTCTCTCAGCATATGACAGTCAAGGGGAGAACGTACAGACTAGCACCCGTAGTCGGGATCGAACCCGGGTCGCTGGGGCTGTGAGGCAGCAACTCTACCGCTGCGCCACTGTTCTTTCCCACACAGTCAAACCTACCTGAAGTACGTAGGCCTCCGGAGGGAGAACGTACTTCACCCCTCCGATGATGAAGGTGATGTCGGGCATGGCGACTAGACGGTTGCAATCGACGGTTGCCTGTGAAAGCAGAGCGGGGTAGCGTTAGAATTATTATCACTGCTTATTGAAACATATAAGATTATTAAGGGTTTGGTCACGCTCGAGGCAGGAAACATGTTCCCGATGTTGGGGGAGTCCAGAACCAGAGACTGGAGGTCTCTACTTCTACTGAAGGTAGACAAAAATGCTGGAGAAACTCAGCAGGTGAGACAGCATCTATGGAGCGAAGGAATAGATGACATAGATGCTGCCTCACCCTCTGAGTTTCTCTAGCATTTTTGTCTACCTCCGATTGTTCTGGCATCTGCAGTTCCTTCTAAAAGAATTTCAGTTTAAGAATAAGGGGTAAGCCATTTAGAACGGAGACGAGAAAACACTTTTTCTCACAGAGAGTGGTGAGTCTGTGGAATTTCATTTCGGAGTCACGTGAGTGACTTCGTGAAGAGCCCGCCGGCACGCATGCGCGACATATCGTCGCATCGCATTGCTGTCGACGGCTGGTCGGGAGCGCGGCTCCTGACCAGCCCTTCAGAGGGCCGACTCAGGTAAGGCTAAGCCCCCTAGAGTTGGTGTTTCCTGTTGGGGGGGGGGAGCAGTGTGTTCTCTCCCTACAGGAACGTGGATTTGGAGCCGCCACTTATCCCGGAGCCTTTCTCAGCGGCTCACCTGCGAGTCGGGCCGGGAAACAGGCGTGGTAGTCGGGGAGCCCTGTTGGTACAGGGCCCGACCCGCCGATACACCGGAGCTCCAGTGTGAGTTGGTGTTTTGTTGTGGCGGGTGTATATTATGTTCTCTCCCTGCAGGTACGTGGGGAAATAGACGTGGATGTCGGGGAGCCCTGTTGTTACCGGGCCCGACCCGCCGCTATGCAGGAGCTCCAGTGCCGATGCAAGGAGCAGGTGCTCCAGTGTTGATTTGAGGAGCAGGAGCTCCAGTGCTGGTTCAGGAGCAGGAGCTCCAGTGCTGGATTAAGGAGCAGGAGCTCCAGTGCTGATTCGAGGAGCAGGAGCTCCAGTGCTGATTCAAGGAGCAGGAGATCCAGTGCTGGTTCCAGGAGCAGGAGCTCCAGTGCTGATTCAAGGAGCAGGAGCTCCTGTGCTGATTCGAGGAGCAGCAGCTCCAATGCTGATTCCAGGAGCCGAGAACGGGGTGCCTCTCGAAAGGGGGGACCCTGCCACAAGTTCGCCATTGGCGACCACGGGGAAGGGGTCGTGCTGCGGCCCGACCCCCCTCTGCTAGCCCTTCGTTGAAGGGCAGGGGAGGAGCCCGTAAGCCTAAACCCGGTTCGGGCCAAGGCTCCACCAGCCGCCATGGTGCGGTCTGGTGCAACGGCGGGACCTGGGTCTGTGAGATCTGCTATCCAACTCCCAAACCCCGCCGCTGGGACGGGGGGCTTGGGTACGGTCCCGCCTCGGTCGCCGAGTCCCCTGTCGATGGGGGGGACGAGACCGTGCGTCGGCAAGGTCCACGATGTGGACAGCCGGCAAGCCCGCGCGGGCGTCGCTCCATGCTTCTGCTGGAGTCGACCCCAAGCCGTCAGGGCCCTTTGTGGCAACGGCTTCCGCTCCCGTTAAACGGAGACGGTTGAACACCTTTCCCGCGCGGGAATCGCGCGGTTCGCTGCGGCGGCCGATAGCGACAACTTCCGGCACCGAGATCACTTCTCAGAGGTGCGGGCCGATGAAAGGAGCCCCGGCAATCTTTCTGAGCCGGAGGTCTCCGACCACCCCAGTGTTCAGGGTGAAGGGCGTATGGCCGCATGACGCGGCTACTGGAGAGGAGCCATCCAGCTCCAGTAGGCACAGGGAGGTTAACCGCCGTCAGCAGAAGTTGAGAACCGTCAGCAGACACTAAGCCCAGCGAACTGCTCCTCCCTTCAACGAGCCCATACGCCACGGTCGCCGAGTCCCCCATGCATGGGAGGACGAGACTATGCGTCGGCTAGGTCCATGATATGGGCAGCCGGCAAGCCCGCGCGGGCGTCGGATCTCCATGCTAAGTCAGGTGCCGACTTCCCATCGCATTTGCCCTCCGAGGCAGCGAGACCAAGCTCCGCCGAGGAGGCGTTTGAGAGTACCTCCCGCGCGGGAATCGCTCAGCTTCGCTGCAGCGGCTACCGGCGACAACTTTCCGGCACCAGGTTCACCTCGATGAGGTGTGGGCCGATGGACGAAGCCCCAGCAGTTCAGCAGAACATGAGGACTTCGGCCGCCCGAGTTTTAGCTCAAGGGGCGTATTGGCCAGGATGGAGCGGATATTGGAGCCCCTCCTGCAGCAGAATCAACAAAATTCGGGGAAGACTTCTCCAAGAGGGAAGGATATTCGGGGTCCTCCATCCCAGCATATGCCTCAACGGAAGTTTACGCTGTCTGCCGTTGAGCAGGCAGCAGGCACGGCTGAAAATTTTCGTCGGAACAAAAGGCGTGATAGAGAAAACTATTCACGAGCCCATTGAATTCGTCTCCCATATTTTTACTAGGCCAAAAAAGGATGGAGGTTGTCGGGTGATTATTGACTTGACCAGTTGAATACCTTTGTAACATATACACATTTTAAAATGGACACCTTTTGAGACAGCCAAATCACTGCTTTCGCATGGTTGCTTTATGGCATGTATTGATTTGAAAGATGCATGCTATTCAGTGTCCATCCGGAAACATCACCGGAAATTTTTGAAATTTGTCTGGATGGATCAGCTCTGGCAATATCGGGCCTTACCAAATGGGCTTACTACCGCCCTAGGCTTTACTAAATTACTCAAACCTATTATGGCCAAATTACGTATACAACATCATATTGTAATGGCTTATTTAGATGATATTCTGCTTATTGGCAACACTTTGGAAGCGCTGTTTCAGCAACTGTTACTATATTTCAGCAGCTGGGGTTTATAGTCCATCCAGAAAAATCGAAGTTTCACCCATCCCAGGTTATGGATTATTTGGGTTTCACGGTGGACTCTATTCTAATGAGGGCCAACATTCCATTTCACAAGGTGGAGGAAGTTTCCCTTGCATGTCAGGATCTCGCATCCGCCAGTATACCATCTATTCGGCCTACAGCTAAGATGATTGGGAAAATCGTAGCTTTATTTCCGGCAGCCCGGTTTGGACCTTTGCATTATCAAAATCTGCGAAGGGCCACGATTGCTGCGTTAAAAAAGAACGCTGGTCATTTTGACAGACCTATGGGGCTGCCTTCCGATGCTAAGGTTGAGCTACAATGGTGGGTGTCCAATATTGGCAAGGCATTCAAACCCATTGTTGTGCCCAATCCGGTGGTATATTTGCAAAACTGACGCAAGCTTGGGGAGGTGCGGACAGCTCTTCTAGTTGTGGAGGCAGGTGGGATCCCCTTGAAGCTAGCATCTTGCTAATACAAGGGATTAACTATTTGAAGCTGCTTGCAGCATTTCACGGACTGCGGGCATATTGTGCTAATCTTAGTGGTACTCATGTCCGTCTCCAAATAGACAACACTACAGCGGTGGCATATTTAAACCATATGGGCGGTACCAGGTCAGTCTCTTGTGACAAATTGGCTAATACTATTTGGTGCTGGTGTATTGATCGAGATATTTGGATTTCAGCTACCTATTTGCCAGGTAGGCTTAATACTGTGGCAGACACCAGGTCACGCAAATTCAATGATAGTTTGAGTGGATGCTGCATCCTCCAATATTTGCCCAAATTACAGCCAAATTTGGCCAACCGGATATCGACCTTTTTGCGTCCCGGTTGAACCATCAGGTACCGACATATGTTTCATGGGAACCAGACCCTGGGGCATTAGCGATTGATGCATTCTCACTAGACTGGGGGAAGTGGTTTTTCTATGCATTCCCCCCGTTTTGCCTCATCAGTCGGGTATTACAAAAAATCAGGATGGATTCTGCCAGAGGCATTCTTGTCATACCCGACTGGCCCACACAGCCTTGGTATCCGGTGGTCTCTGACATGATTAGTCAACCTTGGGTCCCTCTAGAGGGTTGCCCACATTTGGTTTCTCACCCTGTCTCAGGGGAGTTACACCCCTGCCATGCCTATCTAAAATTACTGGCTTGCAGGTTCTGACCAGGCCATGGATGCAGTATGGCCTTACCACCCGGACCATGAACACCATTGGAGCATCATGTCGAGAGTCAACCAGGCGGAGATATCTCTCCCACATCACCAAGTGTGAAGCCTACTGCAGTCGCTCTCACATCACCTGTGATGATGTCTCCATAGCCGACGTCCTGGAATTCCTCGCGGGGTTGCACCATGATGAGCACTTGAGTTATACTGCCATCAACAGCGCCAGGAGTGCGCTATCATTCTACCTCAACATCGAGGTAGGATCGAACAGGCTAGTGTCCAGGCTTATGCGGGGAATATTCAATCTGAATCCGCCTACACCACGCTACAACATCACCTGGGATGTCAGGGATGTACTTACCCTGCTCAGGTCGTGGTCACCCATGGAAGGGTTACAGCTGGACCAACCCACTATGAAATTGGTGATGTTACTAGCGCTGACTTCAGCACAGCGGGTTCAGACGCTCCACAAACTACGTATTGACAGGATGACGTCGACCCCGGGAGAAGTAGTCCTTTTTATCGATGAGCTACTTAAGCAGCATAGACCTGGGTGCACAGGGCTGCAGCTGAAGTTCCCGGCATACCCTGCAGATGCTCGGCTATGTTTAGCCACTCACATCCGTTACTACATCAAGGTGACGAGGAGCATCAGAGGAATGGAGTTGTACCTGCTTGTCACTCACAAAAGACCTCACCATCGAGTGACAGTCCAGACGATATCCAGGTGGCTCCGGATCGTCCTGAATAAGGCAGGTATTGACACTAATGTGTTTACATCCCACTCCACCAGGGCTGCATCTACGTCGGCGGCGAGAGTCATGGAGGTACCCATGGACCATATCCTCGCCACAGCAGGATGGGCGAATGAAGCTGTGTTCCAGCGATTCTATAATAAGCCTGTTGCTGCTCCCCTTCAGTTCGCAGAGGCCGTGCTGAACGCCGGGTGTGAACGTGGGGATGTCCCTGATTAAAAGGGTGTTATTTGTTGTGTTATTAACAAATCTTCTTTTTGTTTCAGTATAACCTCGTTTCGTCAACTTGTTTACTCCAATCCATCCTTGCTAGTGGTGTGTCCGCATGGACGTTGTCCAGGGCGTGTAATCACAGAAGCTTTGAAGTCTTCACGAAGTCACTCACGTGACTCCGAAATGAAATAGTAAGATTGAACGAGAACTTACCAAGTTTGAAGGTTGATCTTTATTTCATGAGGAGTTGCGGTGAGGGATTTCGTGCCCTCCGCTCCCAACCCTCGATCATCTTCAGCTGGTAATCAGAGTCTCTTTAAATCTTACTATGCCAAGTCATTTCTGTTGTTGTTTCTGTGATTCCACACCGCTGCTTTGAAGAATGTCGCGCATGCGTGCCGGCGGGCTCTTCACGAAATCCCTCACCGCAACTCCTCATGAAATAAAGATCAACCTTCAAACTTGGTAAGTTCTCGTTCAATCTTACTATTCTCTGCCTCAGAGGGCGGTGGAGGCCGGTTCTCTGGATAATTTCAAGAGAGAGCTAGATAGGGCTCTTAAAAATAGCGGAGTCAGGGGATATGGGGAGAAGGCAGGAACGGGGTACTGATTGGGGATGATCAGCCATGATCACATTGAATGGCGGTGCTGGCTCGAAGGGCTGAATGGCCTACTCCTGCACCTGTTGTCTATTGTCCATTGTCCACTACCCATTTCCCTGCTCCCTTGGCTCCAAAGCCTCGCCGGATTATCCGTTTTGCCGGACCAACTAGTATCTGGAAACCGTGACCTCCAGGTTCTGGACCATTCATTCATTCATCATCGTTAAAAACATTAGCGAGGCAGTGGCGCTGGTTTCCGACGGGAACGGTGACGGACGCACCACACATCCCCGTCCTCCAGTTCCTGCGGACTTCCGCCGCTGGAAGTATAGGATTTTGGTGTGTGTGTGCTTTATCATCATTCATTACAATGCCATGTTCGACAGTGATCACAACTTCTACTGAAGGTGGACAAAAATGCTGGAGAAACTCAGCAGGGTGAGGCAGCATCTATGGAGCGAAGGAATAGATGACATAGATGCTGCCTCACCCTCTGAGTTTCTCCAGCATTTTTGACCACCTTCGATTGCTCCGGCATCTGCAGTTCCTTCTTAAACGCAACTTCTACTGAAGTGTGGAAGGCCGTTGGCTCACTAGAAGCTCATCCGACCTTTGACCGGTCTTGTTTTTGGTCCTGCTGGGGGGTCCACTGCCCCCTCCTCACCTGGCAAACCAGGTGGGGGAGACGGTTTAGTCGCCAACTATCCGACCTTGGAGCAGGAAGCGCGGGATTACACGGTACCCGTGGCGGGGGGGGGGGGGGGGGGGGAACTCCCCCCCAATCTGACCTGATTCTTCCCGACAACCATCATGCTCTTGAAGATAGATGCATAATACTGGAGTAACTCAGCGGGTCAGATAGCATGTATGGAGAGAAGGAATAGGTGACGTTTTGGGTCGAGACTTCTTCAGACTGCAGCATTTTGTGTCTATCTTCGGTTTAAACCAGCATCTGCAGTTCCTTCCTACACATCAAGCTTTTGAACACTACCAAGTCCAACTAAACTACATACCAGAGAGCTGTGCTGACCTATCATCTACCTCATTGGAGACCCTCGGACTATCTTTAATCGGACGTTACTGGACTTTATCTTGCACTAAAGGTAATTCCCTTTATCCTGTATCTGTACACTGTGGACTGTAATCATGTACTGGACAACACGCAACAAATTGTGTAGGAAGGAACTGCCGATGCTGGTTTACACCGAAGATAGACACAAAATGCTGGAGTAACTCAGCGCGACCCGAAACGTCACCCATTCCTTCTCTCCAGAGATGCTGCCCGTCCCATTGACTTCCTCCAGCTTTTTGTGTCTAGCTTTTCATTGTACACATGACAATAATGACCAAAAGTACGGACTGTCTTGCTTGCACGAGGCTTTTTCTGCACTAATATTGCATTTTGTTTTGTTCCATGGATATTTTTGTTGTGGTTTATCATGTAATCTACCATGTACAGTGTTCACACACTTAATATGCTGCTGCAGGTAAGAATTTCATCGTTCCGTTTCGGAACATTATTACAACTAAACACTCCTAATTTAATTTGGTTTAGAGATGCAGCGCGGAAAACAGGCCCCTCGGCCCACCGATTCCGCGCCGACCAGCGATCCCCACACACTAACACTATCCTACACACACACACTAGGGACAATTTCACATTTATACATTTTTACACCAAACCAATTAACCTACAAACCTGTACGTCTTTGGAGTGTGGGAGGAAACCGGAGATCCCGGAGAAAACCCACGCCGGGTCACGGGGAGAACGTGCAAACTCCGTACAGGCAGCGCCCGTGGTCGGGATCGAACCCGGGTCTCTGGCGCTGTGAGGCAGTGACTCTACCGTTGCGCCCTTGATTCGTGACTCACGGACCGCGGTCGACGTGACAATAATGAACCCTAGTCAACGTGTTGGCTGACATACCATGCCGTCACCGCTGGTCGCCGCGCCGATCCTGTCCTGAATCACCGCGATGCTGCTGGTGGGGCCCGTCAGGAGGGATGTCCCCGTGTCTACAATGGCTTTACATCCGCCCTCACAAGACACAAGGGCACCCCCCACCTCCACACTGAAACATATCAAACACACATATTAATCTGTTAAAGAAGGAACTGCAGATGCTGGAGAATCGAGGGTACACAAAAGGCTGGAGAAACTCAGCGGGTGCAGCAGCATCTAAGGAGCGAAGGAGATAGGCGACGTTTCAGAAGAAGAAGAAGGGTCTCGACCCGAAACGTCGCCTTTCTCCTTCGCTCCTTAGATGATGCTGCACCCGCTGAGTTTCTCCAGCCTTTTGTGTATGCATATTAATCTGCAAGTTGAATCGGGAGTAAAGAAAGCAAACTCAATGTTGGCATTTATTTCAAGAGGGCTTGTATACAAAAACAGGGACGTAACGCTGAGGCTCTATAAGGCGCTGGTCAGGCCGCATGTGGAATATTGTGAGCAGTTTTGGGCCCCGTATCTGAGGACGGATGTGTCGGCTCTGGAGAGGGTCCAGAGGAGGTTTACAAGAACGATCCCAGGAATGAGTGGGTTAACCCATGATGAACATTTGACGGCACTGGGCCTGTACTCGCTGGGGTTTAGAAGAATGAGGGGAGACCTCATTGAAACATGCAGAATAATGAAAGGCTTGGATGGAGTGGATGTTTCCACTAGTGGGAGAGTCTAGGACTTGAGGTCATAGCCTCAGAATTAAAGGACATTCTTTTAGGAAGGAGATGAGGAGAAACGTATTTAGTCAGAGTGGAATTCTTTGCCACAGAAGGCTGTAGAGGCCAAGTCAGTGGATATTTTTAAGGCAGAGATAGATAGATTCTTGTCAGAGGTTATTGGGAGAAGGCAGGAGAATGGGGTTAGGAGGTAAAGATAGATCAGCCATGATTGAATGGTGTAGACTTGATGGGCCGAATGGCCTAATTCTTAACCCCTATTCCTTATGACATGACTAAAGCAAATTGGAGGAACAGCACCTCATATCTCACTTGGGAAGCTTGCATTCCAGTGATATAAAAATTGATTTCTCTAACTTCAAGTAACTCTTGCATCCCCTCTCTCTCTACATCCCTCCCTCACCCTCGTTCTCCGACTAGTTTCACCACCCTCCTGATTAATTTTACAGTTTGTTCCCCTCGTTGTCACCGTCCCCTCAGCTAACAATGAACCATTCTACATTTCCTTATCATCATCTGCTTTGATCTGTCAGATTCACTCCCACCTTACCCCTCCATATCTCTAGCCTGAAGAAGGGTCTCGACACAAAATGTCACCCACTCCTTCCGCTGAGTTACTCCAGCACTTTGTGTCTATCCATGTTCTCCAGAAATGCTACACTGAGTTACTCCAGCACTTGGTGTTTTTTTTGGTAAACCAGCGTCTGCAGTTCCTCAGATACACAGTGCTGTGGTTAGACCTCAGTTTGAGTTTAGTGGATTCATCAGATTAGCACATGACAGGAAAGACATGATTGCCTGTGAGAGATTAGCTCATACGGTAGAGTAATCTACCACAGAAACAGGCCCTTCGGCCCAACTCATCAATGCTGTCCAAGATGCCGAGGTAGTTGGATAAAGTGGGAAAAGTTAATCCGTGCGTCTCTGGCTCTGTAACGCATCATCTCTACTTTAGTTTAGTTTAGTTTAGAGGTACAGCGCGGAAACAGGCCATTCGGCCCACCGGATCCGCGCCGACCAGCGATCCCCGCACATTAACACTATCCTACACACACTAGGGGCAATTTTGACGTTTATTAAACCAATTAACCTACACACCTGTTCGTCTTTGGAGAGTGGGAGGAAACCGAAGATCTCGGAGAAAACCCCACGCAGGTCACGGGAAGAACGTGCAAACTCCGTACAGACAGCACCCGTGGTCAGGATTGAACCCGGGTCTCCGGAGCCGCATTCGCTGTAAGGCAGCAACTCTACCGCTGCGCCACTGTGCCACCCATAATTAATTGAAGGAAAATATCATAAAGAAGCCTGTACAGAGTTTGAACGTTCTCCCCGTGACCTGCGTGGGTTTACTCCGAGATCTTCGGCTTCCTCCCACACTCCAAAGAGGTGCAGGTTTGTAGGTTAATTGGCTATTTATAAATGTAAAAATTGTCCCTGGTGTTAGTGTGCGGGGATCGCTGGACGGCACGGACCCGGTGGGCCGAAGGGCCTGTTTCCGCGCTGTATCTCAAACTAAACAAAACTAAACATGTGAAGAAATCGAAAGACTATATCTTGGAAAGACTTGTACTATTTGGCCATTCTCATTACCTCCAACCACTCCAAATGCAGGATCTACTGACATCTAATGGTGTGTAGTAAAACTGCAACCCCCTGGTCCCTGCACTGACAATAATATGGAGAGTTCAATTAAGTTTAGGGTAGGAAGGAACTGCAGATGTTGGTTTACACCGAAGATAGACACAAAATGCTGGAGTAACTCAGCGGGACAGGCAGCGTCTGGAGAGAAGGTTGCTTTTCTGATCGAGACCCTTCTTCAGACTGGGAATCTAGAGGTATGCAAAGGCACAAAGAACAAATGAATGAAATGCGTGACAAAGAACAAATAAAAGGCAGTTTGGCTTAGTTTAGAGATACAGCGAGGAAACAGACCCTTCGGCCCACCGAGTCTGCGCAGACCATCGATCAGAACATCTTTTGCCCAAACTGCCTTTTCAGTAAAAAGGGACAAAATTATGGAACTCACTGCCAGACCACTTGAAATTTATCCCTACATATGTCACATGCAAAAGAAACACAAAATTGTGGCTAATTCAATAACAATCTTGTTCTCATATTTCGTTTTTACACTGTGCTCTCTCTGTATGTCTTTTTCCCTTTTCCATTTTTTAATCTCATTTCAATTTCCATTTTGTTAAAGAAGGAACTGCAGATGCTGGAGAATCGAGGGTTACACAAAAAGCTGGAGAAACTCAGCGGGTGCAGCAGCATCTAAGGAGCGAAGGAGATAGGCGACGTTTCGGGTCGAGACCCTTCTTCAGACTGGTCAGGGATCAGGGAAACGAGAGATATAGACGGTGATGTGGAGAGATAAAGAACAATGAATGAAAGACATGCAAAAAAGTATCGATGATGAAGGAAACAGGCCGTTGTAAGCTGTTTGTGGTGTGAAAATGAGAAGCCAGTGCGACTTGGGTGGGGGAGAGATAGAGAGAGAAGGAATGTCAGGGCCCGAGGGCTGAGGGAGAGGTGGGAAGGGGAGGAGGCAGCCTGGGTTAACAGAATTGAGAACATTCAATGTTTAAGCCCAGAGGATGCAGACTCCCCAAGCGGAATATGAGGTGCTGTTCCTCCAACTTGCGGTGTTGCTCACTCTGGCCGTGGAGGAGGCCCAGGACCGAGGGGTCGGATACGGAATGGGAGGGGGAGTTGAAGTGCTGAGCCACCCATTTCCATTTTCCTATTTTTAATAATGTTAATCTATATTATCATTTTTAACCAAAAGCCCTACTAGGGACAAGTGTTGCGAATTAGCTTTGGCTATAAACACTTGGTAGTGTTTATGCATACATCAGATGACTGTTTCAAGTGTATCTATGTTAAATAAACCTTAATCAATCAATCAATCAAAGTGCTGGAGTAACTCAGCGGGTCAGGCCGCATCCCTGGAGAGAAGGAATGGGCGACGTTTCGTGTCTCGACCCTTCTTCAGTCTCGACCCGAAACGTCAGCCATTCCTTCTCTCCATAGATGCTGCCTCACCCACTGAGTTTCACCAGCATTTTTGTGTCTACCTTTGATTTTCCAGCATCTGCAGTTTTTTCCCCACACCGACCTGAATATAACGTTAGTTACAGAGATAAGGTAGACAAAAATGCTGGAGAAACTCAGCGAGTGAGGCAGCATCTACGGAGCGAAGGAAATAGGCAACGTTTCGTCCCGAAACGTTGCCTATTTCCTTCGCTCCATAGATGCTGCCTCACCGGCTGAGTTTCTCCAGCATTTTTGTCTACCTTCCATTTTCCAGCATCTGCAGTTCCTTCCTAAACAATACAGAGATAAGGTGTCCTTTTTGTGTATTAACCAGCATCTGCTGACGAGTTTAGTTTAGATACTCAGCGTATTAACAGGCCCTTCAGCCCACCGGGTCCGTGCCAACCAATGATCACCCGTACACTAATTCTATCCTACCCACTAGGGACAATTTATCAAAGCCAATGAACTTATAAACCCAAGCATCTTTGGATTGATTGTGGAGGATGGCGGGGGGGGGGGGAAGGTGGAGGCTAGACAAAGCCTGGCCACGTCTGGACTTTGTCCAACCTTCCGCCCACCAGACGGCGTAAGGGTCCCGTGGCCAGACGATGTGCGAGCAGTGTCGGCGTTTACCCGTCCAGCTGGATTTGCCAGTATCCTTGGTGGGTTACAGGAACCCAGTGGAGATCCCCGGTGAAATGAGAAATATCGAATCCGCCAAAAACGATCTCGCTGCCCGACTCATCATTGGGGTTCCTGGGAAGGGGAAAAAAAAAACCCAACAAAAAGAGAAATTGTTTAGATAGGTATGTTACAATACCTACCTTTAGCAGCGCTGCAGTTCTGCCGCTCCCCGTGTGCGCGACTTTGGCGCCTTTCAGAAGGGGGCGGGTTTAAAATGCCGATTTTTTCTAGGCAGTCCAAGTCGATCCATGTCGGGCGATTTCGTCGCTAAAGAGAAATCGCTCCGACATTTCATTCATAAAGGTATTTTTAAACTACGCTAGATTATTTATTAACTAGTTTAAAAATCATCTTCTAAAGCTGTGAACGGTGACAGCGGAACGGACCTAACGTAGGCGATAAAAGAAGCTACACTGTTTATTTTTACATAAAAACTTGGTTTTTAGGAAGGCTTTAATCACATTTTCATGTTGCGAAAAGGGGACAAAAAAAAAAGTATGAACCGGCTGTATTCTTCATACTGACTTCACCGCAAACCGCAACGTTCCAATCCACCGCATTCCACTAAAACCCACTCGCTAGTTGATTTAAATGGCCATTAATTTACAGGCATTAAACATTAAATCCCTTCCATTTGGCCTAGAAATTCATGAAAATTAGATTTAAAAATTATGTTATATTGTGGATTATTGTGTGAATGTTATTTGGACACCTTAGGTAATTTAAAAAAAGTTTATCTTTTCTTAAGAAATGGATAGATGTTTAGATCTACTCATTGAATTTTGTAATTAGCTACAATTAGATAACTAACTAATTATATGCTTTAATTTCAGGTCATCCAAGTAAGATTGTTTCATATTTGCTTCAGAATGCTTCAATCTATAATAACTGAAAATTTCATTGAGTTCTCTTAATTTTTAAGAAAGTTATGGGCTTTTAACTGTTCTAGATCACAGCTTTTGAGTTGTCAATTGAAAGGAAATGGGGAACAAGATGCTAATTTCCGAGTATGAAAATGGTCATAACTTTCTTAATACTGAAGATATGAAAGTGAATTAGGTGTCAAATTAAACTTCTTTTTATGCTGTATCTGATGGGATAAATTGCAGACTTGATTTTTAAAATCTCAAAATGTTGTAACATTGCTAGTTTAGATCTGCTGAAAAATTTGGTTAAATGTTAGATCGATAGATCATAGAAAATAGGTGCAGGAGGAGGCCATTCAGCCCTTCGAGCCAGCACCGCCATTGATTGTGATCATGGCTGATCGTCCCCAATCAATAACCCGTGCCTGCCTTCTCCCCGTATCCCTTGACTCCACTTGCCCCTAGGGCTCTATCGAACTCTCTCTTAAATCCATCCAGTGACTTGGCCTCCACTTCCCTCTGTGGCAGGGAATTCCACAAATTCACAACTCTCTGGGTGAAAAAGTTTTTTCTCACCTCAGTCTTAAATGACCTCCCCTTTATTCTAAGACTGTGTGGCCCCTGGTTCTGGACTCGCCCAACATTGGGAACATTTTTCCTGCATCTAGCTTTTATAATTTTATATGTTTCTATAAGATCCCCCCTCATCCTTCTAAACTCCGGTGAATACAAGCCTAATCTTCTTAATCTTTCCTCATATGTTGTTCAAGGTAGACACAAAATGCTGGAAACTGACTCCCCCCCCCCCCGCCCCCCACCACCCCTCCCCAAACTTTTCACATCCCCAATCCTTTCCACTCGTCACTCGAATTTCATTTTTCATGTATCTTGTGTTTTATGACTGTTAGCTGACCAATTTCCCTTGTCGTGGCTATCCCTCAAGGTCGAGGATTTCAGTCTACGTTCTGTTATTTTTATGGACTCTCAGGTGGCTTATGAGTCCAATCCTGGCTTTGAAAGTGCTATCATATCATAGAAACATGGAAACATAGAAAATAGGTGCAGGAGTAGGCCATTCAGCCCTTCGAGCCAGCACATTCAATAGGATCATGGCTGATCATTCAAAATCAGTATCCCGTTCCTGCTTTCTCCCCATATCCCTTGATTCCATTAGCCCTAAGAGCTAAATCTAACTCACTCTTGAAACCATCCAGTGAATTGGCCTGGGGGTTACACAAAAAGCCGGAGAAACTCAGCGGGTGCAGCAGCATCTAAGGAGCGAAGGAGATAGGCGACGTTTCGGGTCGAGACCCTTCTTCAGAACTGCACTGCTTTCTGTGGCAGAGAATGCCACACACTCCCAACTCTCTAGGGGAAAACAATGTCTGCTCGTCTCAGTCCTAAATGACCTACCCCTTATTCTTACACTGTGTGTGACTCCTGGTTCTGGACTCCCCTAACATCGGGACAATTTTTCCTGCATCTAGCCTGTCCAATCCCTATCATATCGTATGGCCTATGAACGTATTTCAACAGGTCTATTCTGCACTGGACTGTCGTACCTGGAGAGGAAGACGGAGAACAGGGGCACTGCCACCAGGTCTTGTGCCATCATGTTGTCGAACACAGGGGTGGCATCGGCTGCGGCGATGGATGGGTAGGCCAGACCGAGGATGCCGTCGAACGGGGAATGCTCGAAGGTCGTGCCTGGCTCCGTCACACTCTCACCAAATAGCTGGCCTACCATGGAGAGACCTTCAACCTAAACACAGGAGACAACACGGAGACACCTTGTCGAGTCAAATCAAGTGAGTTCATTGTCATGTGTCCCAGATAGAACAATGAAATTCTTGCTTTGCTGCAGCACAACAGAATATAGACGGCATGAATACAGAACAGATCAGTGTGTCCATATACCATTATATAAATATATACACACATCAATAAATAAAACAGATAAAGTGCAAATAACAGATAATGGTCTATTAATGTTCAGAGTTTTGTTTCAGTTTAGTTTAATAGCCTGATGGCTGTGGGGAAGTAGCTATTCCTGAACCTGGTTGTTGCAGTCTTCAGGCTCCTGTACCTTCTACCTGAAGGTAGCAGGGAGATGAGTGTGTGGCCAGGATGGTGTGGGTCCTTGATGATGCTGCCAGCCTTTTTGAGGCAGCGACTGTGATAAATCCCCTCGATGGAAGGAAGGTCAGAGCCGATGATGGACTGGGCAGTGTTTACTACTTTTTGTAGTCTTTTCCTCTCCAGGGCGCTCAAGTTGCCGAACCAAGCCACGATGCAACCGGTCAGCAAGCTCTCTACTGTGCACCTGTAGAAGTTCGAGGGAGTCCTCTTTGACAGACCGACTCTCCGTAATCTTCCCAGGAAGTAGAGTCGCTGATGTACTTTCTTTATAATTGCATCAGTGTTCTCGGACCAGGAGAGATCTTCAGAAATATGCTCGCCCAGGAATTTGAAGCTCTTGACCCTCTCCACCATCAACCCGTTGATACAGCCATGATCATGTTGAATGGCGGTGCAGGCTCGAAGGGCCGAATGGCCTACTCCTGCACCTATTTTCTATGTTTCTACGTTTCTATGTTTCTGTAAACGGGACTGTGGGTCCCCATCCTCCCCCTTCCAAAGTCCTTCAACCTTAACACAGGAGTCAACACCAGAGTTTCCATCAGTCCTAGGGGCCACCCCATTGTACCAGTACGGTACCATTTGTCACATGTACCAGGGTGGCTCAGTGGCGCAGCGTTAGAGTTGCTGCCTTACAGCGCTAACAGCGCCAGAGACCCGGGTTCGATCCCGACTACGGGCGCTTGTCTGTACGGAGTTTGCACGTTCTCCCCGTGACCTGCGTGGGTTTTTTCTGAGATCTTCAGTTTCCTCCCACACTACAAAGACGTACAAGTATACGTAAACACGAAGATTTACTTAGATCAGCTTCTCAGATGCAGTACAAGTGTGCAGCGGCAATAACTGAGACAGGGTCGCCAGTTTGACATCGTTTTCAAGTCCCATTTGTTGCTGGGATCTTGGCTTAACCGGGATCTCGTGCCTAACCATGAAGGCCCCTTGTTTCTTCTTCTTATTCCGTGTGGCGTGCACAGCCTAAAGTTGTTGGACAACTTGTTCTATTTGATGTTCCGTTTGTGCACATCGAGTCGATTGCATTAGTCGAATCAGGGCGGACCACGTGAAGGTTGCAATCTTCCACCCCGCCCCCTTGTTTAAGAAGGAACTGCAGATGCTGGAAAATCGAAGGTAGACAAAAGTGCTGGAGAAACTCAGCGGGTGCAGCAGCATCTATGGAGCGAAGGAAATAGGCAACATCTCGGCATGAAACCCAGAAGGCTTTCGGCCCAAAACATTGCCTATTTCCATGAAGGCCCCTTGTCATGTGACGGGATCTTGGCCTGACCATGAAGGCCCGTTGCCATGGCAACGCTGCAGGGGTCGTCGTGGCCAAGCCTAGCTGTTGATGTCCTCCACCGCAGCAGTCTTCCAGCGCCCCCACTCCCCCATCAAGGCCGTGCACCCCCTCCCTCCTGCAGCCCGTCTGCTTACCGGCCCTCGAATGTGGGTTCCCGTGGGCCCTAGATCCGCGGTGGGCGAGACCCCGGTCTGTCGGCGCTGTGGGGCAGCAACTCTGTGCCGCAGCAGACACGGGTGCAAGGATACTTCTGAACAAGACGGCCACATCTCAGAACAGTTACTCACGTTCACTGTGTCCGTTCCAAGGACTCCGGAGAGGCTGCCCGTACCATAATGGATCGAGAACGGGCGGCCAACTCTCTTGTATGTCGAGGAGTTCTCTGGGATAAATTTGTTGTGTTGCTCTGTGTAGATAAACCATATTAATCTCTGTCAATATAACCTTCACCACGTATATTATGCATGTTACACATTCCACCATGTCTGGGATTTGAGTAGGACTGCAGTTACTGATAACCAAAGATCCTATAGCGGAGCAAGATAGACCACTCCTTCTAAATGCAATGGGCTGACGTGTAGTACACAACGGAGCGGAACGTGGGCCTTTTTTTCATCCATTTCCGTAACCGGACTGGACCCGACTCGCAGCGTAATCAACGTTGTGGGGGAACAGTTTGTGTTAATAAATTTAAATTCTGAAAATGAGGAGAAGATTTTTCCCAAATAACTTTTATTTTTACGAGGATTATTCCGTAATCGGCTTCCGTCTCCGCACTGGTATCCTGTGGGATCTTTGGTGCGGAGACGGAAGCCGGTTACGGAAATGGGGCCGAGAATTACCCATGAATCTGCCCATGACCGTACTACGTCTTTTTCGTCGAGTGGACTATCTTGCTCGTTGTAGGATCTTTGCTGATAACAGATAACAGCCTGCTTGTTCCTTAGCATGCCAGTCTGTAAGATGATGCAACAAGTGCAACGGTATGTACTGTTCTCTCTGCATGGGTTTTAATAAATGCTTTGTGGTTCACCTAATACTTTGTAATGGTTTGATTACAAGACTATAAAAGGCAAGAAACTTTCACACCTGGGACCCGGAACTTCTATCAGTTCTACCCCCAATCTTAGACACAAAAAGCTGGAGTAACTCAGCAGGACAGGCAGCATCTCTGGAGAGAAGGATTGGGTGACGTTTCGGGTCGAGACACTTTTTCAGAGTCTGAAGAAGTGTCTCAACCCGAAACATCACCCATTCCTTCTCTCCAGAGATGCTGCCTGTCCCGCTGAGTTACTCCAGCACTTTGCGTCTATCTTCGGTTTAAACCAGCATCTGCAGTTCCTTCCTCAATCTTCACAACTGGGGCATTAGTCCATAGTATTGATGCATTATGGTCGCGTGTACAGAGATAGCGTGGGATTGTTGGTGGGCGATCCAGTCAAAGCAGACCACACATTAGTGTAATCATAAACTAATTTGAGCAAGGACATTCTTGCTATTGAGGGAGTGCAGCGTAGGTTTACAAGGTTAATTCCCGGGATGGCGGGACTGTCATATGCTGGGAGAATGGAGTGGCTGGGCTTGTACACTCTGGACTTCAGAAGGATGAGAGGCAATGTTATTGAAACATATAAGATTATTAAGGGTTTGGACACACTAGAGGCAGGAAACATGTTCCCGACGTTGGGGGAGTCCAGAACCAGGGGCCACAGTTTAAGAATAAGGGGTAAGCCATTTAGAACGGAGACCAGGAAAAACTTTTCCTCACAGAGAGTTGTGAGTCTGTGGAATTCTCTGCCTCAGAGGACGGTGGAGGCCGGTTCTCTGGATACTTTCAAGACAGAGCTAGATAGGGCTCTTAAAGATAGCGGAGCAGGGGATATGAGCAGAAGGCAGGGACGGGGTACTGATTATGGATGATCAGCCATGATCACATTGAATGGCGGTGCTGGCTCGAAGGGCCAAATGGCCTATCCTGCACCTATTGTCTATTATCTATTGACTCTATAACGTGTCACCTTTAAACTTTGCTCCTCTCACCTTAAAGCTACAGTACGTCCTCTAGTATATGATACTTCCACCCCGTGATAGCTGGGTTGTGCGGTGCCTGTGACTGTACTTACTGCAGGCTGCACTGTAGCAATAGATGGAAGGCACCCACAGGTTGGATGAGCCGGTGTCAAATACGACCGTAAAGTTCTGTGGCGGTGTGCCGATGGAAATGATCCCTGCGTACTGCGTCTGGCGAGAAAGGTGAACAGCCCGATCAATCTGGCAGTCGATGAGCAGAACACAGCAAAATAGGAGCAGAGTTACTGCCATAAAAATGATTTTTCTTCGGCAATGGCTATACATTTTTCAACCAATCCCGATATATCTCCCAAATTTTAGTTGATTCTATTGTCACAATTTTTATATGGGATTAAGAGAATCATAGAATAAGTAAAAAACATTTATGTAAATCCAAGACGAAAGGAGGATTTACCACATATTTTATTTTACTTTTGGGCAGTTAATATTAAAAATATGAATTTCTGGTTGGAAGATATGGATCAGCAACCAGACTGGTTAAAGATGGAAAAGGAAGATTGTTTGCCTTTTGAAATTGGCCCGATTCCGGTAGCTCCCACAAAACGGAATTAAAAAACCTATAGTGAAAACCCTATAATATACAGTGGTATATGAATTTGGAAACAATTAAAAAAGACATTAAAATTGGATAATTTATCACTTTCTAATCCCATTGTAAATAATCCTTCATTTAAACCTACGGTGTTGGATAAAGGTTTTGTTAATTGGAAAAATTATGGAATTAAAAAGGTGGGACATCTTTATAGAAACGGTATTTTTCATTCATTTCAGGAGTTACAACAGAATTATGGATTACGTTCAAATAATTCTTTTCGATATTTACAACTCAAGAGATTATGTTAAATCACATACATACAGAACTAGAGAGCCAGAGATTCTGGATGAATGTTTGAATAAACACCCTAATACAGTTAAATGAATATCTCATATTTATAATACTCTTTTAGATAGTGAGACCCCGTTGACGGAATTATATAGACAAGCATGGGAAAATGAATTAACTCAGCCTATAATGAAAGATATTTGGGATGAAAGCCTACAACATATACATCAATGCTCGTTAGATGCCAGACATTCTTTAATACAATTTAAAGTACTACATAGACTGCATTATTCTAAAAAAAAAGAAATTTTCCTAATATCTCCCCTCTCTGTGACAAATGTCAATATTCAGCGGCTAATTTAACCCATACTTTTGTAAACTGTATAAAAACTGTATAAAAATTAAAAATTTCTGGATGGATATTTTTAAAATTATTTCTGAAGTTGTTAATATCCAATTGGATCCCGACCTTAAATTAATAATATTGGGAATATCAGAACCATGCCTAAAACTTACAACAAGCCAAAGAAATTTCCTCGATTACAGTGTAATAATTGGGAAAAATTAATATTAAAATTTTGGAAAAACCCAACATCCCCCACAACCAAAATGTGGATTATGGAGATGTCGGAGATCTCACATTTGGAGAAAATTAGACTTGTCTTAATTGACAAACCAGAATTATTTACTAGAATATGGTCTCCATTTATAGATTATTTGAGGGGGTAGGTCCAGCGCAGGAGCCTGACTGAAACTTGAATCCAGGATTAGATGAATAGGTATGATTTTTAACTTACGGACCCATCTCCTAAGCTGTATTATTGATAGTTTACTCTTTTCTTCTTTTTTTTTTCTTTCTTTCCTCTCTTTCTATCTATAAAAATAAATAAACAATTAGAAGACGTGGTGTAATATGTAATTGATAAATGAGGACACCAGCTATTTTAATAGCTGGGATCCCGGGACCCTAGATACCAATAATAAGTAATCGTTAAACAAAGTCTGTATTGGTTTGGAGTATTATATGCATACGCTTCTAATAAAAATTAATTACAAAAAAAAATAGGAGCAGAGAAAGTTCACTAAGCATCCCAAGCCTGGTGCTCCGTTCAATATGAAAGATAGACACAAAATGCTGGAGTAACTCAGCGGGACGGGCAGCGTGGCTGGAGAGAAGGAATGGGCGGCTTTGCGGGTCGAGACCCTTCTCCAGGTCCTTGTTCCTTCCTATGCCTCCATTTAGACAAAAGACAATAGACAACAGGCGCAGGAGTAGGCCATTTGGCCCTTCGAGCCAGCACCGCCTTTCATTGTGATCATGGCTGATCATCACGTTCCTGCCTTCTCCCCATATCCCCGGACTCCGCTATCTTTAAGAGCTCTATCTAACACTCTCTTGAAAGCCTCCAGAGCATTGGCCTCCACTGCCTTCTGGGACAGAGAATTCAACAGATTCACAACTCTCTGGGTGAAAAAGGTTTTTCCTCATCTCCTTTCTAAATGGTTTACCCATTATTCGTAAACTGTGGCCCCTAGTTCTGGACTCCCCCAACATCGGGAACATGGTTCCTGCCTCTCTCGTGTCTAAACCCTTAATAATCTTATGTTTCAAAAATCATCCTTCTAAATTCCAGAGTATACAAGCCCAGCCACTCCATTCTATCAGCAAATGACAGTCCCGCCATCCCGGAAATTAACCTCGTGAACCTACTGACCCTCAATTGCAAGCATGTCCTTCCTCAAATTTGGGGTCAAAACTGCACACAGGTGTGGTCTCACTGGGGCCCTGTACAACTGCAGAAGGACCTCTTTGCTACTATATTCAACTCCTCTTGTTATGAAGGCCAACATGCCATTCGCTTTCTTCACTGCCTGCTGTACCTGCATTTCATCGCTGTACCTGTACCTGCATTTCAGTGACTGATGAACAAGATCCCCAGATCCCGTTGTACTTCCCCTTTTCCATTTAATATGATCGCAGCTGATCTATCCCAGCGCTCAACTCCTCACCTCAACCAGTTCCCTGGAGCCATCAATCCCCTCATTTTGCTTTTCAGGATACAGCATGGAAACAGAACCCTTCGGCCCACCATGTCCACGCCGACCATCGATCACCCGTTCACACTAGTTCTATGTTATCCCACTTTCCCATCCACTCCCCGCACACTAGGGTGACAATTTACAGAGGGCTGATTAACCTACAAACCTGTGTGTTATAAGATGATACAGTGTGGAAACTTCGGCCCAACTTGCCCACACTGGCCAACATGCCCCCCTCTACACTATTCTCACCCATATCAGCATTTGGCCCATATCCCTCTAAACCTATCCTATCCATATACCTGTCTAAATGTTTCTTAAACAGTGTGATAGTACCTGCCTTTTGGAATGTGGGAAGAAACCGGAGCTCCCGGAGAAAACCCACGCGGTCACAGGGAGAATGTGCAAACTTCACACGCAGACCGATGACACCTGGCCTGCTGAGTTCCTCCAGCACTTTGTGTTTTTTTTGTTCTAGGTTCCAGCATCTGTTGTTCTTTATGTGTCTAAAGAAGGGTCTCGACCTGAAACGTCAGCCATTCCTTCTCTCCAGAGATGCCGCCTGTCCCGCTGAGTTACTTCAGCACTTTGAGTCATTCTTTATTTATTTTTAGTGTTTTGAGATACAGCGCGGAAACAGGTCCTTCAGCCCACTGAGACCGTGCCAACCAGCGATCCCCACACCCTAACACTACCCTACACACACTAGGGACAATTTACAATGATACCAAGGCAATTAACCTACAAACCTGTTCGCCAGGGGTCGGTCCACGGGCCAAATCCAGCCCTGAAACCAAAATCATTCGGCCCGCAGGCGCATTTTTTTTCAATTAGACCCGGGGCTCGCAGGCGACTTGTGCGCTACAACCAGTCCTGGGACAGGAAACTTGGGCGCTACAGCCAGTCCCGGGGCACGCAGGCGAAAAACAACACCGAGTGTCACACTAGTTAGTACGTAATAATTACTAATATATGTATTATTAGTATATATTATTACCATTTATTAATTTAGTTTGTGCGATGGCTCTATATGAGCCAGGGTCTTCTAAATCTTTATCTTTTTTAGGTATGAGTGTAATCGTTTCTGGTAATTTTTGTTCTTTGTATGTATTCAGTTTGTGTAACCGTGGTGAAATGATCTCATAAAATCTTTTATAAAATACATTACTAAATCCATCCGGTCCTGGTGTTTCGCCATTCTTCAGTGGGTTTATTGTTTCTTCTATTTCCTTAATTGAGACCTGAGCTCATAATTCCTCTTGTTCCAGCAGATTAAGTTTTGGCAGATTACAATTATCCAAAAACTTTATAATTTACTATCCGCTGACGTTTTAGATGTATATAAATTTTGATAAATTTGAGCAAATCTTTTATTGATATCATTAGGTAATGTTAACAATTCACCTTTATCTGATTTAATCTTTAAAATTGTATGATCTTTTTCCCGTTTTTTCAATTGACCTGCCAAACGTTTATGTGGTTTATCACCAAATTCGAAATGTTCCTGTTTTGTAATTTGAAATATTCTTGTAACGTTTGCAGATAATATTCTGTTTAATTTAAATTTCAGTGTTGTTATTTTATTATGTTTATCTATGGTTGGCTCTTTAGCATTATCTAGGTCCAGTTGTCCAACTTGTTCTTCTAACTGCATTTGCTCTTCTTTTTATTTTGAAAAGCTTGATATGAAATTATAGATCCTCTGCTAAATGCCTTAAAAGATTCCCATAGTAAAGCGGGTGAAATATCTGAGGTGTCGTTGGTCAATAAAAGTTCCATCTGTTGTTTTAGATATATACAACCTTGTGGATCATTCAGAATTTGAGGATTAAACCTCCAAAATTATTTTTTATTAGGCTTTCCTTCTAATTTAAAAAAAAGTTAACGGGGAGTGATCAGAGATAATGCTGTTAGCATATTTAGGATTCTTTGTGTAAGAAATTAATTTCGTATCCACTAAAAAATAGTCGATACGTGAGTAAGTTTTGTTAAATGGTAAACGGAAGGGAATTGAAGAATACAGTTGAACAGAGGGATCTGGGAATAACCGTGCATAGTTCCTTGAAGGTGGAATCTCATATAGATAGGGTGGTAAAGAAAGCTTTTGGTATGCTAGCCTTTATAAATCAGAGCATTGAGTATAGAAGCTGGGATGTAATGTTAAAATTGTACAAGGCGTTGGTGAGACCAAATCTGGAGTATGGTGTACAATTTTGGTCGCCCAATTATAGGAAGGATGTCAACAAAATAGAGAGGGTACAGAGGAGATTTACTAGAATGTTGCCTGGGTTTCAACAGCTAAGTTACAGAGATAGGTTGAATAAGTTAGGTCTTTATTCTCTGGAGCGCAGAAGGTTAAGGGGGGACTTGATAGAGGTCTTTAAAATGATGAGAGGGATAGACAGAGTTAATGTGGACAAGCTTTTCCCTTTGAGAATAGGGAAGATTCAAACAAGAGGACATGACTTTAGAATTAAGGGACAGAGGTTTAGGGGTAACATGAGGGGGAACTTCTTTACTCAGAGAGTGGTAGCGGTGTGGAATGAGCTTCCAGTGGAAGTGGTGGCGGCAGGTTCGTTGGTATCATTTAAAAATAAATTGGATAGGCATATGGATGAGAAGGGTATGGAGGGTTATGGTATGAGTGCAGGCAGGTGGGACTAAGGGAAAAAAGTTGTTCGGCACGGACTTGAAGGGCCGAGATGGCCTGTTTCCGTGCTGTAATTGTTATATGGTTATATGGTTAAATACAGATCAAAAAATATTAGCGAAAACTTTAGCAAGAAGATTGAGTAAATATGTTAGCAAATTAATAAATGCGGATCAAACGGAGTTTATACCCAAGAGATACTCATGCAATAATTTGAGACGTCTGTTTAATATAATGCATTGATATAAAACTGAAGTGCAAGGCCTATCAATTATTTCATTGGACGCAGAAAAAGCATTCGATCAAGTAGAATGGGATTACCTCGTATTGCAAAAATTTCAAATGGGAGAGAACTTTATCTCATGGGTAAAACTATTATATGACAAGCTGACTGCTAGAATATTAGCTAATAACATGCCGTCTCCGAAATTTCAACTATCCAGGGGCAATAGACAGGGATGTTCACTATCACCCCTGCTATTTGCTCTTGTAATAGAACCCTTAGCTGAAAACATAAGAACACATCCGAATATCCATGATTATAATACAAAATACTCAAATAATAAAATATCATTATACGCAGATGATTTACTATTGTATATTACAAAATCGCAAATCAGTATACCAAATATATTAAACCTAATCGAGGAATTCGGATCCTTTTCAAGATATAGAATAAATTGGAATAAAAGTGAAATTATGAAGATAAAATCTCAAGACTCGACACACCTTTTAAAATTGCTACAGAAAAATTTAAATACTTGGGAATCGAAATTACCAGAAAATATAAATCTTTATTCAATGCGAATTATATGCCCCTACTTACTAAATTAAATGTCCTGAATAAATTTTGGAAAACACTGCTGATGTCTTTAATAGGAGAATAAATGCTATAAAAATGATCTTCTCACCACAAATGTTATATTTATTTCAATCAATACCAATATACTTACTTAAAAAGTTTTTCAAAAAATTGGATTCTGATATCACAAATTTTATATGGGACTATAAATCCCATAGAATTCAAAGAAGACACTTGTGTAAACGTAAAGAATTTGGTGGATTAACACTCCCTAATTTTTTTGTATTATTATTGGGCAGTAAATGTCAAAATGGACAATTCTGCACAACAGGTGGATTGGATCGTAATGGAGAGAGAGGATTGTTCCCCTTTTAATATAGGAGCGATCCTTCTCTCACCAATAAAACTGAATAATAGAATATACAAGAAAAATCCAATTATTCATAGTACTATTAGAATTTGGAAACAAATGAAATTAACCCTTAAATTAAGAAACCTATCACTTCTCTCTCTTATAGTTAATAATCCGTCGTTTAAACCATCCATTATTGATAAATCATTTACACATTGAGAAAGAATATGAATTAAAACGTTTGGAGACATGTATGAAACTGGAATTTTTTTTATCATTCCAACAACTACAACTTAAATACAATCTGAGAAGTAATCACTATTTTAAATATCTTCAAATCCGTGATTATTTGAAAAAACATACACAAGAATACCAAACTTTGATGCCAGACCTATTAGATGAAGCTATGAACAGAAAGGCGGACTCAACTAACAATATCATACTTATATAATATCATCCTAAATATAGAAATACCATCATCCGATAGAATTAGAAGAGATTGGGAACAAGAACTATCTATAAAAATCTCAAAAGAGATTTGGGATAAATACGTGCTATATGTGTAGCAATGTTACAAAATGTTGAGATTTAAAAAATCAAGTCTGCAATTTATCCCATCAGATAAAGCATAAAAATAAGTTTAATTTGACACCTAATTCACTTTCATATCTTCAGTATTAAAAAAGTTATGGCCATTTTCATACTCGGAAATTAGCATCTTGTTCCCCATTGCCTTTCCATTGACTTAACACAAAAGCTGTGATCTAGGACAGTCAAAAGCCCATAACTTTCTTAAAAATTAAGAGAACTGGACATTTTCAGTTATTATAGATTGAAGCATTCTGAAACTAATATGAAACAATCTTACTTGGATGACCTGAAATTAAAGCATATAATTTGTTAGTTACCCAATTGTAGCTAATTACAAAATTCAATTACTAGATCTAAACATCTATCCATTTCTTTAAAAAATATTAACTTTTTTTTAAAGCCTGTGTGTCCAAATAACATTCACACAAGAATTCACAATATAACATGATTTTTAAATCTAATTTTCATTAATTTATAGGCCAAATTGAAGGAATTTTGTGTTTAATGCCTGTAAATTAATGGGCATTTTAAACAGCTTGCGAGTGGGATTTTCTGGAACGCGATGTATTGGAACGTTGTGGTTGCGGTGAATTTAAACCCAATATCGGCAGGAAAAATTCTGCCGGTTCATATGGGGGCTAAATCATCGTTTTGCAACATGAAATATTGATTAAAGTCCCCTAAAGAAGCAAGTTTATATGTAAAAATAAACAGCTTTCACTTACCTATCCCCCATGTAAAATCGGTCCCCATTGTCGGCGTTCACGGCATTAGGAGCTAATTTTTATTTTACTGCAGCGCAGAAATAGTCGGGTGATTAAAAAAAAAATGAACTTACCGGTAGTCGGAACGAATCTCCAGAAATAGATCGCACTCCGAGAAAATATAATTCTGGATGGCAACGGAAAAAACGCATTTTAACCCCGCCCCCTCTTAAAGGCGCCAAAGTCGCGCACACGGCCAGCGGCAGAACTGCAGCACCGCTAAAGGTAAGTTTTGTAACATACCTAAGAAGTGGTACATGAAATGTATTATCTTATTTTTGGATTATACTACTGTACTGTACATTACTTCTAATAAAAATAAATTAAAAATATATTTTTTAATTAGTTAGTATGTCTTATTATTACCTCCATTTATTAACTATGGCGATAGATGTAGCCCGCCATCCGCTCACAGACCTGGGTCCTGGCCTCTATGCAAAACAAGGTTGCCGACCCCTGCTGTTCGCCTTTGGAGTGTGGGAGGAATCCCGAGATCCCAGAGAAATTAGTCCGGGTGTCAGGGGTTAGCGGGAGAAGGCAGGAGAATGAGAGGGAAAGATCGATCAGCCATGATTGAATGACAGAGTAGACTTGATGGACTGAATGGCCTAATTCCGCTCCTATCACTTATGAGCTTATGAATATGAAAACCGTAGTCAGGATTGAACCCAGATCTCTGGCACTGTAAGGCAGCAACTCTACCACTGCGCCACCGTGCACACCTCTGACATATGAGCCTACATGATCGACTGGGCTTGTTTTCATTGGAATTTAGAAGGATGACAGGGGATCTTATAGAAACATGTAAAATTCTTTTGGGATTAAACGGGCTAGATGCAGGAGCAATGTTCCCCATGTTGGGGGTGTCCGGAACCAGGGGTTACAGTGCAAGAATAAGGGGTAGGCCATTTAGGACTGAGATGAGGAAAAACATTTTCACCCAGAGAGTTATGAATCTGTGGCATTTTCTGACACAGAAGGCAGTGGAGGCCGATTCACTGGAGGTTTTCAAGAGAGAGCTAGATAGAGCTCTTAGGGCTAACAGAATCAAGGGATATGGGGAGAAAGCAGGAACGGTGTACTGATTGAGGATGATCAGCCATGATCATATTGAATGGCGGTGCTGGCTCGAAGGGCCGAATGGCCTACTCCTGCACCTATTGTCTATGTTTCTATGTTTTAATGAAGACCCAGGCTGCTGTATGTAACTTACATCCATGTAGTTGAGAAGAGGCTCGGTCGATGTCTGCAGTGTTGAACATTGTTGCATGTGGCCGCGTTGGATCAGATCCAACTTGTTGTGCTCCCAGAATTCTGGCAGCATCCCGTTCTCCCTCATCCTTTGCCGGATCGACTTGTGCCTCCTCAGTGGAATTCTGTGGAGACACCATGGGAAAAAAAATGGCACATGGATATGCAGTGTATGGAGGGATATGGATCACTTGCACACTGATAAAGATTACTTACTTGCAGGCAACTGAACTATCCTATCACCAACTGGAGAGCACCATTTTGTAGAGTGGGGAAACAGGCCCTTCGGCCCAACTTGCCCACTCCGGCAACATATCCCAGCTATACCCGCCCCACCTGCCCACGTTTGGTCCATATCCCTCCGAACCTGTCCGATCTGTGCACCTGTCCAACTGTTTATTAAACGTTGGGATTGTACCTGCCTCAACCACTTCCTCTGGCAGCTCATTCCATACACCCACCACACTTTGTGTGAAAAAGTTACCCCTCAGGCTCCTATAAAAATATTTTCCCATTCACCTTCAACCTATGTCCTCTGGTCCTCGATTCACCTACTCTGGGCAAGAGACTCTGAGAGGAAGAGTCCCGACCCGAAACGTCACCCATTCCTTCTCTCCAGGGATGCTGCCTGTCCCGCTGAGTTACTACAGCATTTTGTGTCTACCTTCGGTTTAAACCAGCCTCTGCAGTTCCCTCCTACACATTTCATCTACCCGATCTATTCCTCTCATGATTTTATATGCATCATGTACACATTATACCCATCTACAACATTGGAGACCCTCAGACTATATTTAATTGGACTTTACTGGACTTTATCATGCACGGAACGTTATTCCCTTTATCCTGTATCTGTACTTTGAGGATCCAGGTCTGTGGTGCTCTACCAAAATAAGGGGTTGGTCATTTTGAACGGAGATGAGGAAAAACATTTTCACCCAGAGAGTTGTGAATCTGTGGAATTCTCTGCCTCAAAAGGCAGTGGAGGCCAATTCTCTGGATGCTTTCAAGAGAGAGTTAGAGCTCTTAAAGATAGTGGAATCAGGGGAAATGGGAAGAAAGCAGAAATGGGGTACTGATTGTGGATGATCAGCCATGATCATAGAGAATGGCGGTGCTTGCTCAATAGACAATAGACAATAGGTGCAAGAGTGGGCCATTCGGCCCCTCGAAGGTTTTCTCCGAGTTCTCCGGTTTCCTCTCACACTCCCAAAGACACACAGATTTGTAGGTTAATTCGGTTCTGTAAATTGTCCTTAATACGTAGGATAGTGCTTGTGTAAAGGGTGATCGCTGGTCGGCGCAGACTTGTTGGGCCAAAGGGCCTGTTTTCACACTGTATCTTTAATGTCTAAAGTCTTAGAGTGTAGCGTAAACGGGCGATCGATGGTCGGCAGGGGCTCGGTGGGCCGAAGGGCCTGTTTCCACGCTGTATCTCTGAACTAAACTAAATTAAAACCAGTGTGAAGGGGTGATCAATAGTCTATTTAAATATTTATTATATTAGAAGCAATTGTACAAGGAGAAAGTAATCGTCATACCAATTATACAATTTTCGTACAGCTTCAATATTAACATTTTATAAACTAATAACTAAATCGGAAAAAGGAAAAAAGGGAAAGGAAGAAGAAAGGAAAAAGAAAAGAAAGAATGTCGAAAAAGACACAAAAGAGAAAAATGAAAAACCCCAGAACTAACGAAGAAGTGAAAGAAGCAGAGTTATATCCCACTGCCCTTCCCTACGCCCGCTCACCCGACCCTAGCCTCGGTTTTGTATTTATGTTCAACCATTATGTTGTTGAAGACATTCAATGAAAGGAGACTATATTTTGGAAAATTGATCTGGTTTGTCAGTCAAGACAAGCCTTATTTATTCTAGATGTAGGGTCTCGGTCATTCCTGTGATCAACATCTTCACTGTTAGGCTGTGGGCCGAGGAGCTTTATTCTAATGTTTTGTGACCCAAGACTACATGAAATTTTCACATATTGTGTATCAATATTATATAAATCATCCCCTGAAACTCGCCAGGAACCAGATTTGCATATTTTTTAATTAAATTAGAGAAAACCAGAAAATGTTCGGGTAATTTTAGTCAAATCAAAGCACGTTTAACATTGAGTTGTATTGCCAGTTAGCCAATCACGCGCTTTGCTGCAGGGTAACTAGGCAGGGAGCACACAACATGGCTGGCAGTACTTCCACTGATGCCTATTTTACTGCAGATTCCGATTAAGGATCTTTGGTGTTCTGTGGAATACGTCGTGGAAACTTGCAGCAGGGTAATTGAATTTAGTGAGAAAAGCAGTAAGAAGTCTGAAGAATGTGCTGCTAAGTGGATTGAAGTGGAACAAAGCCTTGAAAGTAAAGTCGCTGCTGAGGTGCTGCAACACAAAGAAGCCAGCCAGGAATCAACTCGAACAGAAAGGTAAGATCTAAAGTCTGAATTTATGAAAATAAATCTGTATGGACTTTAATTAATTTAATTGCACCCTTTTATAATGTGAAAAAATGAAATCTGGAGGCTGTACATTCACTCATTCATTCACTCATTCATTCATTAAGTTGAGCGCCTAAACTATGTGTATCCATAACACAGTAAATTAAACATTTTCACTAATGGCAGCTTGTTGAAGTCTAATAAGTTTTATTTAACATATAATCTCGGAGCTGCCTGCGATAACTTACCGGGAAAAAGTGCTCAGACCGCGGGGCCTATGTACTTAACATAGTGGAGTCACTGGGGCGGGGGGGGGGGGGGGGGGGGGGAGGCGGTACATAGTGCCGTCCGTAGCGGCCAATTTCTAGGCCCCGACCACGGGAGAAAAACGGAGGGATATTAATCGCACTTTATAGGCTTCCATTGGAGTGAGAAATGGTCAGAAATGGTTGATGTTTCTGTAGAAATTAATTGGTTTATGTGAACTTGAACTCATTTTTCTATGGTAGTCACCTATTGTTATTCTCATTAACATTAAGAAGAGGTTGAAATTTTGTGAATTGAAGTCCATGCAGACTTAATGACTATGAGATTTTTAATTCTGTAGCCTCTGCCTGACCTTCCACTTGAACTTGAACTAACTTATCAATGGGAGTAAATGACAGTGTCAGTCTCATTGACATTAGGAAGAGGTTGACATTTTATGAGTCCATGCAGACCTAAGTAATATGAGATTTATTTTTTCCTGCAACTTCTGCCCCTCCACTCTTCAGAGCCGGTCGACACAAACATGTTTAGTGTGGACATGCACTGCTTTAATGAACACTAATTTGAGAATTTGAAGTGTGTTGACTGCAGAAACTCTATTACTGCAAAAGACTTTACATCTGATGAAGAATATTCTGATGAAGATCACATGTAATGTAAACTAAATAATTTTGGGAAATAAATGATTATATAAGTTTTATTTTAATGTCGATCGTTTCACTGTTTATTTGGTCAAATTATTTAAACAATGAGTGAGTACTTATGATAATGGCGTGCTGGTGAATGACAGTGCAACAGTCCACCCACCCACCCACACATACATACGTACACACATACACACATCAACACACACATCCATCCGTGCGCACAGTTCCATGCATGCAAACACACACATACATACACACCTACTGTAATTTGTACTGTAACTGTAATTTCCAATATGTGCAATAACCCATACTGGATATAGGAATCCTATTATCCATTCTATGTATCCATTGTCTTTTTATAGATATGTATATAGCGCTGCAGAAACTGTGCACCTTATCCCCCCCCCCCTTTTTGTTTTGTTTTGCACTGAGTAGGAGCAGCTTTTAATCTCATTGTACATGTGTATAGTGACAATAAAAGGCATTCTGATTCTGATTCTGATACATGCACACATACATCTGCACACACACACATCCAACATGCACACATACATCCGCACACACACACATCCACACATCCATTTGCACGCAGACATATATCTACACATCCACACACACATCCACACATCCACCCACACATACATGCACACATATATCCATCCACACGTACATACACACTTACATCCACACATCCACAGACACACGTTTGAAAGGTGTACACAGACACACACACATAAACTAAAACAATGCAACACTTTTAGGGTTCTTTTAGTTCAAAGGTAATAGCCCTCATTTGCAAAGGCACCATCGGGGGGTCTCTAACATAAATATAAGCTCATTGTAGCTTAAAATGAATACTCATCGAGTAAACATCAGAGCATTCAATTCTTGGCCAGGGTACACAAAAGGCTGGAGAAACTTTTAGGGTTCTTTTTCTTGGCCAGGATGTGACATTTACATCAGAATTAAGACAGGTCTCTTACAGGTCTGTCACCCAGCCTGGCCCTGCCCCAGTCCCACTATGGCTGTTACCCCCACTCTCCCCACAATGGCAGTCAGTGGGGTTCAATAAAAGGGGGAACCCAGAGGATCTGTCCTGACCCTTTAATTAGGCAGGTTCGTGAGCCCTTAAAACCCGGGACCCCTGCTGCAGTTTCATTACATTTCCTATTAAAGCAACTGGAAGATGCCTTGCAGGACTGTCCCTCAGCCTGGCACTGCACCAGTCCCACTATGGCCGTGACCCCCACTCTGCACACTGGCAGTCAGTGGGGTGCAGTAAATGGAGGAACCCACAGGAACTGCCCTCACCCATTATTTAGGCTGGTTCAGGAGCAGGACCTCTGTGACACTGTCATTAAAAAACACTCACAATTATATTCATCATATTATTTTTATATAATCTAATTACTCTTAATTATATATGATTACAGTCATATTTACGTCATATATATATATGGTTTAAATGGACTGCAACACGGAAACAGGCTGCCCATGGTGTAATATGGGCATTTCTCGATCCTAATTAGTTTAATTAATTAACGTGCAACTTAGGGCAATGGCGAGTTATGACATCCTTCTCAATTATATTTCATCTAAATCTGTGGAAATTTTCATGTAGTTCGGTGACCTGGGTCACGAAAACTGATTTCTAGACACATTTTTGATGCTCAGCCCACAGCCTATGTGGGGACTGTTACCTTTTTCCAGAATGTAAGAACAGTTTTTGCGCAGTTATTAAACCATAGTCAAGGTAGCGCCTTTGAGATATCGTTAAATTAGGGCAGCCCTCTGACATTCCTAATATTATTAGCTTTGAATCTGACTCCAATTGAATTTTAAGTGTTTTAGAAATGATATTGAATATTCCCGTCCAGAAGTTTTGTATTTTTATACAGGATACAAAAGAATGAGTTAGGGTGGCTTCTTGGAAGTGACATTTATCATAGAGAGGGGAGACAGACGGGGAGATCTTGTTCAATTTGGTCTTTGAGTAGTATAAACTATGCAATCATTTAAATTGTATCCGGCAATGCCTGGCATTTAAAGAACAGTAGTGTATGTATTGTAGGCTTTCATCACATATATCTTTCGAAATGGGTCAACCCAGCTCGTCCTCCCATGCTCGCCTATAAATCTCAGAGGGTGGGGTGTTCTAAATGTAAGATATCAACTTACTTGTATCGGCATGTCTGTTCAAACAATCGTCTAATATATCTGGGCCCATAAGAGGACATGGTTGTGTATATCACTGTCTATATCTCTCGTTTCCCTGATCCCTGACCAGTCTGAAGAAGGGTCTCGACCCGAAACGTCGCCTATCTCCTTCGCCCCTTAAATGCTGCTGCACCCGCTGAGTTTCTCCAGCTTTTTGTGTAACCCATGGTTGTGTATATGTTTTCACATAATCTCGGATTTAAAGGTATCTAAAAAAATTGTTGGCGTTCAAGTGATATTTCTCCTGTAGTTCTTGAAAAGAAAAGAGAGTCCCCTTCTTATCGAGGTCTCCCATAGTGTTAATTCCCAGGATATCTAAAGTAGACGGTTTAAATGAGGGATTATTTGCAATAGGCAGAAGGAGAGACAAGTTTCTCAGTTTAAGACTGAATTTCAGCTGTTTCCAGATACGGATAGTACTATTATCGGATTATCGTATTATCGGATTTTGCTCATAGGTTGGCTTATTCAAATGTATTGAAGACACGAGGATCGAGCCTATACTAAAAGGCAAACAATCTTCCCTCTCCATTTTTAACCAGTTTACATGTTGACATGTATCGTCCAACCAGAAAGTTATATATTTAATATTAGTTGCCCAGTAGTAAAAAAGAATGTTAAAGAAGGAACTGCAGATGCTGGAGAATCGAGGGTTACACAAAAAAGACTCCCAGTCTGAAGAAGGGTCTCGACCCGAAACGTCGCCTATCTCCTTAGCCCCTTAGATGCTGCTGCACCCGCTGAGTTTCTCCAGCTTTTTGTGTAACCCAGTAAAAAAGAATAGTTGGCGCGGACTTGGTGGGCCAAAGGCTCTGTATCCGCCTATCTCTAATACCCCGCGTGTCCCCAAGTCAAACCAAAAGAGGGTTTGTTTAATTACCTTTGAAGACTCTCCGAAAGGTCGAGCCAAACGAGTGCAAAGATTAACCACTTCATCGCAACGTGCTTCATCGCGCTGGGCTCCGGCACGGACCTGCAATACAGAGAACTTGTGGCACCAGATTGTTAAAGACCAGAACACAATATGAAAGACCAGCCCTGTGTCAATGTGCAAGGCAAATGAGGCAGGAATTAGTCAACAGCGCCCTGATAACACTTGGACGTTTTCACGTAACGTTTACAATGGGAAAGTTTACCCACTCTATCAGTAGCATCTGAAACATGCTTTGCATAAGGGTTAGTCACTGTGCAGCACAATACCAGAGAGAGAGGGAGAGTGATGGATAACAGTTCCGCCCAGTAAAATAATCAGGCGTTTGTCGTAAATTGGAGGCAAAGACTCGAGGAGATGAATTTTAAATAACTCCCCCGCTTCCCCCCACCTCTCCCGTTCCTCTGCATTCCCCCCCCCCCTCCCCCCCCCCTCCCCCCCCCCCCCCCCCCCGTTGTGCCACCCTTCTCCCATTATCTTTAGGAAGGAGATGAGGAGGAATTTCTTTAGCCAGAGGGTGGTGAATCTGTGGAATTCATTGCCACAGATGGCTGTGGAGGCCAAGTCCATATTTGTAATGCGGAGATAAGAGACATAGAAACATAGGAAACAGGTGCAGGAGGAGGCCATTCGGCCCTTCGTGCCCAGCAGCGCCATTCAATATGATCGCGGCTGATCATCCAAAATCAGTATCCCCGTTCCTGCTTTCACCCCATATCCCTTGATTCCATTAGCCCGAAGAGCTAAATCTAACTCTCTCTTGAAAACATCCAGTGAAGTGGCCTCCACTGCCTTCTGTGGCGGAGATTGACGGATTCTTGACTGGTTTGGGTGTCAGGGGTTTACAGTATGTGCCTAGAATAGATACAGCAGTAAAGATGGCGTTCGGTTTGCTGATCTTCATAGAAACATAGAAACATAGAAATTAGGTGCAGGAGTAGGCCATTCGGCCCTTCGAGCCTGCACCGCCATTCAATATGATCATGGCTGATCATCCAATTCAGTATCCCGTACCTGCCTTCTCTCCATACCCTCTAATCCCCTTAGCCACAAGGGTCACATCTAACTCCCTCTTAAATATAGTCAATGAACATGCCTCAACTACCCTCTGTGGCAGAGAGTTCCAGAGACCCACCACTCTCTGTGTGAAAAAAGTCCTTCTCATCTCGGTCCTAAAGGATTTCCCCCTTATCCTTAAGCTGTGACCCCTTGTCCTGGACCTCCCCAACATTGGGAACAATCTTCCTGCATCTAGCCTGTCCAACCCCTTAAGAATTTTGTAAGTTTCTATAAGATCCCCTCTCAATCTCCTAAATTCTAGAGAGTATAAACCGAGTCATCAGTCAGGGCGTTGAGTTCAAGAGGTCAGGAAGCCATGCTGCAGTTTTATCGGACGTTGGCCAGGCCCACATGTGGAGTGTTGCAGGCAGTTCTGGCCACCCCTGTCACAGAGATGGGTGTGGAGGCTTTGGAGAGGATGCAGTGGAGATTTGCCAGAATGGTGCATGAATCACAGGGTGTTGGCTACAGAGGGTGGGTGGACAAAGTTGGACTGGCCGTTCAGGTTCATATTAAATCTTGCCCTCCTCTCACCTCAAATCCATGCCCTCCGATACTTGACTCTCCCACCATGGGTAAAGGTCACTGGAAGAACGTGCAAACTCCACCCAGACAGCACTCGAGGTCAGGTTTCCTCCGGGTGCTCCGGTTTCCTCCCATGGCCCACAGACGTGCGTGTTTGCCGGCTAATCGGCCCTCTGTAAATTGACCCCTAGTGTGTAGGGTGTGGATGAGAAAGTGGGATAACATAGAACTCGTGCGAGCGGGTGATCGCTGGTCGGCGTGGACTCGGAGGGCATGTCTTCATGCTGTATCTCTAAACTAAGCTCAAAACTGCGTTTGACCCTGTTGGTTTTCTTCCCTGTTAGATATCAGAAGGCAAAGATATTTTCTTTACAAACTCAATCTCGCCAGGAGTCAACAATGCTCTAGAGCCATGGAAACACTGCTGGGACTAGAGGGCACAGCCTCAGAATTAAAGGACGTGCTTTTAGGAAGGGGATGAGGAGAAATTTCTTCAGTCTGAGGGCGGTGAATCTGTGGAATTAATTTGCCACAGAAGGCTGTGGAGGCCAAGTAAGTGGATATATTTAAGGCAGAGATAGACCAGGTCATCGTCTCTTACATAAATCTTGTTACGTCTTCAATGACAGAATGGAGCACCCCTAATGCAGTAGATAGATAGATTCTTGATTAGTATGGGTGTCAGGGGTAATGGGGAGAAGGCAGGAGAATGGGGTTAAGAGGGAGAGATAGATCAGCCACGATTGAATGGTGTAGTAGACTAGATGGGCTGAATGGCCTAATTTTACTCCTACAACTTATGACCTTATAAATTTCGGGACTTCAAACCCATGGTTCGATCTCCATTTTAACCACATGTTGGGATCCAGAGTTCCGAGATGCCATGGTTTTTCTACAAATATACCTGCAAGATAACATAGGACTAGTATGAACATGTGATAGAACAGGTGATAGCATGGACTCAGTGGGCCAAATTGCCTGTTTCCATTAATCATTCAATTGCACTGTCTGTAGAAGGGTCCTGACCCAAAATGTCATCTACCAATGTCACAGAATCATAGAATAGTAAGATTAAATGAGAACTTACCAGTTACAAGTTTGATCTTTAAGGGATTACGTGAAGAACCCCGTACAGCCGTAGGTGCGTCAATCTTCAAAGCAGCGGAGTGAAATCACAGGTAATAATGACTGAAGTATAATAGTAAGATAACAGAGACTAGAACCACCAGGTGATATTTATGAGGGTTGGGAGCGGAGGGCACGTAATCCCTCATCGTAACTCCTCATAAAATAAAGATCAAACTGGTAAGTTCTCGTTTAATCTTGCTATTTTACTTCGGAGTCACGTGAGTGACTACGTGAAGATTTCAAAGCTCTGTGATTTCATGCCCCAGACCCAAATCCGGCGTTCACACTGCATTGCTTGACTCAAGTCATTAAATAATCAATAATGCATCAATCATAACATTGTTAAATGAATTAACGGTTTATTTACAAAATAAACAATAGCAACCACTCTATCTCAGGGAGAAACTATAACAGAACTCAAAACGGATTCACCAAACACCCCCAGCCTTGTAATCGGCTTATGATAGAATTTCTGGAAGGTCAGCTCACTGGACCATCCTGCGGCCGCGAGTATATAGTCCATTGCCCTTGCCGCGGAAGTTGATGCCGCCCTGGTGGAATGAGATTCGAATTTATCGGTATCAATCCCAGCACTTCCCAGAACCTGCTTTAGCCACCTTGAAATTGCACCGACACCTTATTGTGTGTTTTTTTGTGGCTAATAAATAATGCAGACTCTGTTCCTCGTAGGACTCTGGTAGCCTCAATGTAATGAGACAAATATGACACTAAACACAGGCGAGCATCTGTTGGGTATGCTGAAAAAACAATCTTACATCCTGTCATGCCTATTCTACTCTGTTTGAGCTGATCATATACATAAAAAGTAATGGCATCTGCCGATACCTGCATTCTGTCTAGCCGTAGCTTTTGCAATGTTTGCACACGTTGGGCTGATACCAACGCCATAAGCATGACCACCTTCATGGTTAATTTGGCTAGAGATAGGCTTGTAACAGGAGTCCACTGGCGAAGAAGCATAAGGACTTCCCTCACATTCCAAATACTGGAATACCTGAGTTTAGGAGGATTAGAATTAAAAACTCCCTTCATAAATTGAGAGACTAACGGATGTGTCCCTACTGAATGTAACTCTGAACTCATGGGTAAATAAGAAGACAGAGCACTTCTGGCTGTATTAATCGCACTATAGTTTAATGTTTGATCAAAATAAAGAGTGGACAAAAATTCCAGTATGTCTGGGATGCCTGCAGTCTGATATGAGATATTCTGCTGTAGGCAGAAAACCTCCCACTTCCTTATCGAGGTGATGTACTGTTTCTGAGTACTATCCCTGCAGGCCGACGTGAGAACATCCACGGTACGATCAGACAGTCCTCTCCCCAGGTATGGCCTTCTTAAAATCTGCAAATTAACAGATCAATACGATCATGTAAAGGATGTTGATCGCCTGTTACTGGTTTCACCAGTAGATTTTTATGTTTGGGAATAATCATATGAGGCTGACTAGCCATCTGCAATACGAGAGGGAACCATGGCTGTGTAGGCCAATCTGGCACTACCAATACTCCTGAAGAGGAGTCCTGCTTGATTTTTTGCAAGCTTCGACTGTTGAGACAGAATGGAGGAAATGCATATACAAACATTCCACCCCAATGCAGCGAGAATGCATCCACCGTTGCTGCACCAGGATCTGGTTCCCATGAAACATATCTGGGCAGCTGATGGCTTAGTCTGGATGCAAACAAGTCAATATCTGGCATTCCATACTGAGCAACCACTTGATTAAATATGTCCTGATTTAACATCCATTCTATGTTATAATTGAATTGGCGTGACCTAGTGTCAGCTACTGTGTTGAATCTACCTGGTAAATATATTGCTGAAAGCCAGATGATTTTGTCAATGCACCAGCCCCAGATTTGATTAGCCAGTCTATCACAAGACTGTGACTTGACTCCACCCATGTGGTTTACATATGCCACTGGTGTAGTGTTGTCAATCTGAACCTGCACATGCAAGTCACTCCTGGCAGAATAACAAGCTTTAAGCCCATACCAGGTTCCCAAAAGCTCTAAATAATTGATCCCTCTTAATTGAAGAAGAGATATCTCATCAATATTCCATCTGCCACAACTGGAAGACATATCTGTAGCACCCCAACCCTGCGCACTGACATCCGTCTGTAATAATATGGAAGGTGGTTCAAACAAAACTTCCCTGGAACCTTTTAAGACATTTATGATCCACCATTGAATTTCTGAAATTGCCTCTGCTGACAATTCCACAGGCCTATCAAAATGACCCGCATGGGTCCTCAGTGCCTGTTCTTTTGCTCGTTGTAATTGTTGATAATGCAGAGGTCCAAACTGCACAGCTGGAAAAGCAGCCATCAATTTACCAATTAAACTGGCTACTTGTCTAATTGAAGGTCGTTGCTCACTAAGGAGGTTAACACAATCCTCAATTAACTGCTGCCGTTTGTCCCTGGGCAAAGTCACTAACATGTGATCCGAATTAATGGTAAAACCCAAATAATCAATGATTTGAACTGGTGACAATTTGGATTTATGTGGATGAATGATGAACCCCAAATGTTCAAAAGCAAGTTTAACAATTGAAACAGAAGATTCAACTGCAGTCCGAGTCTTCACGACAATTAAAATATCATCTTAATAGGCCATTACAACATGCCCCTGAGCTCGGAGTAATCCTAGACCAGGTTTCAACAATTTGGTAAATAATCTAGGAGCTGAAGTTAACCCATTAGGCAATGCTTTGAATTGCCACAACTGACTCATCCACGTAAATTTCAAATACCTCCTATCATCACAATGAATGCATCCTTTAAATCAATGCTGGCCATATAACACCCTTTGGAAACTAGGTGTTTAGCCGTAGAAAAAGTTTCCATTTTGAAATGCCTATAGCGAACAAAGGAGTTCAAGCACGTCAGGTCCAGAATGATTCTACATCCCCCAGTCTTTTTAGACCTAGAAAAAATACTTGACACAAATAGACGGTTTGGACGAACTGACTCAATAACCCCTTTTTTGTGTAATGTGTTAAGTTCTGCTTGAATGAGCACATTCGCTTCTTGTGAAAATATGAGTTTCCGACTTGGAACATGCTGATTAGGTGGACACACAGTAGGGTAAAATTCAATTTTAACCCTCTCTATACTGCTCAGTATAAATTAATCTGATGTTATCTCCTGCCATTGTTTGAAAAACAAGTGCAATCTGCCCCCAATTTGAACATCTATTTCACTTGATTTATATTCTTTAGGAGCAGAATTTCTCACATGCATATGTCCTGGCTGCCCTTGTTGCCCCCGGCCCTTTGTAGGGAAAGTCATCCTTCCCCTCATGTCTGTGGAGGCTGCCAGTGGCTGGCCCCTCCCCGGCGTCCGTAATGGTACCCCGCCGGTAAGGAAAACCCCTTTTTCCTAGTTTGCCACTCGGCTTGATGAGGCCCATAGATCTTGCGTCCTCATGGAGTTCTTTAACTCGCTTGGCAAGATCCCCGCCAAACAAAAGATTAGGCGGTTGTATGCTGGGTGGCTTACACAATGATGCCAGATTAGGATTTATGATTAGACATATAGCACTTCTTCTTATGTTGTTAATTTCAAAATATGCACTACACAGAAGTCCCAGCGCATCCTGGTGGGCTTCTGTCATATGCCCTTTATCTACAGTAGTAGCAAATGCCGTAGGCCCTGCTGAAAGCAATTTCAATACTTTTTGAAACTTTAGTTCTTGGGATCTTGCTGACACCCCGAACTGTGTCCATATGAGATGGTTCACCATCGGAACTTTTAGCAAGCCACAATTAAGCAGATGTGAGAGCATATATTGGATGGCTGCTGCCAATTATTCCCTTAACGGCTCCCCTGCCTCTCTGGGGACTACAAAGTTCTCCGTTATATTCGGAATGACTTCTAGTTCCACTCCCTTGTGGCTCTCCCCAACCACTGATTCGGCGTCAGTGAACTGTTGAGCCGGTATACCCTCCTCTTCAAAAGATGGGTATTCTTGCACCCCTATTCCAGGAGCTGCTAGCACAGGCTCTCCGCTAGCCTGGCGTGGGCGCCACTCCTCCTCACGGAGTGCGTCCCTATCGAGCATCTCCTGTAATAAGACCTCGACCTGGGAGAGCCGTGTGCAAACGGTCTCTCCTTGCAGAGGGTAAAACCTCCAGGCCCGACTCTGGGTCCACGGGCCTATTTGATTTTGCAGTAGCCTTACGCCCCACCGGTGTGGCTACGCTGCTCACAGGCAGCGGGCCCGGTGTCGCTAGCTCCATTGCAGGCGACGGACTTTGTGACCTAGGTGGGCATCCGCTAACCGGACTATCACGGTCCTCCAACCTTTTCCCTGCGGATTGCCTCGCCGACACCTTGTTCACTTTCTGCATCATTTTAACGGTCTACACCCTACCGCTAAAACAGAAAGTGAGCACAAGATAAAGTTTGAAACTTACCTTGTGTTTTAAACTTACCGCTTGGAGGAGCTCTGCTGCTCCAACCGGCGGACTGCACCAATGGTTGGACGGGGTTCTTCACGTAGTCACTCACGTGACTCTGAAGTAACATCATAGAGTGATACCTTCGCTCCTTCAGCCCAACTTGTCCCACCTACAGCAGTCCCACCTGTTTGACCCATATCCCTCTAAATGTTGTGATATTCCCTGCCTCAACTACCTCCTCTGGTAGCTTGTTCTATACACCCACCACCCTTTGTGTGCAACAAGTTGCCCCTGAGGTCCCTATTAAATCTTTCCCCTCTGACCCTATGACCTCCAGTTTTTCATTCCCCAACTCTGGGTAAAAGACTGTCCATTTACCCAATCTATTCCCCTCGTGATCTTATACGCATCCCTCACCCTTTAGGCTTGTGAGATACAGCATGGAAACAGGCCCTTCGGCCCACTGAGTCCACTACGGTCAGCGATCACCCTGGACACTTGCATTGTCCCACGCATACTGGAACAATTGACATTTGTCAGAAGTCAATCAATCTGCAAATTGATACGTCTTTCTAGTATGGCAGGAAACCAGAGCACCCAGAGAAAACCCACATGGTCACAGGGAGAGCGTACAAACCGAGGCAGGCAGTAGCTCTACCGCTGCGCTACCGTGTCTTAACCTGAAATGTTCACTCTGTTTCTCTCCAGCTAAGGGATGGTCCCGAACTGAAACTTTGCCTATCCATGTTCTCCAGAGATACTGCCTGACCTGCTGAGTTACTCCAGCACTTTGTGTCTATCCCTGTTCTCCGGAGATGTTGCCTGACCCGCAGAGTTACTCCAGCACTTTGTACTCGCTAGAATTTAGAAGATTGAGGGGGGATCTTATAGAAAGTTACAAAATCCTTAGGGGGTTGGACAGGCTAGATGTGGCAAGATTCTTCCCGATTTAGGGGAAGTCCAGAACAAGAGGTCACAGTTTAAGGATAAGGGGGAAATCTTTTAGGACCGAGATGAGAAAAACATTTTTCACACAGAGAGTGGTGAATCCCTGGAATTCTCTGCCACAGAAGGTAGTTGAGGCCAGTTCGTTGGCTATATTTAAGAGGGAGTTAGATGTGGTCCTTGTGGCTAAGGGGATCAGGGGGTATGGAGAGAGGGCAGGTAAGGGACACTGAGTTGGATGATCAGCCATGATCATATTGAATGGCGGTGCAGGCTCAAAGGGCCGAATGGCCTATTCCTGCACCTATTTTCTATGTTTCTATGTACCTATCCATGTTCTCCGGATATGCTGCCTGACGGGGAACAAGGAAATGGCAGATGAGTTGAACAGGTACTTTGGATCTGTCTTCACTAAGGCAGACACAAACAATCTATATAGTAGTGGCCAGAGGATCTGGGGTGACGGAGGAACTGAAGGAAATCCACATTAGGCAGGAAATGGTGTTGGATAGACTGAAGGGAATGAAGGCTGATAAATCCCCAGGGCCTGATGGTCTGCACCCCAGGGTACTTAAGGAAGTGGCTCTAGAAATCGTGGATGCATTGGTGATAATTTTCCAATGTTCTATAGAGTCAGGATCAGTTCCTGTGGATTGGAGGGTAGAGGTTATCCCACTTTTGAGAAAAGCAGGAGAGAGAAAAGTGGGAATTATAGACCAGTTAGCCTGACATCGGTGGTGGGGAAGATGCTGGAGTCAATTATAAAAGATGAGAGCCGAACATTTGGATAGCAGTAACAGGATCGGTCCAAGTCAGCATGGATTTACGAAGGGGAAATCATGCTTGACTAATCTTCAGGAATTTTTTGAAGATGTAACTAGGAAAATGGACAAGGGGGAGCCAGTGGATGTAGTGTACCTGGACTTTCAGAAAGCATTTGATAAGGTCCCATATAGGAGATTAGTGGGCAGAATTAGGGCACATGGTATTGGTGGTAGAGTGCTGACATGGATAGAGAAGTGGTTGGCAGACAGGAAACAAAAGAGTAGGGATTAACGGGACCCTTTCAGAATGGCAGGCAGTGACTAGTGGGGTACCGCAAGGCTCAGTGCTGGGACCGCAGCTATTTACAATATACATCAATGATTTGGATGAAGGGATTCAAAGTAACATTAGCAAAATATGCAGATGCCACAAAGCTGGGTGGGAGTGTGAACTGTGAGGAGGATGCTATGAGAATGCAGGGTTACTTGAACAGGTTGGGGGAGTGGGCAGATGCATGGCAGATGAAGTTTAATGCGGATAAATGTGAGATTATCCACTTTGGTAGCAAAAACAGGAAGGCAGATTACTATTTAAATGGCGTCAAGTTGGGAAAAGGGGAAGTACAATGGGATCTGGGGGGTCCTTGTACATCAGTTTATGAAAGTAAGCATGCAGGTACAGCAAGCAGTGAAAAATGCAAATGGCATGTTGGCCTTTATAACAAGAGGAATCGAATATAGGAGCAAAGAGGTCCTTCTGCAGTTGTATAGAGCTCCAGTGAGACCACACCTGGAGTATTGTGTGCAGTTTTGGTCCCCTAATTTGAGAAGGACATTCTTACTATTGAGGGAGTGCAGCGTAGGTTTACAAGGTTAATTCCCGGGATGGCAGGACTGTCATATGCTGAGAGAATGGAGCAGCTGGGCTTGTACACTCTGGAGTATAGATGGATGAGAAGGGATCTCATTGAAACATATAAGATTATTAAGGGTTTGGACACGCTAGAGGCAGGAAACATGTTCCTGATGTTGGGGGAGCCCAGAACCAGGGGCCACAGTTGAAGAATAAGGAGTAAGCCATTTAGAACGGAGACGAGGAAACACTTTTTCTCACATTTTCTCAGTGTTGTGAGTCTGTGGAATTCTCTGCCTCAGAGGGCGGTGGAGGCCGGATCTCTGGATGCTTTCATGAGAGAGCTAGATAGGGTTCTTAAAAATAGCGGAGTCAAGGAATATGGGAGAAGGCAGGAACGGGGTTCTGATTGGGGATGATGAGCCTTGATCATATTGAATGGCGGTGCTGGCTCGAAGGGCCGAATGGCCTACTCCTGCCCCTATTGTCTATTGTCTATTGACCCACTGAGTTCCTCCAGCGTTACACAAAAAGCTGGAGAAACTCAGCGGGTGCAGCAGCATCTAAGGAGTGAAGGAGATAGGCGACGTTTCGGGTCGAGACCCTTCTTCAGACTGCCGAAACGTCGCCTATCTCCTTCACTCCTTAGATGCTGCTGCACCCGCTGAGTTTCTCCAGCTTTTTGTGTAACCCTCGATTCTCCAGCATCTGCAGTTCCTTCTTTAACACGAGTTCCTCCAGCACTTTGTGTCTATCCATGTTCTCCAGAAATGTTGCCTGACCCGCTGAGTTACTCCAGCACTCTGTGAAACGTCACCTACCCTTGTTCTCCACAGATGCTGCCTGACCCGCTGAGTTACTCCAGCACTTCGTGTCTAACTTTTGTGCAATGGTTGAGTGAGTTGAGCCCCCACCTCACACGTACAAACTGACATGAAGAAAGGAACCGAAAGTCTGATAATATGCGTTGCATTATTCCATTTTATTGAACATTTTCAGGGGATTATTTAATAATAGACGTTTCACGGGAGAGGATAACACGCTGTGTAATTCCTAGATCACCTTTACATCCAAACTGAGCTGAATGCGCATGGCTTTGGATTGAATTCTGGAAAGTCACAGCTGAACCAAGGAAGAAATGAGAAAGAAATGCTACAGAATCAGAGATCAGAAATAATTATATAATATTAACTATCCCATCTCCAGCCCAGCCCAACATTCATTCATGGCTGTTTTAAGATCCCATCCAGACGGCATCATTTCGTCCACTTTTATCTTCCTTTTTCCCTTCAATTAAAACTTGGAGAAAATCGCCGCTGAACTCGAAGCTGCCAATAATCTTCAGTATAGGACATCCGAGAGTGACATCTTGATCTTTGCTACTGGGTGGCGTGGTGAGAGTTGCGACTCTGGGGATCGCGAGATGGCTTCAGTCAAGTTGAATGGGGCTGGATCTTCAATGGGGGTGGGTGGTGCACGGGAGACTTAAACGGCCTTGGCCAGACCCACGCGGTTGTTTCCACGGTCGAAGATGGAGTAGTACTCGCCGATGAAGACGTCACCCAGAATCCAGAGGTACGAGTTGCTTTCACTAAATCCACTCATGCAGGTAACCTGGCCGTAGTAGTTGCTCTGGAGGAGCATAAATAAATGAATGAATCACTCAATGAGTGAATGAATGAGTCAATGCATGAGTGAGGTGAGTGAGTGAGTGAGTGAGTGAGTGAGTGAGGTGAGTGAGTGAGTGAGTGAGTGAGTGAGTGAGTGAGTGAGTGAGTGAGTGAGTGAGTGAGTGAGTGAGTGAGTGAGTGAGTGAAGGAATGAATGGATACTTTATTATCATATGTGCCAAGTCACAGTGATATTCTTGGTTTTGCTTTCTCAAGGTATGCAAAGAGCCGCTACATAAAGGGCGCTGACAAAGTTACAAAGTATCCCATGCCAGGTCCTTTCATCCTCCGCACCCCCCTCCCCCCCACCCCCGCCCTCTCAGCTGTCACCCCCCTTGCCCCGTGAGATGGACAGCAATTAGCAACAGGTCCACAGCCTACCCCTAGAGTGACCGGCACAACAGGAGATGGAGAAAGGAGACGAGGAGGAATGTTTTTAGCCAGAGGGTGGTGAATCTGTGGAACTCATTGCCACAGACGGCCTTGGAGGCCAAGTCAGTGGATATTTTTAAGGCAGAGGCTGACAGATTGTTGAATAGTACGGGTGTCAGGGGTTATGGGGAGAAGGCAGGAGAATGGGGTTGAGAGGGAAAGGTAGATCAGCCACAATTGGATGGCAGAGTGGACCTGATGGCCCTATTCTGCTCCTAGAATTTATGAACCCATAAACATATTAATGAACACATTTAAGTCATCCGAGAAAAGTCAATGAATATCATACGGAGGCCAATGACGTACCTTGAGTGCGTAGGCAGGAGCGGGAAGAGGGAAATCGTATCCATTGATGGTGAAGACCACATCAGGCATGCTGCTGAGATCATTACAGTTTATGGTGTACTGAAAGACAAGGGCAACATTGTTCAGATCACACACACAATACGCTGGGGTAACTCAGTGGGTCAGGCAGCACCTCTAGAGGGACAGAACAGGTGACGTTTCGGGTCCAGACCCTTCTTCTGACTGATCTACACATCGAAACTAGAGTAAACTCATCTAAACAATAGAAAATTAATCTGAAATAAGCTAAACTGAACAATACTAAACTATAAGCTAATCTAAACTAAACTAAACTATATTAAACTAATCTAAACTAATTTTAACTATGCTAAACTAATCTAAACTATACTAAGGTAGACAAAAATGCTGGAAAAACTCAGCGGGTGAGGCAGCCTCTATGGAGCGAAGGAATAGGTGACGTTTCGGGTCCAGACCCTTAAGAGTGAGGCAGCCTCTATGGAGCGAAGGAATAGGTGATGTTTCTCCCAGCATCTGCAGTTCTTTCTTAAACTGTGCTAAACTAATCCAACTATACTAAACAAAACTAATGTAAACAAAACTATACTAAACTAATCGGAAGTAAATCAAAGCACGCTACACTAAACATCTAAAGTAATTGCGTTGAATGGAGTGAACATGGTGCTAACTGCATAACACATTAAACGGTGCAGATGAGAACAGGTGAGAACAGGTGAGTACAGGTGACTACAGGTGAGTACGGGTCAGTACAGGTGAGTGGTGAAAGGGCTGTACCATGCCGTAGGAACTAGGAGTGGCTCCGACTGCCTGTTGGATGTTGGTGATGGCGTTGCTGGGTCCAACGAGAAGGGAGGTGCCGGTATCTACAATGGCAGGGCAACCCTCACTGCAAGCCACCACCTGCCCGTTGACAGTCACTCTGAGGGGAGAAACACAACATTGACTTAGTCAACAACTGTCAACCCCTACCAGATTATGGAGTCATGAGGTGGACAAAAGTGCTGGAGAAACTCAGCGGGTGCAGCAGCATCTATGGAACGAAGGAAATAGGCAAAGTTTCAGGCCGAAACCCTTCGTTCAATAGGCCTGAAACGTTGCCTATTTCCTTCGCTCCATAGATGCTGCCACACCCGCTGAGTTTCTCCAGCACTGTAGTCTACCTTCGATTTTCCAGCATCAGCAGTTCCTTCTCAAACATGGAGTCATGAGGTACAGGACCCTCGACCCAACTGGTCCCTGCCGACCAAGTTGCCAAATCTACGCTAGTCCCACCTGCCCTTATTTAGCCCATATCCCTCTAAATCAGGGGCGGGGAACCTTTTCATGTTGGAAGGCCGCATCAAGTTAGCTGTAAACTAATAAGGCCGCATCCAGGAAACTTCAATTAGATATACTTCAAAATGTACATTGTTTTGTTAAAATAGCCCTCATGGCTTACTAATGTTTTAATTGTGGCCGTCAGTCGGGGAGAATTATTTTGTGGAATTTTCTTTTACTCTTTGGTATTTTAAATACGTTCATTTCAAGATTAAAATAAAAATAATAAAAGACAAACAAAAACATACCAATAAAAATAAAACGATTTGTTCTACACAATTTGGATTCATTCAAAAGGCCGCACTTAATGGCTTAGTAGGCCGCATGCAGCCTTAAGGCCGCAGGCTCCCCGCCCCTGCTCCAAATCTTTCCTATCCTTGTGCCTGTCCAAGTGTCTTTTTAATGCCGTTATAGAAGATTAGATTTAGTTTAGAAATGGAAACAGGCCCATGCGGACTAGTGATCAGCCGTGGTCAGGATTGAACCCAGGTCTCTGGTGCTGTGAGGCAGCAACTCGATCGCTGTGTCACTGTGCCACCCCTGTCCTTCTGCGCTCCAAGTAATAATGTCCGAGCCTGCCCAGCCACACTCTGTAGCTCCGGCCCTCAAGTTCTGGCAACATCCTCGCAAGTCTTCACTGAGCCCGTAGTCAGGATCGAACCAGGGCCTCTGGTGTTGTGAGGCAGCAAGTCTACCGCTGCACTGCCTGTTAATGTCGTTAATCTTGAAGGCCGATGGGTAGCGAGTGAGCTACTCTCAACATTGTATTGGTCAGAGATTTGCAAGCACGTACCTTTGGATCTCGATCTGCCAGTAAGCTTGGTGTGTGACTGGCACCCAGTTAATTGGGCCTTGGTAGTGGCTGGGGTCGACTCCGCCAAAGATAATCTCACTTCCAGACTCACCATCCTCTCTGCAAAACAATGGTTAGAATAATTATACCCCAGAACCATCGAAAACACTCAAATGAATGAATGAATGAATACTTTATTAGACAATAGACAATAGACAATAGGTGCAGGAGTAGGCCATTTGGCCATTCAAACCAACACCGCCATTCAATGATCATCCCCAATCCTCCCCGTTCCTGCCTTCCCCCCATATCCCCTGACTCCGCTATCTTTAAGAGCCCTATCTATTGCTCCCTTTAAAGTTTCCAGAGAACCGGCCTCCACCGCCCTCTGAGGCAGAGAATTCCACAGACTCACAACTCTTTCCACTTTGTGAAAAAGTGTTTCATCGTCTCCGTCCTCCCCACCCCTCCCCCATCCTCGCTCCAGGTCCACCTTTCCACTTCTCCCCGCCACCCCCCACCCATTGAACTATCTTCTATGGCATAACATGTGATAGGAGCAGAATTAGGCCATTCAGCCCATCGAGTCTACTCCGCCATTCAACCATGGCCGATCTACCTCTCCCTCCCGACCCCATTCTCCTGCCTTCTCCCCGCAACCCCTGACGCCCGTACTAATCAAGAATCTGTCGGTCCACGGCACTAAGGGTGCTCAGTTCAGCCATGGAAGACACAAGAAGGTTTACGTGGCAGACGCTGACCTGGTCAAGTAGACGGAGAAGAGGGGCTCGGAGATGACTTGTTGAGCAATCATGTTGTGTAGCACAGTGGTGGCGCCCTCTGCAGACAGAGACTGGTAGCCCATGCCCAAGATACCGTCAAATTTGACATGGTTGAAGAATCCGCCAGGTTCAGTCACACTTAAACCCAGTTCTTGGCTGTGGATGGTAATGTCAGAAACCTAGAGGGACAAGATCAACAGAATGTAATTGGGGTTTTCCTGTATCCACCTTGTAGGAAGGAACTGCAGGTGCAGTTTGGGGTATATTATAGACCACCAAATGGGGAACAAGAATTGGAAGAGCAAATATGTAAGGAAATAGCAGATATTAGTAGTAAGCACAAGGTAGTGATTGTGGGAGATTTCAACTTTCCACACATAGACTGGGAAACACATTCTGTAAATGGGCTGGATGGTTTGGAGTTTGTAAAATGTGTGCAGGATAGTTTTTTGCAGCAATACATAGAGGTGCCTACTAGAGGAGGGGCAGTGCTGGACCTCCTGTTAGGAAATGAGACGGAGCAGGTGGCGGAGGTATGCGTTGGGGAGCACTTCGGGTCCAGTGATCACAATACCATTAGTTTCAATATAATTATGGAGAAGGACAGAACTGGGCCTAGGGTTGAGATTTTTGATTGGAGAAAGGCTAACTTTAACGAGATGCGAGATGATTTAAAAGGAGTGAACTGGGACATTTTGTTTTATGGGAAAGATGTAGAAGAGAAATGGAGGACATTTAAAGGGGAAATTTTAAGAGTACAGATTCTTTATGTTCCTGTTCGGTTGAAAGGAACCAGTAAAAATTGGAACGAGCCCTGGTTTTCAAGGGAAATTGGACATCTTGTTCGTAAAAAGAGGGAGATCTACAATAATTATAGGCAGCATTAAGTAAATGAGGTGCTTGAGGAGTATAAGGAATGTAAAAAGAATCTTAAGAAAGAAATTAGAAAAGCTAAAAGAATATATGAGGTTGCTTTGGCAAGTAAGGTGAAAGTAAATCCAAAGGGTTTCTACAGCTATATTAATAGCAAAAGGATAACAAGGGATAAAATTGGACAGTTATCTGCAGAGCCAAAAGAGATGGGGGAGATAGTGAACAATTTATTTTCTTCGGTATTCACCAAGGAGAAGGATATTTAATTCTGTGAGGTCAGGGAAACTAGTAGAGTAGCTATGGATACTATGAGTTTCAAAGTAAAAGAAGTACTGACACTTTTGAAAAATATAAAAGTGGATAAGTCTCCAGGTCCTGACAGGATATTCTCTAGGACATTGAGGGAAGTTAGTGTAGAAATAGCCGGGGCTATGACAGAAATATTTCAAATGTCATTAGAAACGGGAATAGTCCCCGAGGATTGGAGTACTGCGCATGTTGTTCCATTGTTTAAAAAGGGTTCTAAGAGTAAACCTAGCAATTATAGACAGGTTAGTTTGACTTCAGTGGTGGGCAAATTAACGGAAAAGATACTTAGAGATAATATATATAAGCATCTGGATAAACACGGTCTAATTAGGAACAGTCAACATGGATTTATGCCTGGAAGTTCATGTTTGACTAATCTTCTTGAATTTTTTGAAGAGGTTACTAGGGAAATTGACGAGGGTAAAGCAGTGGATGTTGTCTATATGGACTTTAGTAAGGCCTTTGACAAGGTTCCTCATGGAAGGTTGTTGAAGAAGGTTCAACTATTGGGTATAAATTCAGGAATAGCAAGATGGATTCAACAGTGGCTGAATGGGAGAAGCCAGAGGGTAATGGTGGATGGCTGTTTGTCAGGTTGGAGGAAGGTGACTAGTGGGGTGCCTCAGGGATCTGTGTTGAGTCCTTTGTTGTTTGTCATGTACATCAATGATCTGGATGAAGGGGTGGTAAATTGGATTAGTAAGTATGCAGTTGATACCAAGATAGGGGGTGTTGTGGATAATGAAGAGGATTTCCAAAGTCTACAGAGTGATTTAGGCCAGTTGGAAAAATGGGCTGAAAGATGGCAGATGGAGTTTAATGCTGATAAATGTGAGGTGCTACACCTTGGCAGGACAAATCAAAATAGGACGTACATGGTAAATGGTAGGGAATTGAAGAATACAGTTGAACAGAGGGATCTGGGAATAACCGTGCATAGTTCCTTGAAGGTGGAATCTCATATAGATAGGGTGGTAAAGAAAGCTTTTGGTATGCTAGCCTTTATAAATCAGAGCATTGAGTATAGAAGCTGGGATGTAATGTTAAAATTGTACAAGGCATTGGTGAGACCAAATCTGGAGTATGGTGTACACTTTTGGTCGCCCAATTATAGGAAGGATGTCAACAAAATAGAGAGGGTACAGAGGAGATTTACTAGAATGTTGCCTGGGTTTCAACAGCTACGTTACAGAGATAGGTTGAATAAGTTAGGTCTTTATTCTCTGGAGCGCAGAAGGTTAAGGGGGGACTTGATAGAGGTCTTTAAAATGATGAGAGGGATAGGCAGAGTTGATGTGGACAAGCTTTACCCTTTGAGAATAGGGAAGATTCAAACAAGAGGACATGACTTTAGAATGAAGGGACAGAAGTTTAGGGGTAACATGAGGGGGAACTTCTTTACTCAGAGAGTGGTAGCGGTGTGGTATGAACTTCCAGTGGAAGTGGTGGTGGCAGGTTCGTTGGTATCATTTAAAAATAAATTGGATAGGCATATGGATGAGAAGGGTATGGAGGGTTATGGTATGAGTGCAGGCAGGTGGGACTAAGGGGAAAAAGTTGTTCGGCACGGACTTGAAGGGCCGAGATGGCCTGTTTCCATGCTGTAATTGTTATATGGTTGTTATATGGTTAGGTGCTGGTTTACACCGAAGATGGACACAAAGCGCTGGAGTAACTCAGTGGGACAAGTCTGGAGAAGGGTCTCGACCCGAAACATCACACATTCCTTCTCTCCCCAGATGCTGTGTGACCCGTTGAGTTACTCCAGCTTATTGTATCTATCTGTTCACCTCTCACTCGCCAAGATGGACACAAAATGTTGGCCACGCTCAGCAGGACAGGCGGCATCTCTGGGGAGAAGGAGCGGACGAGGTATAGAGTCGAGGCCCCGTCCCGAAACTTCACTCGTTGGTTTGACGAAGGGTCTCGAACCAGAACGTCACCCGTTCCTTCTCTCCTGAGATGCTGCCTGTCCCGCTGGAGTTACGCCAGCGTTTGGTGTCGATCTAAGGTGAACCTCTGCCAATACATGTGACAATTGAATTGAATTGAATACATTTTATTAGCCAAGTATGTACACATACAAGGAATTTGCCTTCATGCTCCGCTCCCAAGTAACAACATGATATACAGTAGACAATTAAAAATAAAACATCATAATTGACACATGTGAAGAATGAAATAAAATACCAGAGCAAAAGGAGGCTGTTGAGAAGAGCTACTGCTTATGGGGAAAAAGCTGTTTTGATGTCTGGCTGTGGCACCTTTGACAGTCCGGAGTCGCCTTCCAGAGGGAAGTGATTCAAAGAGTTTGTGGCCAGGGTGAGTGGGGTCAGAGGTGATCTGAAAACACTCTTGGCTGAACTTGGAGTGACATGGTGAGGATTGAAGTCTACTTACTCTCAGTGTGTCGTATCCCAATATTCCCGTCATGCTCCCAGTTCCGTATTGGATGGATACACGCCTGTTATTTGAACGGTAAGTCGAGGAGGACTGTGGGTCGAATCTATTGTGGCTCGCTGAAAAGAGACATCAGTTTCTTCCGTTTAAATGAAAAAAGGTTTCAGCATAACATAACACCATGGGCGGAATGGTAGAGTTGCTGCCTCACAGCGCCAGAGACCCGGCTTCCATCCTGACCACGGGGTGCTTGCCTCCACGGTCTTTGTACGTTCTCCCCGTGGATTTTCTCCCGCACTCCAAAGACGTGCAGGTTTGCAGGTTTATTGGCTTGGTGTAAATGTAAAATTGTCCCCAGTGCGTGTAGGGTAATATTAATGTGCAGGGATCACTGGTCGGCGTGGAAACGGTAGGCTGAAGGGCCTGTTTCCGTGCTGTATCTCTAAACTTAAATTTACATTTATTCCAAGCCAATTAACCTAAAAAACCTGTACATCTTTGGGGTGTTGGGGGAAACCAAAGATCTTGGAGAAAACCCACGCAGGTCACGGGGAGAACGTTCAAACTCCGTACAGACAGCACCTGTAGTCGGAATCGAACCCTGGTCTCTGGCGCTGCAAGCGCCGTAAGGCAGCGACTCTACCGCTGCGCCACCGTAAGGAATCACAGGATACGAGTAAAACTTAAAATACATCAAAGGGCAGGGAACGTTGACTTACTGCAAGCAGCTTCATTGCAATAGACAGAGGGGACCCAGAGGTTGGATGAACCAGTGTCAAAGATGACAGTGAAGCTTTGTGGAGGGTTACCAATGCTGATTACTCCATAATAAGACATCTGTCGGCAAAAAAACAAAATCATATTTAGTTCAGATTTACAACATGGAAAGTCAGCTCGGGCCTTTCAGAGTCTGTGCACCAGCCCACCGAGTCCGCGCCACAGTGGTCAAAGATTGTTCAGGGTTTGCACACGCTAGAGGCAGGAAACATGTTGCCGATGTTGGGGGAGTCCAGAACCAGGGGCCACACAGTTTAAGAATAAGGAGCAAGCCATTTAGAACGGAGACGTGGAAACACGTTTTCTCACAGAGAGTGGTGAGTCTGTGGAATTCTCTGCCTCAGAGGGCAGTAGAGGCCGGTTCTCTGGATGCTTTCAAGAGAGAGCTAGATAGGGCTCTTAAAGATAGCGGAGTCAGGGGATATGGGGAGAAGGCAGGAACGGTGTACTGATTGGGGATGATCAGCCATGATCACATTGAATGGCGGTGCTGGCTCGAAGGGCTGAATGGCCTACTCCTGCACCTATGGTCTGGGCTCCGTCCGCAACTCTCTGCAGACAGGGAAAAAGTAAAGTGTAGGAACGAACTGCAGATGCTGGTTTACACCGGATAGACACAAAATACTGGAGGAACTCAGCGGGTCAGGCGGCATCTCTGGAGAGGAATGGGTGATGTGTCGGGCTGAGACCCTTCTTCAGACTGGGGGTCAGGAGAAAGGGAACCGAGACATTATAGACGGTGATGTCGAGAGATATAGAACAATTGAATGAAACATATGCAAAAAACTAACGGTGATTAAGGAGTATTAGCTGTTTGCTGGGTGAGAGCGAGAAGCTGGTGTGACTTGGGTGGGGGAGGCATGGACAGAGGGGGAGTGCAGGGATTACGTTGAGTTAGAGAAATCAATATTCGTACCACCGGGCTGTAAGTAAAGTGTGCCTTTTCCATCACACTTCCAGTTATAACAGTCAGGAATAACTTACATCCAGGTAGTTGATCATTGGTTCTGTAGATGACAGGGATGCCACGCCAGTGAGACCATCAAACTTGGCGCAGGGATCGGAATGATGTTCCCTCAGGAAGTCGTCCAGTAATCCCTTCTCCCGAAGAGTATCCCGGGCGGATTTCCCCTTATACAGGGGAACCCTGTGAATGCGGGAAGAAAGTCAGAAATGTTATTCCCACACCCAAGCTTCATTGTGTTCACTGCAGAAAGTTGTGACCACTGCCCAGTCCATCACCGGCTCTGACCTCCCCACCGTCGAAGGGATCTATCGCAGTCGCTGCCTCAAAAAGGCAGCCAACATCATCAAAGACCCACACCATCCTGGCCACACACTCATCTTTCCGTTGCCATCGGGAAGAAAGTACATGAGCCTGAAATCTGTAACAGCCAGGTTCAGGAACAGCTGCTTCCCCACAGCCATCAGGCTATTAAACACCACAACCTCATAAGCTATGAACTACAATTGCCTATTATTAATATTATTCCACTGTTATTATTTGTTCTTTTTTTCTGAGTTTTTGTTGCATTATTTATTATGATTACATATTCTGTTGTGCTGCAGAAAGTAAGAATGTCATTGTTCTATCTGGGACATATGACAATAAAACACTTGACTCTTGCCTTATAGAAAACATAGAAACATAGAAAAATAGTTGCAGGAGTAGTCCATTCGGCCCTTTGAGCCAGCACCGCCATTCAATATGATCATGGCCGATCATCTAAAATCAGTACCCCTGTTCCTGCTTTCTCCCCGTGTCCCTTGATTCCGTTTGCCCGAAGAGCTAAATCTAACTTTCTCTCGAAAACATCCAGCGAATTGGCCTCCACTGCCTTCTGTGGCGGAGAATTCCACAGATTCACAACTCTGTGGGTGAAAAAGTGTTTCCTCATCGCAGTCCTTATCTAAACATTATTCCCATTATCATGTATCTGTACTGTATCAGTGTCCAGTATCAGATATCATGTATCGAATGGCTTGATTGTCATGTGGTCATATGCGATCCATGCAGGGCATATTTTCCAATGAATTAACATCTTGTAATTCTTGTTAATAAGGTGAGGAAACAGACCCTTCGGCCCACCGAGTCCACACTGACCAGCGATCCCTGCACATTAACACTACCCTACACACACTAGGGACAATTTTTAAAAATTTTATCCCAAACCAATTAACCTGAAAACCTGTACGTCGGAGGAAACCCCAAGATCTCGGAGAAAACCCACGCAGGTCACGGGGAGAAAACATACAGACAAGCACCCGTGGTCAGGATCGAACCCGGGTCTCTGGCGCTGAAAGGCAGTAGCTCCAGCACTAATGCAATGCTGCCCTAATCCGGGCATCATTCTGATCAACCTGGATTCTGTACATCTCTCATTCAAGGGTTAAGAGTGTCCTACCTGTGAAAAGCATCAGAGAGCTGCAGGCACACGAGAGCGATGATCAGCAACTTCATGTTGAATCAGCTGGACTCTTTGCAGAATCTGAGGTCTGGCTTCTGAACCACAATATTTATACCCGAGGAACCCATGTCACATGGACACAGATTCCATCATTCAACATGAGGAGAGTTAATAATAAAGTCCTCGTGATTCCTTTATCTCAAAAAATCTCTCTTATTAAGGACAGTCCTCAATGTGAATGATACAAGTTGCTTTGTAAGTAGGTTAAGTGGTGTGCAATTAAAGATAAGCTTAATAACAGATAACACAATCAGAAATTGGATTAAAAATCTGTGGTGAAAAACAATGAAATTGATTCTTTACATATGAATTGGCAGATAAGTGAACTACAATAACATTGGATGTAATCTTAAACGCTTTGGCCAATGTGAATGTTCAATTCTCTTGTCCAGAGTTCTACAGACTCAATGCGTGGAACCAGTAAATGGGATAGAAACATAGAAACATAGACAATAGGTGCAGGAGTAGGCCATTCGGCCCTTCGAGCCTGCACCGCCATTCAATATGATCATGGCTGATCATCCAATTCAGTGTCCGGTACCTGCCTTCTCTCCATACCCCCTGATCCCTTTAGCCACAACAGCCACATCCAACTCCCTCTTGAATATAGCCAATGAACTGGCCTCAACGACCTTTATGGGAGAGAATTCCAGAGACTCACCACTCTCTGTGTAAAGAATGTTTTCCTCATCTCGGTCCTAAAGGAATTCCCCTTATCCTTAGACTGTGACCCCTTGTTCTGGACTCCCCCAACATCGGGAACAATCTTCCTGCATCTAGCTTGTCCAACCCCTTAAGAATTTTGTACTTTTCTATAAGATCCCCCCTCAATCTTCTAAATTCCAGTGAGTACGAGTCTATCCAGTCTTTCTTCATATGAAAGTCCCGACATCCCAGGAATCAGTCTGGTGAACCTTCTATGGCAAGAATGTCTTTCCTCAGATTTGGAGACCAAAACTGTACGCAATACTCCAGGTGTGGTCTCACCAAAACCCTGTACAACTGCAGTAGAACCTCCCTGCTCCCATACTCAAATCCTTTCACTATGAATGCTAACATATCATTTGCTTTCTTCACTGCCTGCTGCACCTGCATGCCTACTTTACTGGTGTACCATGATACCCAGGTCTCGTTGCATCTCCCCTTTTCCTAATCTGCCACCATTCAGATAATAGCCTACCCTCATGTTTTTGCCACCAAATGGGATGTGTGAGAAGGAACTGCAGATGCTGGTTTAAACCAAAGATAGACACAAAATGCTGGAGTAACTCAGCGGGACAATTGGCAATCCAGGAGAGGCATAGAGTCATACATCAGAGAAGCAGGCCTTTCGGCCCACAATGTCCATACCGCACATTGCACCTATCTACACTCATCCCATTTACTAAAGGTAGACTCAAAAAGCAAGAGTAACTCAGCAGGACAGGCAGCATCTCTGGAGAGAAGGAATGGATGACGTTTCGGGTCAAGTCTGAAGAAGGGTTTTGACCCGAAACGTCACCCATTCCTTCGCTCCAGAGATGCTGCCTGTCCTGCTGAGTTACTCTTGCTTTTTGAGTCTACCTTTAGTAAATGGGATGAGTGTAGATAGGTGCAATGGGCGGTATGGACATTGTGGGCCGAAAGGCCTGCTTCTCTGATGTATGACTCTATGCCTCTCCTGGATTGCCATGGGTTTACTATATGGAGTCATACTGAAAGGAATCAGGACCTTCGGCCCTACTTGCCCACACCAACTAACATGCCCCATCTCCACCAGTCCCACCTGCCAGCATTAGGCCCATATCCCTCTCAACCTGTCCTATCCATGTACCTGTTCAAATGTCATTTAAATATTGTTATTGGACCGACCTCCTCTAGCAGTTTGTTCCATATTCCCACCATACTCTCTGTGAAAAAGTTGCCCTTCAGGTTCTCATTAAATGTTCACCCTCTGTCCTTAAACCTACGTCCTCACATTCTATGATATTCACCCGACCACGGGTGAACATCAAAGAACATCAAAGAGGAAGATGACTGAACTTTGGTGCCTTCCCTCACAGTGGGAAACTTTGATTCCGCTGTGTGGGGATGTTTATCGTGTTCTGTGCTCTTTTTATATTCGTATGGCGGTATGGTGACCCCCAAATTTCACTGTACCAATTGGGGGAGTGCAGCGTAGGTTTACAAGGTTAATTCCCGGGATGGCGGGACTGTCACATGCTGAGAGAATGGAGCAGCTGGGCTTGTACACTGGAGTTTAGAAGGATGAGAGGGCATCTCATTGAAACATATAAGATTGTTAAGGGCTTGGACACACTAGAGGCAGGAAGCATGTTCCCGATGTTGGGGGAGTCCAGAACCAGGGGCCACAGTTTAAGACTAAGGAGTAGGCCATTTGTGCAGTCAGGGAATATGGGGAGAAGGCAGGAACGTGGTACTGATTGGGGATGATCAGCCATGATCACATTGAAGGGCGGTACTGGCTCAAAGGACCAAATGGCCTACTCCTGCACCTATTGTCTATTGTCTATTGGTGCATGTGACAATAAATGTCTCTTGATCTCTTGATCTTGATCTTGATCTCTTACTTTACCTCTACTCTGAGTAAAAGACCGCATTTACCTGATCCATTGCCCTCGTCTTCTGTGCTCCAAGGACAAAGAGGTATAATGGGCCTATTGCTGGCAGGTGGGACAGGTGTAGATGGGGCATGTTGGTTGGCGTGGGCAGGTTTGGCCAAGGGGCCTGCTTCCTTTCAATATGCGTCCATGACTCTGTGGCCTACAGAAAACCCTTGGCAATCCAGGGAGGTCCTGACCTCCCATCTACCTCATTGGAGACCCTCGGACTATCTTTAATCAGACTTTACTGGCCCTCATCTGACACTAAATATTATTCCCTTTATCCTGTATCTGTACACAGTGGATCATGTATTGTCTTTCAGCTGACTGGTTAGCACACAACAAAAGCATCTCCAATCAGGTAGATGGGAGGTCAGGACCGCTCTCTAGCTGGTGATAGGATGGTTCAGTTGCCTGATAACAGCTGGGGTGAAACTGTCCCTGAATCTGGAGGTGTGCGTTTTCACACTTCTGTACCTGTTGCCTGATGGGAGAGGGGGAGAAGAGGGAGTGACCGGAGTGAGACTGGTCCTTGATGATGCTTCTGGCCTTGAGGGTGGCACGGTGGTGCAGCGGTAGAGTTGCCGCCTTACACCGCCAGAGACCTGGGTTCAATCCTGACTCGGGCGCTGTCTGTACGGAGTTTGTACGTTCTCCCTGTGGGTTTTCTCCGAGATCTTCGGTTTCCTCCCACACTCCAAAAACTTTCAGGTTTGTAGGTTAATTGGCTTGGTACAATTGTAAATGATCCCTAGTGTGTGTAGGGTAGTGTTAGTGTGCGGGGATCGCCGGTCAGCGCGGACTCGGTGGGCCGAAGGGCCTGTTTTACGCTCTGTTTCGCAAAACTAAACACAGCATGAACCGTTTAGATCTATTTTTCTAATATGTTCAAGGGTATTGAAACGCTCTAAAAATACTTAACCAAACTGGATGGCAACCAAATTCGTAAATACATTTGCAACTGCTAAGCTGGTCAACAAAGGAAATTCAGGCCAAGTGCACATTTATTCGATAAGGTGTACAACTTGGCATAACCTTGACATCTATTGTATTGTGTTATTCCCCAGCACCTAATCTCAGATGTCAATGGAAACAAAATTATTGGCAGCTAAAATGACCTTCGTTCAATTACTTGCCTTCATACCTCCAGCGTATCTTGCACAAAAGCAGTGCTGGAGGAACTCAGCGGGTCAGGCAGCGTCTGTGGAGGGGGATTGCACAGATGGCAGGACTATTATATGCTGAGAGAATGGAGCGGCTGGGCTTCCACACTCTGGAGTTTAGAAGGATGAGAGGGGATCTTATTGAAAGATTATTAAGGGTTTAGACACGCTAGAGGCAAGAAACATGTTCCCGATGTTGGGGGAGTCCAGAACCAGGGCCACAGTTTAAGAATAAGGTGTAAGCCATCTAGAAAAGGAGACAAGGAACCACTTTTTCTCACAGAGAGTGGTGAGTCTGTGGAATTCTCTGCCTCAGATGGTGGTGGAGGCCAGTTCATTGGCTACATTTATGAGGGAGTTAGATGTGGCCCTTGTGGCTAAGGGGATCAGAGGGTATGCAGAGAAGGCAGGTACGGGATACTGAGTTGATGATCAGCCATGATCATATTGAATGGCGGTGCAGGCTCGAAGGGCCGAATGGCCTACTCCTGCACCTAATTTCTATGTTTCTATGTTTCTATGGTTCTCCTGTTTCTGATTTAATCCTATGAATTGTTTTTTCCCCGTCCAGTTTCCGTAATTGACGAGCCAATAACTTTTGAGGTTTATCACCGAATTCAAAATGTAATTGTTTTGTATATTGGTAAAATTTTACAACTTGGTCTGAGTATGTTTTATTTAATTTATATTTCAATGCTGCAATTTTATTTTGTTTTATCATAGTTGGTGTAGCCCCATTTTCTATGTCTAATTGTTTTATTTCCCTTTCCAATGCCTGTTGTTGAGCCTGATTCTCTTTATTATGAAATGCTTGTGAGGAGATCATAGCTCCTCGAGTAAATGCTTTAAATGTTTCCCAAAGTAGTGAGGCAGACGTTTCAGGGTTATCACTGATTTCAAAGAACATATTAATCTGTTTAGTGAGATATTCCTGACATACTTTTCCTTTAAAATTTGTGGATTCAGTCTCCATTGTAACTGTTTCTCCATCCTTCCATTTAATTTAATCATAAATGTTAAGGGAGCATGGTCCGAGATTATATGTTGTGATATTTCGAGTTATAAGTAAATGGAATAAGCTTGGAGCACCAAAAAATAAACTATTCTTGAATATGTTTTATGTACCGATGAATAAAATGAATATTCTCGTCCGGTTGGGTTTTCTATTCTCCAAACATCCTTGATATTACTAGTATCTATATATGCATTTAATAAGTCACTGGACTGCGATTTTGTTTTCCGTTGTCTTGATGATCTATCTAAATAGGGGTCTAATGTACAATTTATTAAAATTGTGTTGTATTAATTCCAGAATTGTATTACATATTTTCTTAAAAAACAAGGGACTATCAAAATTTGGTCCATAAACATTAATAAGTGTCAGTTTTTGTGCATATAATTCACCTATTAATACAATATATCTACCATCACTGTCCATTATAGTTGATATATGTTTAAAAGGTATCCCTTTACGGATTAGTATTGCAACACCTCTGGATTTATGTGTGAATGAGGAATTATACGCTTTATCAATCCATTTAGCTTTCAACCTATGTTCTGCAGCCTTTTTAAGGTGAATTTCCTGAAGAAATATTACATCTGTTTTAAGCGCTTTTAAATGTGCTAATATGTTACCTCTCTTGATTTGTTCATTAATACCCTTAACGTTCCAGCCACAAAATGTTATTCCTTCACCCCCAATCTTCATATTCGAATCTTGCATCTTTTGTTTAGGGTGGTCTATAAATGAGCAGATGGTTCAGCTCAACAAGCCCGACATTACACCCGAACATCAGATAGATGAATTTTATGTCTCGTTGTTCTTTCTCATCTCCTTTGATAAAACTTATGACTCCATTCAAACTTAAAATTATAATAAAGTATTATATAAAAAAAGTGATAGAATAAGTGGTTAGTAAAGTGAAAAAATAAAGAAAAAACTACATCTACAAGTACTGCAGTTAGTGATCGCCATACTAACATGGCAAGCCATCTACCTACTTCCGTAGCCTTTGTTGGAAAAAAAAACTTAACTAGCTCCATGCTCTCTTTAAGATGACATTTTCATAGTGATATTTTACCGGGGGGGTGGGAAACATTTTAAGTTCCAAAGTATTCATATTCCATTAGTAAAAAATATATATATATTTTTTTAAATAAAAAGGCAACTATTATCAAGGTATAGTATATGTCAAAATAAATAACAGAAAAGGAAGGGAAAAAAAGTGAAATCAAGTTTTAAATCCAACTGTACTTATAATTGACATTTTAACTAATTCTAAGTAATTCAATTATAAGTAATTAGTAACCATTAGTAATAGTTATTAGTAGTACCACGCAGTTATAATTAGTATTTATCAGTTATTGATGTTAATAGTAACTATGAGTGTAACATGTCCATAGGGAAAGCCTTATTCAGCCATCCTTATCCAATTTCAATTGTCCTTAGGTATAACAGCTTAAATTCCATCCGATCTTTACAAAGTTACATTGTTCGTTGACGTCAGGTGGTTTGTAATTAATATTCAGTCGACGGGCACATTCTTGATATTCTGGGCGAACTCCAATGCATCCTTAGGGTTGGTAAAGATATGTTCATTCTGATTGTAGGTAACTCTTAATGTAGCCGGGTACATCAAGCCATACTTCAGATCTTTCACATCCTTAATCATAGAATCATAGAATCATAGAATCATAGAAAATAGGTGGAGGAGTAGGCCATTGGGCCCTTCGAGCCTGCACCGCCATTCAATATGATCATGGCTGATCATCCAACTCAGTATCCTGTACCTGCCTTCTCTCTATACCCCCTGATCGCTTTAGCCACAAGGGCCACATCTAACTCCCTCTTAAATATAGCCAATGAACTGGCCTCAACTACCTTCTGTGGCAGAGAATTCCACAGACTCACCACTCTCTGTGTGAAAAAAGATCTTCTCATCTCGGTCCTAATAGACTTCCCCCTTATCCTTAAACTGTGACCCCTTGTTCTGGAGTTCCTCAACATCGGGAACAATCTTTCTGCATCTAGCCTGTCCAACCCCTTAAGAATTATTTTTGTCTCTTTAAACAGCGCTCTCTTCCTGGAGACCTCCACAGGATAATCTCAGTAGATACTGATCTTATCTCCATCGTATATGAGATTCCTGGTACGAACAATTTTTTTCATCATCTCCTCCAGTACATGGTCGAATTGCACCTTTACTATCATTTGTCTTGGTGGGGCATCTGCCTATGGGCGACGTCTCGTCACTCTATGTGCTCGACCTAGCAGAGGCTTTTGATCCAGATTTAAGACTTTTTGCAATAAGTCTGCAGCGAATTTGTGGGAGTCTTGTTTCCCCCCTCTTCCTTCTTGAATGCTGACGATTCTTAAATTCTGACGCCTCTGACGTCCTTCCAGTTCAGTGCATTTTTCAGTTATTTTACTCAGTAATTCTGATAAGCGTTGGTTTTCTCTGATAAGCTGTTTTGTCGTCTTGGCACTTGTTGAAGCAATCTCCTCTAAATTGGCTATTGCTATAGTCTGTTGATTCAGTGCTTTCTCAATGGGCTCCAACCTGTCATTAAAGCTGCACTCCATCAAGTTGATTTTGACATCCATCTCCGCATCCATCTCCGTAATCTGTTGATCCATCTTTTCTTCCGTTTCTTTCTTCCATTTTTCCGATAATTCAAGGACGGTGGAGTTGATTTCTTCCTTCATTTCCTCCTTAAACTCTTCCTTAAAAATTTGAAGCTCTTCTTTAAAATTCACACTCTTCAGTTCTTCCTTTATATTTTTAATTTCCTGAGTTAGAAAAATCCGAAGATCTTCTATCTCAGATTTTTTAGGCTTTGGCTTCCTCGAAACATCTTCCTGGGACGACGTTGTACCTGAGCCCGAGGCTTCAGTCGGGCCTACTTCTTCCGGTGCCTGTTTTGGCCTGGCAGTTCGTCTCGGTAGCTTGGGGGGAGGGGTATGTTGCAGAGACATACCGGAGTCGCGCGCCTGATGACATCACTCACGCGTTGCAGGCAGCCGGTGCAGTAACAGCAGGTAGGTCCGTTTTTCTCCCCGTTTTTTTGCTATTACTAAATTAAGCAAAAAACCCTATTGTGAAAACCCCATAATATATAGTGGAATACTCATTTGGAAACAATTAAAAAAGACACTAAAATTGGATAATTTACCACTACCTCTTCCCATTGTAAACAATCCTACATTTAAACCCTCAATGATGGATAAAGGTTTTTTACAATGGAAAAATCACGGAATTACAAAGATGGGTCATCTCTGCAGGAAAGGTACATTCCTCTCATTTCAGGAACTACAACAAATTCATGGGCTTCACTCAAATGACTACTCTAGATACCTACAACTTGGAGACTACACTAAATCAAATACACAGGACAATAGAAATAGGAAGACAGAAATTCTTGATGAGTATTTGAACAAACACCCTAACACAGATAAAATAGATATCTTATATTTATAATATCCTATTAGATAATGATGCACCTACGACGGAAATATATAGGCAATCATGGGAAAACGAACTAGGCCAACCAATAAGGCCAGAAATATGGGACGAAAGCTTACAACATATACATCACTGTTCGTTAAATGCTAGACACTCTTTAATACAATTTAAAGTATTACATAGATTGCACTATTCGAAAACAAAATTAAATAGAATTTTCCCAAGCATATCTCCTATTTGTGAAAAATGTCAGCACTCAGAGGCTAACTTAACCACTCATTTGTAAGTTGTATAAAAATTAATAATTTTTGGACGGAAATTTTTACTTTAAATCTTTTTATTTGAATTTCACAGCAATTTGCTTACATGCAATGATAACAGACAGTGATAGTCAGGACATAATTGTGCAACAGTATGTAAGCGACCTTCAAAGCCCTTACCCTTACCCCCCCCTCAATCCACCCGAATCAGGTCAGAACCAAACGGGGACAAACAACACTCACATACGTACACATCCACACAAATACGATAAGATAAACGAAACAAAATGTACAAAAAAAAACAAAAAAAGGTGTTGGGGGGGGGGGGGGGGGTTGAGGGGAGAGCAGCTGCAATTAGACAGAGCAGTGATAGAAGGCACCCAGTCCTCTTCCGAGTCCGGAAACAAGTTGAGAGAGTTAACAAGTTCCAGGAAAGGGTTCCATGTATCTAGGAATGTCTTGGTAGAGCCTTTGAGAGAAAACCTAAGTTTTTCAAGCTTTCAATTGTAGAGCACCTCCTTGATCCAGCGGGCGTGTGTCGGGGGACAGGTAAGCCTCCAGTTAAGCAAGATCAGTCTCCGGGCTAACAAGGTTGTAAAAGCCAGGACCCGCTTCAACGCAACGGAGAAGTTGGTGTTGGGAGGAGTACCAAAAATAGCTGACAGTGGGTTTAGAGGAATAGTCTGGCCATAGGCTCTGCTTATCACGTCGAAAGCACTCTTCCAAAGGACTGCCAGCTTAGGGCAAGACCAAAACATATGGCTATGGTTGGCAGGGGATTGATTACATTTGTTGCAGGTGTCCTTGACAGCGGGGTATATTCTAGATAATAGTAAGATTAAACGAGAACTTACCAGTTTGAAGTTTGATCTTTATTTTATGAGGTGTTACGATGAGGGATTACGTGAAGACCCCGCCAGCACGCATGCGCGACATTCTTCAAAGCAGTGGTGTGAAATCACAGAACAAACAGTCACAATGACTGACATAGTAAGAGAAAAAGAGAACTTTCATACCAGGTGATCTTTATAATAGAGGGTCGGGAGCGGAGGGCACGTAATCCCTCATCGTAACACCTCATAAAATAAAGATCAAACTTCAAACTGGTAAGTTCTCGTTTAATCTTACTATTTTACTTCGGAGTCACGTGAGTGACTACGTGAAGATTTCAAAGCTCTGTGATTTCATGCCCTGGAAGCTCCATGCTCACACACCGCTAAAGCTGGGATAAGAGGATGGACGTGATTCAGACAAGACACTGGCTGAAAAACAAAACAGGTATTTATTCATACCAAACACAATATTGTGTCCCATAAGGGTTATTTATCTGGCAGCACTTAAAATCCTCCCTGCATAATTGCCAGGGGAGGTCATGGGTTTGTTGTAAAAGCGGTGGAAGGTTTTCTCATTGTTCCAACCCGCTGTGGCCAGGATGTGATCCAGTGGTACCTCCATCCTTCTAGCCGCCGAGGTGGATGCTGCCCTGGTGGAGTGAGATTTATACACATTAGTATCCACCCCCGCCGCATCCAGTACCACCCTTAACCATCTGGAAATGGTTTGCACCGTGACCCTGTGATGAGGCTTCTTGTGACTGACAAGCAAAGCTGTTTCCGTGCCTCTTAGATCTTTAGTGACTGAAATGTATCGCAGAATCAATGTAACGATACAAAGACGGGTGTCCGCTGGGTAAGCCAGGAACTCCAAAGAATGTCCAGACACTCCGGGTCGATCTTGCTTCAATAGTCCCTGCACCTGGAATGTGATTTTCCCACTGGTAATTGCCATGGCATCCAGACTGAGTTTGTGCAGGGACTGGACCCGTTGCGCCGTGATCAGTGCCATTATCATGACCATTTTGTAGGTTAATTTGGCCAAAGGGAGTCCCGTGTTCGGTGTCCATCCTCTCAGCATCGTCAATACTGTGCTGATGTCCCAGGTATGGCTATATCTGGGCCTGGGGGGATTGGAATTAAATATTCCCCTCATAAATTTGGATACTAGGGGATGTGACCCAATTCCCAATTGGTCACTCCCCTTGCCCAAGTAAGACGATAGGGCACTCCTGGCACAGTTAATGGCGCTGTAGCTTAGACCCTCATCGTAATGAAGGGTAGCCAGAAACTCCAGCACTTCCGTGTTGGTGGCGGTTTCGTATGTTGTTTTGGTAGTCACGCAGAATCCTTCCCATTTCCTGATGTAGGTCAGGTACTGCTTCCTTGTGGACTCTCTGCAGGCTGCCGTGATGGTATCAATGGTCCTGTTGGAGAGTCCGAATCCATGAAGTGGCCGTTTTAAAATCTGCAAATTAACAAATCCATGCGATCATGACATGGATGACATTCTCCTGTAACAGGATGAACAAGCAGGCTAGGTCTTTTATTCACCCTGATACAGGGTTCTGTGGCCATCTTCTGTACCAGAGGGAACCATGGTTGAGTAGGCCAGTCGGGCACTACCAAGATACCCGATGCGGAGTCTTGCTTGATTTTGTGCAAGACCCGACTGATGAGGCAGAAAGGGGGGAAAGCGTAGCAAAATAAATCCCCCCAGTGTAGCGAGAAAGCATCCATCGCTACTGCCCCCGGGTCTGGCTCCCAAGCAACATACGTTGGTAGTTGGTGATTTAGCCTGGACGCGAAAAGGTCGATATCTGGTGTCCCATAACGTTCTACAATATCTGCGAACACATTCCGATCCAACATCCATTCTATGTTGTCGTTGAATTTCCGTGACCTGGTGTCTGCCACTGTGTTTAGTTTACCTGGAAGGTAAGTTGCGGAGATCCAAATTTCTCTTTGCGGACACCAGTGCCAGATATTGTTGGCCAATTCATCACACGATATCGACTTTACACCGCCCATGTGGTTAATATAGGCTACCACCGTGGTGTTGTCAATCTGTATTCTAACATGAACTTTGTGCATGTTAGTGCAGTATGCCTTAAGGCCGTGAAATGCTGCCAGCATTTCTGAATAGTTAATCCCTAAGTTTTTAAATAGGGTTAACTCTGGTGCACTCCATCTACCTCCACAGCTAGAGGTAGTGTTAGTAGCTCCCCACCCTTTGGCACTGGCATCCGTTTGTAAGGTGATCGAGGGATTGGTGATAGTAATGGGTTTGGAACAATTTTGGGCATTACCCATCCACCAATATAATTCGGCTTTTGCCTTTTCTGGAATTTTCATGGGCCTATCAAAATGGCCAGCATGATTTTTGAGCGCTGTAATTTTGGCTCTTTGTAAGTTTTGGTAATGTAAGGGCCCATATTGTGCTGCAGGAAATGCAGCTACTATCTTCCCAATCACCCTGGCCACCTGCCGAATGGATGGGACCTTAATGCCAATGAGGCTCCTGCAAGCCTCTATCAGGTCTTCCACCTTGCTTGGTGGTAACGTGACAGACATTTGCACTGAGTTAATAATGAACCCCAAATATTTCATCGTGGTAGAGGGTTCCAATATTGATTTATCTGGATGTATCGTAAACCCCAGTTTCTGAAAAAGATGTTTCGTGGCTGTGACTGCCAAGGTAGCCATTTCCAAATTCTCCCCCACTATGAGGATGTCATCAAGATAGGCCATAACAGTATGATTCTGTTTCCTTAAATAGGCCAAAGCTGGTTTCAATATCTTGGTAAACAATCTGGGTGCTGACGATAACCCATTAGGCAAAGCTTTATATTGCCACAATTGTCCCATCCAGATAAATTTTAAGTATTTCCTATGATCCTTGTGTATGGGTACTGAATAGTATGCATCTTTGAGGTCAACGCATGCCATGTAGTACCCATTGGGTATAAGCTGTATAGCAGTGTCGAAGGTGTCCATTTTAAAATGAATATACTGGACAGAAGTATTCAGGTCGGTCAAATCTATGATGATGCGGCAACCGCCATCTTTTTTGTTTTTAGTGAATATATTAGACACGAACTCCTGAGGTTCTTTAATGGCCTTCTCAATTACCCCTTTTTCTATCAACCTCTGTAGTTCAGCATGCCCTGCTGCCTTATCTCTATGAGAAAGGACGAATTTCCGACCAGGTGCATGCTGTACCGGGGTAGGGAGTTCGTGAATAAATTCAATTTTGTAGCCCTGAATACTCCTGAGTATATAAGGATCAGAGGTAAAAGTGAGCCAATTCTCGAGGAACATGTGCAACCTGCCCCCTATCCAAAGTGAATTTGGGCCAGTAGTGTTCCTGGGGATCCCAGACCCACCTACCTCCATGGTTACTACCGGTGTGGTGGTTTCTGGCCTTGCTTCCTCGGCTGGTTGTAGGTGTTCTGGGAGTGGCGCATCTTCCAAGAAGGCCGGCCTGGGCCTTGGCCTAAAAAAGACCGCTGAGCAGGTATGCCGGCCTTCGAGCTTTCACCACCGGCAGACCTGTTAGGGTAACTCTGCCCGGTGGGTGCGTAGGGGTGCGTTCTGTGTGGGTGATGAGGCTTAGTGTACCCAGGTACTTTAATAAGGCCCAAAGCCTTAGCCTCCTCGTCAAGATCTTTAACCTGTTTGGGGAGATCTTCCCCGAATAGCAGGCTTGGAGGCTGCGTCTTCCCAGGCTTACACAACCCCGCGAACTTGGGGTTAAGCGCCGGCTTTATAATGCTTTTCCTGAAATTATTTATTTCATACTGTGTGTTGCACAGTAAGGCCAAAGCATCTTGTAGCTCTTCCGGCATATCCACTCCCACTGCTGTTCTGGCTACTGCAGTAATCCCTGCGGTTAGGAGCTTCAGGATCTTCTGAAGTTTCATCTCCTGCCCTCTACTCGAGGGGCTCATGTTTCCCCATATCGGGTTGTTCACCGCGGGTACATTTAATGACTTGCAGTTTTCTGGCGCCATATATTTGTCTGCTGTGGCATTGATGGCCTGTTCCTGAAGTTGGTTAGTGGCCATATAATCAATGCTGGCAGCCAGCTTGGGGTGGATGGGTAGGCCCTTCTGGTTGGGCATGGCATGTTTGCTCACCACATCCATATAATCTTCACACACCCCTGACGCTGCAGGCGCTTCAGCCAACTCCCCTTCTTCTGGGTCAGCCCAGTTCTGACCCTCAATGCTCCCCTGTAGAGAAGGGGATACATTAGGCAGTCCTCTAAGGGAACTTGCCGTGGGCCTACTAGGGGTCCCACTGTGATCCTGCCCCTGCTTTAGCAGGTCACATTGGAGCAGCTGCTCCATCATCCGCTCAACGCGGTCAAGGCGACCTCCGTCGCTGCCAGCAAGCGGGGTGCCCTCGGGACCGGACTCCGCTGAGTCGGCCCCGGCCGACTTCCGGGTAGTTTTCCCCGACCGTGGCGTACCAACGGTCTCAAAATCCGAAAAGTCGGGAGCTGCAGGTAGAACCTGCAGCTCTGGAGAGGCGGTTCTCCGTTGGCTGCTGTCCTTAGCCGCTGATTTGGCCGCCGCTCTCTTAGATTTTCTCCCTTCCATAATGGTCGACTCACTCCTTCGGTGAGACTTACCTGGCGTGAGCTTTTTAAACTCACGCTGGAGGAGCCCCGCTCCTCCCGACCGTCGCTTCCGCATGCGTACGACGATATGTCGCGCATGCGTGCTGGCGGGGTCTTCACGTAGTCACTCACGTGACTCCGAAGTAAAATCTTGCATTTGTGTAGTGGACTTTGTGAAGGACTTTGCATTGGATTAGGCCATGACGGGCACATATGGAGGAAGAATGGATCAAATCCAAGGCAGAGTCCCATTGCTGGTCTGTTAGTTTCATATTCAGCTCACCCTCCCATGCAGCTTTTAATGAGGTATGAGGATTCAATATTACCGACCCTAACAGGTTATACAAAAAAGAGATGCATTTCTTCCGGTTGGGATCTTGAGCGAGAGGGAAGCAATTGGGCCTGCACCCACAGATGTTGTAGAAATGGGGAGTTTGGAGCATAGAACAGACCGCAACGGGAGACATGAACTCGCCTTTTCCATGTGTACCCAGGTCTGCAGGTGGTCGCAATCATCATTCATCCAATACAGGATTTTTTGCAAGTTAGCTGCCCAACAGTGTCACCTAAAGTCAGGAAGTGCCAAACCGCCGTCACTCTTAGGAGACTGTAGTATCGTCTTTTGAATTCTAGCCGGTTTGCTACCCCATAAAAATTTAGATATTCTCCTTTCTAATTTATCAAAAAAAGATTTAGTGATAAGTATAGGGACGTGCTGGAAAAGATACAGGAATTTTGGTAGGACGACCATCTTGCCCAGATTTATCCGGGCCGCGAAAGATAATCGTAAAACTGACCAGCGGTCAAAGTCTCTTTCAGTTTCTCAACCAGAGGCAGGAAGTTTGTGCGGAACATATCAGATATAGGTGTTGTGATAAAAACGCCGAAATTTGGACGGAAATTTTTAAGATAATTTCGGAAGTTGTCAATATACAATTGAACCCCGATTCAAAATTAATAATATTAGGAATACTGGAACAAAATCAAGTATTTACAACGAGCCAATGAAACTTTATCGATTATAGTTTAATAACTGGGAAAAAATCATATCATCTTTGATTTCGCGCTCCGCCAAAACCGGACCCTCAGACGCCGCCGTTTTTCCCACCGGGCCGGACGTTACGCTCGCGCTTTCCCAAATGCGCTCCCCGTTACGTTTGGACGTCGTTACGTACACCGTTTTTAATAAAATCCATCCCCCCCCCCCATTTTTCGAAAATCAAACAGCTCTCACCCATAGAATGTTGGTAAACATTCCATCGTGTGATGTCACAATGCCCAACGCTCACAGATGTCCAATTGGAACGGATCTCATTTACATCTGCCCCAGCCCCAGCCCCAGCCCCCCCCCCCCCGCCTGATGTTCCAGCGCGTTCCCATTGTGTGATGTCACAATGCCATCTCTCACAAATGGCCAATCGGAACGGATCTCATTTACATCTGCCTTTGCCCCAGCCCCCGCAGCCTGTGTTGACATGTGACTGGGGGGACATCGCCGGCTGGCGTTGCCTTGGAAACCTTTTCAAGAACATTCTTCCCCAACGGTCATTCGGACTTCGTTTCTCGACAGCGATCGATCTAAACGCTGGATTTCTGCCGTTTTTTCATTTTTCATTTGACACTTTTGTTTTGAAAATCTTATTATCGATTTACACTTAATTCAAAGGACTCCATTACTCCACTTTGAGATTGCTTTTTTCTTTGCCGATTTCCACAGCCGTGTTTATCAAATGTTATCTTTATTTTCAATTTAATTCATATTGAACTGATAATTCTTCCTTCTCTCCCCCTTCCCCCTTCCCTCTCTCCCCCACCCCCTTCCCCTACCCCTGTCCACCTTCCACCACTCCCTCCCACCCCATTCCCCCCCACTCTTCCACTTCTCTCCCCCTCCCTTCCCCCTCCCTACCCTCTCTCCCGCGCACCCCTTTTCCCCTACCCCTCTCTCCCTCTTCCACCACTCCCCCTACCCCTCTCCCTATCCCTCCCCACTCTTCCACTTCTCTCTCCCTTCCCCCAACCCTCTCCCACCACACCTCTCTCCCTCCCCCACCCTCTCTCTCCCCTCCCTCCCTATCTCCCCCACCCCTTTCCCCTACTCCTCTATCCCACTTCCACCACCCCCCCTTCCCCCTCTCTCTCTCCCACTTCCACCACTCTCCCCTGCACCTCTCACCCTCCCTCCCCACTTCCAGTTCTCTCTCCCCCATCCCCCACCTTTTCCCATCTCCCTCCCACACCCCTCTCTCCCCCCCCCTTTCCTCCCCCTCCCCACTCTTCCCCCTCTCTCCGCTTTCCCCCTCCCTCCTCACTCTTCCCCCTCCCCATACCACTCTCCCCCTCCCTCCACACTCTTCTATCTCTCTCCCCTACCCCTCTCCCTACCCCTCCCCCCTCCCTCCACACTGTTCCCCCTCTCTCCCCTTCCCCTCCCACCCCTCTCTCAACCCCTCCCTGAACCCTCTCACACCTTCCCCCCCTCTCCTCCTCCCACTCCCCTTCTCCATCTCCCTCTCTCCATACCGCTCCCACCCCCTCTCTCCCACCCCTCTTCATCCCCATCTCCCCCCCACCCCCTTCCCATCGTTCTTGCACCACTCCCTGCTACCCCTCTTCCCCTCCTTTCCCTCTCTCCCCCTCCTCTCTCTCCCCCTCCTCTCTCACCCCCTCTCTCTCCACACCTCTCCCTCTCCTTTCACTCTCTCTCCCTCCCCCTCCACTCTCTCTCCACCTCTCCCCTACCCCTCTTTCTCCCCCTCTCCTCTCCCCTCCACCTCCCTTTCCTCCCCTCTTCTCGATAACCCCTCTCCTCTCACCTTCCCCTCTCCTCTCCCTTCCCCTTCCCCTTACCCCACCCCTCTCTAACCCCCTCACCCACACACAGGGACATGCTGCCCCGCCCCACCCCCCTACACATGTGACTAGGGGGACCTGTACCACTCCCCCCCACACATGTGACGAGGGGGACACTGTACCACTATCCCCCACACATGTGACTGGGGGGAACATTGCTTGCTCGCGATGCCTTTGAAACCTTTTCCAGAACATTCTTCCCCAATGGTAATTCGGACTTCGTTTCTCGACAGCGATCGATCTAAATTATTTTTCATTTTCGAAATCTTATTATTTGATTTAGTTCGACAGGAAAGTCAACTCTCCTTCCCCTTTCTCTCTCTCCCCTTCCACTCCCTCCCTCTCCTCTCTCTCCCCCTCCACTCTCTCTCCACCTCCCCTCCCCCTCTTCCTCCCCCTCTCCTCTCCCCACCACCTGTCCATTTCCTCCCCTCTTCTCCACCACCCCTCTGCTCTCATCTCCCCCTCTTCCCCCTCCCCTTCCCCCACCCCTCTCTACTCCCCTCACCCCCCTCCTCCTCCCACCCCCTTCCCTCTCTCCCCCACCCCCTTCCTTCTCTCCACCTTCCCCTTCCCTCTCTCCCCCCGCCCCCTTCCCCCCTACGCCTCTCCCTCTTCCACCACTCCCTCCCACCCCCTTCCCCCTACCCCTCTCTCCCTCTTCCACCACTCCCCCACCACCCTCCCCTCCCTCTCTCCAACTTCCACCACTCCCCCTACCCCTCTCCCCCTCCCTCCCCACTCTTCCACTTCTCTCCCTTCCCCCACCTCTCTCCCACCCACCCTCTCCCCTCCCTCCCTATCTCCCCCACCCCTTTCCCCTACTCCTCTCTCCCTCTTCCACCACTCCCCCTTCCCCCTCTCTATCTCCCACTTCCGCCACTCTCCCCTACACCTCTCACCCTCCATCACTCCCCACTTCCAACCCTCTCCCCCATCCTCCACCTCTCCCCCTCCCTCCCCCACCCCTCTCTCCCCTCCTCCATTCTCTCCCCCCGCCCCCTTCCCCCTCTCTCCCCTTGTGATGTCACAATGCCATCCCTCACAGATGTCCAATCGGAACGGATCTCATTTACATCTGCCTTTGCCCCAGCCCCAGCAGCCTGTGTTGACATGTGACTGGGGGGACATCGCCGGCTCGCGTTGCCTTGGAAACCTTTTCAAGAACATTCTTCCCCAACGGTCATTCGGACTTCGTTTCTCGACAGCGATCGATCTAAACGCTGGATTTCTGCCGTTTTTTCATTTTTCATTTGACACTTTTGTTTTGAAAATCTTATTATCGATTTACACTTTTTTCAAAAGGTAAACGTAGACGATGTTTACAATATTTATTTATATTTGAATAATTCTTTTTATTAAGTTCTCCGTTACTTGCTCCGCTGAATTAACACACATTTTCCCGTTTTTTTTAATATTCTCTCTTAATTCAAAGGACTCCATTGCTCCACTTTGAAGAGATTGCTTTTTTCTTTGCCGATTTCCACAGCCGTGTTTATCAAATGTTATCTTTATTTTCAATTTAATTCATATTGAACAGATAATTCTTCCTTCTCTCCCCCTGCCCCTTCCCTCTCTCCCCCACCCCCTTCCCCTACCCCTGTCCATCTTCCACCACTCCCTCCCACCCCCTTCCCCCCCACTCTTCCACTTCTCTCCCCCTCCCTTCCCCCTCCCTACCCTCTCTCCCGCGCACCCCTTTTCACCTACCCCTCTCTCCCTCTTCCACCACTCCCCCTACCCCTCTCCCCATTCCTCCCCACTCTTCCACTTCTCTCTCCCTTCCCCCAACCCTCTCCCACCACACCTCTCTCCCTCCCACACCCTCTCTCTCCCCTCCCTCCCTATCTCCCCCACCCCTTTCCCCTACTCCTCTATCCCACTTCCACCACTCCCCCTTCCCCCTCTCTCTCTCCCACTTCCACCACTCTCCCCTACACCTCCACCCTCCCTCCCCACTTCCGGTTCTCTCTCCCCCATCCCCCACCTTTTCCCATCTCCCTCCCACACCCCTCTCTCCCCCCTCCCTTTCCTCCCCCTCCCCACTCTTCCCCCTCTCCGCTTTCCCCCTCCCTCCTCACTCTTCCCCGTCCCCATACCACTCTCCCCCTCCCTCCACACTCTTCTCTCCCCTACGCCTCTCCCTACCCCCTCCCTCCCTCCACACTCTTCCCCCTCTCTCCCCTTCCCCTCCCACCCCTCTCTCAACCCCTCCCTGAACCCTCTCACACCTTCCCCCACCCCCCTCTCCTCCTCCCTCTCCCCCTTTCCATCTCCCTCTCTCCTTACCACTCCCACCCTCACTCTCTCCCACCCCTCTTCATCCCCACCTCCCCCCCACCCCCTTCCCATCGCTCTTGCACCACTCCCTGCTACCCCTCTTCCCCTCACTCACCACTCTTCCCCTCTCCCTCCCCTCCCCACCTCTCCCCTCTCGTTTCCCTCTCTCTCCCCCTCCTCTCTCACCCTCTCTCTCTCCACACCTCTCTCCCTCTCCTTTCACTCTCTCTCCCTCCCCCTCCACTCTCTCTCCACCTCTCCCTACCCCTCTTTCTCCCCCTCTCCTCTCCCCTCCACCTCCCTTTCCTCCCCTCTTCTCCATAACCTCTCTCCTCTCACCTTCCCCTCTCCCCTCCCCTTCCCCTTACCCCACCCCTCTCTAACCCCCTCACCCACCCTCAGGGACATGCTGCCCCGCCACCCCTCCTACACATGTGACTAGGGGGACACTGCACCACTTCCTCCACACATGTGACTAGGAGGACACTGTACCACTTCCCCCACACATGTGACTAGGGGACACTGTACCACTTCCCCCACACATGTGACTAGGGGGACACTGCACCACTTCCTCCACACATGTGACTAGGGGACTCTGTACCACTTCCCCCACACATGTGACTAGGGGGACTCTGTACCACCTAATATCCCCCACACATGTGACTAGGGGGACACTGTACCACTTCCCCTACCCCTCTCCCCTTCCCTCCCCACTCTTCCACTTCTCTCTCCCTTCCCCCACCCCTCTCCCACCCCACCTCTCTCCCTCCCACACCCTCTCTCTCCCCTCCCTCCCTATCTCCCCCACCCCTTTCCCCTACTCCTCTCTCCTTCCACCACTCCCCCTTCCCCCTACTTCTCTCCCACTTCCACCACTCTCCTACACCTCTCACCCTCCCTCCCCACTTCCACTTCATACCCCCCATTCCCCACCTTTCCCCATCTCCCTCCCCCACCCCTCTCTCCCCCTCCCTTCCCTCCCCCTCCACACCCTTCCCCCTCTCTCCGCTTTCCCCCTCCCTCCTCACTCTTCCCCCTCCTTCCACTCTTCCCTCTCTCTCCCCTACCCCTCTCCCCCTCCCGCCACACTCTTCCCCCTCTCTCCGCTTCCCCTCCCACCCCTCTCTCAACCCCTCCCTGAACCTTCTCACACCTTCCCCCCCCTCTCCTCCTCCCTCTCCCCCTTCTCCATCTCCCTCTCCTCACCGCTCCCACCCCCTCTCTCCCCACCCTCTTCATCCCCATCTCCCCCCCCCCACCCCCTTCCTCTCGCTCTTGCACCACTCCCTGCTACCCCTCTTCCCCTCACTCCCCACTCTTCCCCTCCCCTCCTCTCCCCCTCTCCTTTCTCTCTCTCCCCCTCCTCTCTCACCCCCTCTCTCTCACTCTCCTTTCTCTCTCTTTCCCTCCCCCTCCACTCTCTCTCCACCTCTCCCCAACCCCTCTTTCTTCCCCGCTCCTCTCCCCTCCACCTCCCTTATCTCCCCTCTTCTCCATAACCCCTCTCCTCTCACCTTCCCCTCTCCTCTCCCCTCCCCTTCCCCTTACCTTCATCCCTATCTACCCCCACACCCACCCTCAGGGACATACTGCCCCCCCCCCCCCTTCCCTGCAACTGCACATTGGGGGAACAGGCCAAACGGGTCTGCACTTGGTCTAGTTAATATTAAAATTTCGGAAAGGCCCTATAACCCCCACAATTAAAATGTGGACTATGGAAATGGCGGAGTCCCTACATTTGGAAAGAATAAGATTTGTCTTAATGGACAAACAATTTATTAGAATATGGTCTCCATTCATTGAATATTTGAAGGGGCAAACCGGTTCGGCACGAGAACCTGACTCAAACCCGAATCAAGGATTAGATGAAGAATTAAATTTTATAATCCACAGACATCTACCAGGACCCGGGTTCAACCCGACAGAGAGACGGGAGCAAACCCAAAGGTTGCACCTTTTTTAGACCAAGGCCCACAGCGACCAGCCTGGAAAATGCATCAACCCCACAACCCAGCACCACAGCAACCCAAGAACAAAGGACAGAAGACCAAGCCCCACCGGTAACCATGGAGGTAAGCGGGTCTGGTTCCCTTGGGAATGCTGCATGCATAACCTCACAAGTGGGAGGTAGATTGCGTCTGTTTGGGGATGCATGGAGTTCTATAACTTATGACACTTTTATGTTGCACAGTATTCGAGGTTACGAAATTGAATTTATAAACAAACAACTTTCCCCAGCTCAACGTGTACCTAGACAGAAATTTGTTAATTCATGTGTGTATTTACGTATATAATTGTAGTCAATGCCTGCAATGTTCTGTTGCACTATGCAAAGAAAGAATTTCGTTGTCCTGTCAGGGACACATGACAATAAACTATTTTGACCTTTTCACCTTTGACCTTTGACCAAGTCACTATTCCAGAAGCTGGGGTTCGTCATCCATCCAGACAAATCAAAATTAAACCCTTTTGTCATTATGGACTATCTGGGATTCACAGTTAACACTAATCATATAATTGTCACTTTCCCAGAGAATAAAGCAACAGATATAATAGAGGCATGTAATAGCCTTGCTTGCGCCAGGAAACTGACTATTCGACATGCTGCCAAGGTGATTGGGAAACTTGTAGCTACATTTCCAGCTGCATGATTTGGACCATTGCATTATCACAATTTGCAAAGAGCAAAAATCTCAGCACTAAAAACCAATGCTGGGTATTTTGACAGACCTATGCAGCTACCAAACAAAGCAAAAGATGAGCTCCGATGGTGAATTAGCAGCATTCGAGATTATTTTAATCCCATCATAGTTACAAACCCTTCAGTCGTGTTGGAAACCGACGCGAGCACCCACGGCTGGGGAGCTACCGACACCACCTCCAGTTGTGGCGGTAGATGGGATTTGCACAAAACTACACTACTCCAATCACGAGGTATAAACTATTTGGAGATGCTGGGAGCATTTCACGGACTGCGGGTTTACTGCACAAATATGCATCATACGCATGTCTGTCTACAGATAGACAATATCACAGTGGCGGCATATTTAAACCATATGGGTGGTATCAAGTCGATATCTTGCGATGAATTGGCAAACATAATTTGGCACTGGTGCATTGAAAGAAATATTTGGATCTCAGCTACATACCTTCCGGGTAAGCTTAATACAGTGGCGGACACCAGGTCACGAGTATTCAATGACAAAACCGAGTGGATGTTGAACCCCCAAATATTTGGTAATATTATAGCCAAGTATGGAACACCAGATATCGACCTCTGCGTTGAACCATCAGATTCCAACATATGTCTCTTGGGAACCAGATCCTGGGGTAGTAGTGATGGATGCGTTCTCGCTACATTGGGGGAAATTGTTCTTCTATGCATTTCCCCCTTTCTGCCTCATCAGTCGGGTATTGCGGAAAATCCAGCTAGATTCTGCCTCAGTGATTCTGATAATACCCGACTGGCCCACACAGCCATGGTTCCCGGTGGTCCTCGATATGGTGAAGGAACCATGGGTGCAGCTTCCTAAATGCGCGAACCTACAGATACATCCCATATCAGGGGAGAATCATTTGTGCCATGGTCATCTGCACCTGTTGGCTTGCAGGTTCTGAAGAGACCTTTGCTGGAATTCGGGCTGTCAAACAGGACCATGCATATCATCACGCATCGTGCAGAGAGTCCACGATGAAGCAGTACCTTACCCATGATCAGCCATGATCATATAGAATGGTGGTGCAGGCTCGAAGGGCTGAATGGCCAACTCCTGCACCTATTTTTCTATGTCTATGTTTCTATGTAATGAAATGGGAGGCCTTCTGTTCCAGGACTAATATCACCTACGACTCTGCCACGATCAAAGATGTGCTGGAATTCCTCGCGGGCCTTCACTATGACGAGGGTCTCAGCTATATTGCCATCAATAGTGCCAGAAGCGCATTGTCATCTTACCTCACTATCAGAGTAGGATCCCATCAGTTGGTGTTGAAACTCATGAGGGGTATTTTCAATGCTAACCCTCCTAGACCACGATACAATATGACCTGGGATATTGGGGTAGTGTTGTCTCTACTCAGGAGTTGGTCACCAGTTTCGGAACTCCCACTGGCTAAACTCACTTACAAAGTGGTGATGTTAATGGCACTGATCACAGCTCAACGGTTCCAGACCCTCCACAAGCTAAAACTGGACAGGATTGTCTCGACCCCTACCAAGGTAACCTTTTTCATTGATGAATTACTTAAACACCATAGACCTGGTACAACCGGTCTGAAACTGGAATTCCATGCATATCCCATTGATGTACGCCTCTGTCTAGCCATGCATCTCCGACATTATATCAATGTCACCCAAAATTTAAGGAGAATGGAAACTGGTCTATTCATCAGTTTTAAAAGCCCACATCACAGGGTAACTGTGCAGAATTTCCAGGTGGCTCAGGGTGGTGTTGGATGCAGCAAATCTCATTCTACCAGGGCTGCGTCCACATCAGCTGCGAGGACCATGGTGGTATCCATGGATCATGTTCTCGCAACAGCGGGCTGGGCCAATGAAGGCACATTTCAACAGTTTTATAATAAACCTGTGGCAGCTCCCGCGACGTTTGTGGATACTGTTTTAAGTTCTGTTCCCTAAACGTTCCCCGAAGTCAGGGTTTTTTTGTTTGTATTAATAAATACATTATTGTTTTTCGGCTTTGTCTCAAGTCTAAAATACGTTAACATATTTCCTCCATCGGTTATTACGGCAGTGTGTGAGCATGGACATGGTCCAGGGCATGAAATAACAGAGCTTTGAAATCTTCACAAAGTCACTCACATGATTCCGAAGTAAAATAGTAAGATTAAACAAGAACTTACCAGTTTGAAGTTTGATCCTTATTTTATTAGGAGTTACGATGAGGGAATTCGTGCCCTACGTTCCCAACCCTCTATCATAAGGACAACTGGTATATTACTTCTCTTAATCGTACTATCTCCAGTCAGTGCTACAATCTGTGATTTCACACTGCTGCTTTGAAGAATGTCGCGCATGCGTGCTGGCGGGATCTTCACGAAATCCCTCATCGTAACTCCTCATAAAATAAGGATCAAACTTCAAATTGGTAAGTTCTCGTTTAATCTTACTATTTTAGTGCAATGGTTGAGTGCGTTGAGCCCCCACCTCGCACGTACAAACTAACATGAAGAAAGGAACCGAAAATCTGATAATATGAGTTTCATTATTCCATTTTATTGAACATTTTCAGGGGATTATTTAATAATAGACGTTTCACGGGAGAGGATAACACGCTGTGTAATTCCTAGATCACCTTTACATCCAAACTGAGCTGAATGCGCATGGCTTTGGATTGAATTCTGGAAAGTCACAGCTGAACCAAGGAAGAAATGAGAAAGAAATGCTACAGAATCAGAGATCAGAAATAATTATATAATATTAACTATCCCATCTCCAGCCCAGCCCAACATTCATTCATGGCTGTTTTAAGATCCCATCCAGACGGCATCATTTCGTCCACTTTTATCTTCCTTTTCCCCTTCAATTAAAACTTGGAGAAAATCGCCGCTGAACTCGAAGCTGCCAATAATCTTCAGTATAGGACATCCGAGAGTGAGATCTTGATCTTTGCTACTGGGTGGCGTGGTGAGAGTTGCGACTCGGGGGATCGCGAGATGGCTTCAGTCAAGTTGAATGGGGCTGGATCTTCAATGGGGGTGGGTGGTGCACGGGAGACTTAAACGGCCTTGGCCAGACCCACGCGGTTGTTTCCACGGTCGAAGATGGAGTAGTACTCGCCGATGAAGACGTCACCCAGAATCCAGAGGTTCGACCCGGTTTCACCAAATCCACTCATGCAGCTAACCTGGCCGTAGTAGTTGTTCTGGAGGAGCATAAATAAATGAATGAATCACTCAATGAGTGAATGAATGAGTGAATGAATGAGTGAGGTGAGTGAGTGAGTGAGTGAGTGAGTGAGTGAGTGAGTGAGTGAGTGAGTGAGTGAGTGAGTGAGTGAGTGAAGGAATGAATGGATACTTTATTAACATATGTGCCAAGTCACAGTGATATTCTTGGTTTTGCTTTCTCAAGGTATGCAAAGAGCCGCTACATAAAGGGCGCTGACAAAGTTACAAATTATCCCATGCCAGGTCCTTTCATCCTCCACACCCCCCTCACACAACCCCCCCCCCCCCCCCCACCCCCGCCCTCTCAGCTGTCCCCCCCCCTTTGCCCGTGAGATGGACAGCAATTAGCAACAGGTCTACGCTTAGAGTGACCAGTACAACAGGAGATGGATAAAGGAGACGAGGAGGAATGTTTTTAGCCAGAGGGTGGTGAATCTGTGGAACTCATTGCCACAGACGGCCTTGGAGGCCAAGTCAGTGGATATTTTTAAGGCAGAGGCTGACAGATTGTTGAATAGTACGGGTGTCAGGGGTTATGGGGAGAAGGCAGGAGAATGGGGTTGAGAGGGAAAGGTAGATCAGCCACAATTGGATGGCAGAGTGGACCTGATGGCCCTATTCTGCTCCTAGAATTTATGAACCCATAAACATATTAATGAACACATTTAAGTCATCCGAGAAAAGTCAATGAATATCATACGGTGGCCAATGACATACCTTGAGTGCGTAGGCAGGAGCGGGAAGAGGGAAATCGTATCCATTGATGGTGAAGACCACATCAGGCATGCTGCTGAGATCATTACAGTTTATGGTGTACTGAAAGACAAGGGCAACATTGTTCAGATCACACACACAATACGCTGGGGTAACTCAGTGGGTCAGGCAGCACCTCTAGAGGGACAGAACAGGTGACGTTTCGGGTCCAGACCCTTCTTCTGACTGATCTACACATCGAAACTAGAGTAAACTCATCTAAACAATAGAAAATTAATCTGAAATAAGCTAAACTGAACAATACTAAACTATAAGTTAATCTAAACTAAACTAAACTATATTAAACTAATCTAAACTAATTTTAACTATGCTAAACTAATCTAAACTATACTAAGGTAGACAAAAATGCTGGAAAAACTCAGCGGGTGAGGCAGCCTCTATGGAGCGAAGGAATAGGTGACGTTTCGGGTCCAGACCCTTAAGAGTGAGGCAGCCTCTATGGAGCGAAGGAATAGGTGATGTTTCTCCCAGCATCTGCAGTTCTTTCTTAAACTGTGCTAAACTAATCCAACTATACTAAACAAAACTAATGTAAACAAAACTATACTAAACTAATCGGAAGTAAACCAAAGCCGCTACACTAAACATCTAAAGTAATTGCGTTGAATGTAGTGAACATGGTGCTAACTGCATAACACATTAAACGGTGCAGATGAGAACAGGTGAGTACAGGTGACTACAGGTGAGTACGGGTCAGTACAGGTGAGTGGTGAAAGGGCTGTACCTGGCCGTAATAACCAGGAGTGGCTCCGACTGCCTGTTGGATGTTGGTGATGGCGTTGCTGGGTCCAACGAGAAGGGAGGTGCCGGTATCTACAATGGCAGGGCAACCCTCACTGCAAGCCACCACCTGCCCGTTGACAGTCACTCTGAGGGGAGAAACACAACATTGACTTAGTCAACAACTGTCAAACCCTACCAGATTATGGAGTCATGAGGTGGACAAAAGTGCTGGAGAAACTCAGCGGGTGCAGCAGCATCTATGGAGCGAAGGAAATAGGCAAAGTTTCGGGCCGAAACCCTTCGTTCAATAGGCCTGAAACGTTGCCTATTTCCTTCGCTCCATAGATGCTGCCACACCCGCTGAGTTTCTCCAGCTCTGTAGTCTACCTTCGATTTTCCAGCATCTGCAGTTCCTTCTTAAATATGGAGTCATGAGGTACAGGACCCTCGACCCAACTGGTCCCTGCCGACCAAGTTGCCAAATCTACGCTAGTCCCACCTGCCCTTATTTAGCCCATATCCCTCTAAATCAGGGGTGGGGAACCTTTTCATGTTGGAAGGCCGCATCAAGTTAGCTGTAAACTAATAAGGCCACATCCAGGAAACTTCAATTAGATATACTTCAAAATGTACATTGTTTTGTTAAAATAGCCCTCATGGCTTACTAATGTTTTAATTGTGGCCGTCAGTCGGGGAGAATTATTTTGTGGAATTTTCTTTTACTCTTTGGTATTTTAAATACGTTCATTTCAAGATTAAAATAAAAATAATAAAAGACAAACAAAAACATACCAATAAAAATATAAGGATTTGTTCTACACAATTTGGATTCATTCAAAAGGCCGCACTTAATGGCCTAGAAGGCCGCATGCAGCCTTAAGGCCGCAGGCTCCCCGCCCCTGCTCCAAATCTTTCCTATCCTTGTGCCTCTCCAAGTGTCTTTTTAATGCCGTTATAGAAGGTTAGATTTAGCTTAGAAATGGAAACAGGCCCTTTGGCCCACTGAATCCATGCTGACTAGTGATCAGCCGTACATTAGTTCTATCCTACACCAATTAACCTACAAACCTGCACATCTTTGGAGTGTGGGAGGAAACCGGAGCACCCGGAGGAAACCCGCGCGGTCACGGGGAGAACGTACCAACTCCGTACCGACAGCACCCATGGTCAGGATTGAACCCGGGTCTCTGGGGCTGTGAGGCAGCAACTCGATCGCTGTGTCACTGTGCCACCCCTGTCCTTCTGCGTTCCAAGTAATAAAGTCCTAGCCTGCCCAGCCACACTCTGTAGCTCTGGCCCTCGGGTTCGGGCAACATCCTCGCAAGTCTTCACTGAGCCCGTAGTCAGGATCGAACCAGGGCCTCTGGTGCTGTGAGGCTGCAAGTCTACCGCTGCACCGCCTGTTAATGTCGTTAATCTTTGAAGGCCGCTGGGTAGCGAGCGAGTTACTCTCAACATTGTATTGGTCAGAGATTTGCACTACGTACCTTTGGATCTCGATCTGCCAGTAAGCTTGGCGCGTGACAGGCACCCAGTTAATTGGGCCTTGGTAGTGGCTGGGGTCGACTCCGCCAAAGATAATCTCACTTCCAGACTCACCATCCTCTCTGCAAAACAATGGTTAGAATAATTATACCCCAGAACCATCGAAAACACTCAAATGAATGAATGAATGAATGAATACTTTGTTAGACAATAGACAATAGACAATAGGTGCAGGAGTAGGCCATTCGGCCATTCAAACCAACACCGCCATTCAATGATCATCCCCAATCCTCCCCGTTCCTGCCTTCCCCCCATATCCCCTGACTCCGCTATCTTTAAGAGCCCTATCTATCGCTCCCTTTAAAGTTTCCAGAGAACCGGCCTCCACTGCCCTCTGAGGCAGAGAATTCCACAGACTCACAACTCTTTCCACTTTGTGAAAAAGTGTTTCCTCGTCTCCGTCCTCCCCACCCCTCCCCCCTCCTCGCTCCAGGTGCACCTTTCTACTTCTCCCCGCCACCCCCCACCCATTGAACTATCTTCTATGGCATAATATGTGATAGGAGCAGAATTAGGCCATTCAGCCCATCGAGTCTACTCCGCCATTCAATCATGGCCGATCTACCTCTCCCTCCCGACCCCATTCTCCTGCCTTCTCCCCGCAACCCCTGACGCCCGTACTAATCAAGAATCTGTCGGTCCACGGCATTAAGGGTGCTCTGTTCAGTCATGGAAGACACAAGAAGGTTTACGTGGCAGACGCTGACCTGGTCAAGTAGACGGAGAAGAGGGGCTCGGAGATGACTTGTTGAGCAATCATGTTGTGTAGCACAGTGGTGGCGCCCTCTGCAGACAGAGACTGGTAGCCCATGCCCAAGATACCGTCAAATTTGACATGGTTGAAGAATCCGCCAGGTTCAGTCACACTTAAACCCAGTTCTTGGCTGTGGATGGTAATGTCAGAAACCTAGAGGGACAAGATCAACAGAATGTAATTGGAGTTTTCCTGTATCCACCTTGTAGGAAGGAACTGCAGGTGCAGTTTGGGGTATATTATAGACCACCAAATGGGGAACAAGAATTGGAAGAGCAAATATGTAAGGAAATAGCAGATATTAGTAGTAAGCACAAGGTAGTGATTGTGGGAGATTTCAACTTTCGACACATAGACTGGGAAACACATTCTGTAAATGGGCTGGATGGTTTGGAGTTTGTAAAATGTGTGCAGGATAGCTGTTTGCAGCAATACATTGAGGTGCCTACTAGAGGAGGGGCAGTGCTGGACCTCCTGTTAGGAAATGAGACGGAGCAGGTGGCGGAGGTATGCGTTGGGGAGCACTTCGGGTCCAGTGATCACAATACCATTAGTTTCAATATAATTATGGAGAAGGACAGAACTGGGCCTAGGGTTGAGATTTTTGATTGGAGAAAGGCTAACTTTAACGAGATGCGAGATGATTTAAAAGGAGTGAACTGGGACATTTCGTTTTATGGGAAAGATGTAGAAGAGAAATGGAGGACATTTAAAGGGGAAATTTTAAGAGTACAGAATCTTTATGTTCCTGTTCGGTTGAAAGGAACCAGTAATAATTGGAAAGAGCCCTGGTTTTCAAGGAAAATTGGACATCTTGTTCGTAAAAAGAGGGAGATCTACAATAATTATAGGCAGCATGAAGTAAATGAGGTGCTTGAGGAGTATAAGGAATGTAAAAAGAATCTTAAGAAAGAAATTAGAAAAGCTAAAAGAAGATATGAGGTTGCTTTGGCAAGTAAGGTGAAAGTAAATCCAAAGGGTTTCTACAGCTATATTAATAGCAAAAGGATAACAAGGGATAAAATTGGTCCATTGGAGAGACCGAGTGGACAGCTATCTGCAGAGCCAAAAGAGATGGGGGAGATATTGAACAATTTCTTTTCTTTGGTATTCACCAAGGAGAAGGATATTGAATTATGTGAGGTAAGGGAAACTAGTAGAGTAGCTATGGATACTATGAGTTTCAAAGTAAAAGAAGTACTGACACTTTTGAAAAATATAAAAGTGGATAAGTATCCAGGTCCTGACAGGATATTCCCTAGGACATTGAGGGAAGTTAGTGTAGAAATAGCCAGGGCTATGACAGAAATATTTCAAATGTCATTAGAAACGGGAATAGTCCCCGAGGATTGGCGTACTGCGCATGTTGTTCCATTGTTTAAAAAGGGTTCTAAGAGTAAACCTGGCAATTATAGACCGGTTAGTTTGACTTCAGTGGTGGGCAAATTGATGGAAAAGATACTTAGAGATAATATATATAAGCATCTGGATAAACAGGGTCTAATTAGGAACAGTCAACATGGATTTATGCCTGGAAGGTCATGTTTGACTAATCTTCTTGAATTTTTTGAAGAGGTTACTAGGGAAATTGACGAGGGTAAAGCAGTGGATGTTGTCTATATGGACTTCAGTAAGGCCTTTGACAAGGTTCCTCATGGAAGGTTGTTTAAGAAGGTTCAACTGTTGGGTATAAATTCAGGAATAGCAAGATGGATTCAACAGTGGCTGAATGGGAGAAGCCAGAGGGTAATGGTGGATGGCTGTTTGTCGGGTTGGAGGCAGGTGACTAGTGGGGTGCCTCAGGGATCTGTGTTGGGTCCTTTGTTGTTTGTCATGTACATCAATGATCTGGATGAAGGGGTGGTAAATTGGATGAGTAAATATGCAGATGATACCAAGATGGTGGATAATGAAGAGGATTTCCAAAGTCTACAGAGTGATTTAGGCCAGTTGGAAAATGGGCTGAAAGATGGCAGATGAAGTTTAATGCTGATAAATGTGAGGTGCTACACCTTGGCAGGACAAATCAAAATAGGACGTACATGGTAAATGGTAGGGAATTGAAGAATACAGTTGAACAGAGGGATCTAGGAATAACCGTGCATAGTTCCTTGAAGGTGGAATCTCATATAGATAGGGTGGTAAAGAAAGCTTTTGGTATGCTAGCCTGTATAAATCAGAGCATTGAGTATAGAAGCTGGGATGTAATGTTAAAATTGTACAAGGCATTGGTGAGACCAAAGCTGGAGTATGGTGTACAATTTTGGTCACCCAATTATAGGAAGGATGTCAACAAAATAGAGAGGGTACAGAGGAGATTTACTAGAATGTTGCCTGGGTTTCAACAGCTACGTAACAGAGATAGGTTGAATAAGTTAGGTCTTTATTCTCTGGAGCGCAGAAGGTTAAGGGGGGACTTGATAGAGGTCTTTAAAATGATGAGAGGGATAGACAGAGTTGATGTGGACAAGCTTTACCCTTTGAGAATAGGGAAGATTCAAACAAGAGGACATGACTTCAGAATTAAGGGACAGAAGTTTAGGGGTAACATGAGGGGGAACTTCTTTACTCAGAGAGTGGTAGCGGTGTGGAATGAGCTTCCAGTGGAAGTGGTTGCGGCAGGTTCGTTGGTATCATTTAAAAATAAATTGGATAGGCATATGGATGAGAAGGGTATGGAGGGTTATGGTATGAGTGCAGGCAGGTTGGTCTAAGGGAAAAAAGTTGTTCGGCACGGACTTGAAGGGCCGAGATGGCCTGTTTCCATGCTATAATTGTTATATGGTTGTTATATGGTTAGGTGCTGGTTTACACCGAAGATGGACACAAAGCGCCGGAGTAACTCAGTGGGACAATTCTGGAGAAGGGTCTCGACCCGAAACATCACACATTCCTTCTCTCCCCAGATGCTGTGTGACCCGCTGAGTTACTCCAGCTTATTGTATCTATCTGTTCACCTCTCACTCGCCAGGATGGACACAAAATGTTGGCGACGCTCAGCAGGACAGGCGGCATCTCTGGGGAGAAGGAGCGGACGAGGTATAGAGTCGAGGCCCCGTCCCGAAACTTCACTCGTTGGTTTGACGAAGGGTCTCGAACCAGAACGTCACCTGTTCCTTCTCTCCTGAGATGCTGCCTGTCCCGCTGGAGTTACGCCAGCGTTTTGTGTCGATCTAAGGTGAACCTCTGCCAATACATGTGACAATTGAATTGAATTGAATACATTTTATTAGCCAAGTATGTACACATACAAGGAATTTGCCTTCATGCTCCGCTCCCAAGTAACAACATGATATACAGTAGACAATTAAAAATAAAACATCATAATTGACACATGTGAAGAATTAAATAAAATACCAGAGCAAAAGGAGGCTGTTGAGAAGAGCTACTGCTTGTGGGGAAAAAGCTGTTTTGATGTCTGGCTGTGGCACCTTTGACAGTCCGGAGTCGCCTTCCAGAGGGAAGTGATTCAAAGAGTTTGTGGCCAGGGTGAGTGGGGTCAGAGGTGATCTGAAAACACTCTTGGCTGAACTTGGAGTGACATGGTGAGGATTGAAGTCTACTTACTCTCAGTGTGTCGTATCCCAATATTCCCGTCATGCTCCCAGTTCCGTATTGGATGGATACACGCCTGTTATTTGAACGGTAAGTCGAGGAGGACTGTGGGTCGAATCTATTGTGGCTCGCTGAAAAGAGACATCAGTTTCTTCCGTTTAAATGAAAAAAGGTTTCAGCATAACATAACACCATGGGCGGAACGGTAGAGTTGCTGCCTCACAGCGCCAGAGACCCGGCTTCCATCCTGACCACGGGGTGCTTGCCCCCACGGACTTTGTACGTTCTCCCCGTGGATTTTCTCCCACACTCCAAAGACGTGCAGGTTTGCAGGTTTATTGGCTTGGTGTAAATGTAAAATTGTCCCCAGTGTGTGTAGGGTAATATTAATGTGCAGGGATCACTGGTCGGCGTGGAAACGGTAGGCTGAAGGGCCTGTTTCCGTGCTGTATCTCTAAACTTAAATTTACATTTATTCCAAGCCAATTAACCTAAAAAACCTGTACATCTTTGGGGTGTTGGGGGAAACCAAAGATCTTGGAGAAAACCCTTGCAGGTCATGGGGAGAACGTTCAAACTCCATACAGACAGCACCCGTAGTCGGAATCGAACCCTGGTCTCTGGCGCTGCAAGCACCGTAAGGCAGCGACTCTACCGCTGCGCCACCGTAAGGAATCACAGGATACGAGTAAAACTTAAAATACATCAAAGGGCAGGGAACGTTGACTTACTGCAAGCAGCTTCATTGCAATAGATAGAGGGTACCCAGAGGTTGGATGAACCAGTGTCAAAGATGACGGTGAAGCTTTGTGGAGGGTTACCAATGCTGATTACTCCATAATAAGACAGCTGTCGGCAAAAAAACAATCATATTTAGTTCAGATTTACAACATGGAAAGTCAGCTCGGGCCTTTCAGAGTCTCTGCACCAGCCCACCGAGTCCGCGCCGACCAGCGATCATCCCTTCACCCTAGTCCTATAATGATCCCATTTTCTCGTGCACTCCCGACACACTAGGGGCAATTTCACCGAGGGCCAATTCATCTACAAACCCGCATGTCTTTGGGATGTGGGAGGAAACCGCAGCAACCGGAGGAAACTGTGAAAACATGCAAACTCCACACAGACAGCATCCGACGACTTTACACACTTTATGTCTTTATAAAGCCCGTCTTTATACTTAAAAGCGGATGCTGGAATCTTGTGTAGAATGCAAAATGCTGGAGTAACTCAGCGGGTCAGGCAGCGTCTCTGGAGAACGGGGATAGGTGACGTTTCAGGTCGGGACCCTTCTTTAGACTGATTGGAGTGGGGAGGAGAAAGCTGGAAAAGAGAGGTGGGGGCAGGACAAAGCCTGATGAGTGATATGTGGGTACAGGTGAGGGGGGCGATCAGATGGGTGGATAAAGGATAGAGAGGAATAGGAAACTAAAGGGTGATGACAGGACACTAAACTACACAACGTTTAATTTATTATTGTCACATGTACCGAGGTACAGTGATAAGATATTTGTGCTTTCCAGTCAGTTATAAGACTTCAGTGAAAGAAGGAATTGCAGATGTTGGTTTAAACCAAAGATAGAAACAAAAGCTGCCTGTCCTGCTGAGCTTTTTGTGTCTATCTTCAGTGAAAAGACTATTGTTGGTCGGTATGGGCAAGTTGGGCCAAAGGGCCTGTTTCCATGCTGTATGAGTCTATGTGTCTGTGACTAAACGTAATTACAACCAAGTTGTCCACAGTGGTCAAAGATTGTTCAGGGTTTGCACACGCTAGAGGCAGGAAACATGTTGCCGATGTTGGGGGAGTCCAGAACCAGGGGCCACACAGTTTAAGAATAAGGAGCAAGCCATTTAGAACGGAGACGTGGAAACACTTTTTCACACAGAGAGTGGTGAGTCTGTGGAATTCTCTGCCTCAGAGGGCGGTGGAGGCCGGTTCTCTGGATGCTTTCAAGAGAGAGCTAGATAGGGCTCTTAAAGATAGCGGAGTCAGGGGATATGGGGAGAAGGCAGGAACGGGGTCCTGATTGGGGATGATCAGCCATGATCACATTGAATGGCGGTGCTGGCTCGAAGGGCCGAATGGCCTACTCCTGCACCTATGGTCTGGGCTGCGTCCGCAACTCTCTGCAGAGAGGGAAAAAGTAAAGTGTAGGAAGGAACTGCAGATGCTGGTTTACACCGGATAGACACAAAATACTGGAGGAACTCAGCGGGTCAGGCAGCATCTCTGGAGAGGAATGGGTGACGTGTCGGGCTGAGACCCTTCTTCAGACGGGGTGAGGGGAAAGGGAAACGAGACATTATAGACGGTGATGTCGAGAGATATAGAACAATTGAATGAAACATATGCAAAAAACTAACGGTGATTAAGGATTATTAGCTGTTTGCTGGGTGAGAACGAGAAGCTGGTGTGACTTGGGTGGGGGAGGCATGGACAGAGGGGGAGTGCAGGGATTACGTGAAGTTAGAGAAATCAATATTCGTACCACCGGGCTGTGAGTAAAGTGTGCCTTTTCCATCACACTTCCAGTTATAACAGTCAGGAATAACTTACATCCAGGTAGTTGATCATTGGTTCTGTAGATGACAGGGATGCCACGCCAGTGAGACCATCAAACTTGGCGCAGGGATCGGAATGATGTTCCCTCAGGAAGTCGTCCAGTAATCCCTTCTCCCGAAGAACATCCCGGGCAGATTTCCCCTTATACAGGGGAATCCTGTGAATGCGGGAAGAAAGTCAGAAATGTTATTCCCACACCCAAGCTTCATTTTGTTTACTGCAGAAAGTTGTGACCCCTGCCCAGTCCATCACCGGCTCTGACCTCCCCACCGTCGAAGGGATCTATCGCAGTCGCTGCCTCAAAAAGGCAGCCAACATCATCAAAGACCCACACCATCCTGGCCACACACTCATCTTTCCGTTGCCATCGGGAAGAAAGTACATGAGCCTGAAATCTGTAACAGCCAGGTTCAGGAACAGCTGCTTCCCCACAGCCATCAGGCTATTAAACACCACAACCTCATAAGCTATGAACTACAATTGCCTATTATTAATATTATTCCACTGTTATTATTTGTTCTTTTTTTCTGAGTTTTTGTTGCATTATTTATTATGATTACATATTCTGTTGTGCTGCAGAAAGTAAGAATGTCATTGTTCTATCTGGGACATATGACAATAAAACACTTGACTTCTGCCTTATAGAAAACATAGAAACATAGAAAAATAGTTGCAGGAGTAGTCCATTCGGCCCTTTGAGCCAGCACCGCCATTCAATATGATCATGGCCGATCATCTAAAATCAGTACCCCTGTTCCTGCTTTCTCCCCATGTCCCTTGATTCCGTTAGCCCTAAGAGCTAAATCTAACTTTCTCTTGAAAACATCCAGCGAATTAGCCTCCACTGCCTTCTGTGGCGGAGAATTCCACAGATTCACAACTCTCTGGGTGAAAAAGTGTTTCCTCATCGCAGTCCTTATCTAAACATTATTCCCATTATCATGTATCTGTACTGTATCAGTGTACAGTATCAGATATCATGTCTCGAATGGCTTGATTGTCATGTGGTCATATGCGATCCATGCAGGGCATATTTTCCAATGAATTAACATCTTGTAATTCTTGTTAATAAGGTGAGGAAACAGATCCTTCTGGCCACCGAGTCCACACTGACCAGTGATCCCTGCACATTAACACTACCCTAAACACACTAGGGACAATTTTTAAAAATTTTATCCCAAACCAATTAATCTGAAAACCTGTACGCCGGAGGAAACCGAATATCTCGGAGAAAACCCACGCAGGTCACGGGGAGAAAACATACAGACAAGCACCCGTGGTCAGGATCGAACCCGGGTGTCTGGCGCTGAAAGGCAGTAGCTCTAGCACTAATGCAATAGATAGAAACATAGAATCATAGAAAATAGGTGCAGGAGTAGGCCATTCGGCCCTTCGAGCCTGCACCGCCATTCAATGTGATCATGGCTGATCATCCAACTCAGTATCCCGTACCTGCCTTCACTCCATACCCCCTGATCCCTTCAGCCACAAGTGCCACATCTAACGCCCTCTTAAATATAGCAATCCGGGCATCATTCTGATAAACCTGGATTCAGTTCCATCTCTCATTCAAGGGTTAAGAGTGTCCTACCTGTGAAAAGCATCAGAGAGCTGCAGGCACACGAGAGCGATGATCAGCAACTTCATGTTGAATCAGCTGGACTCTTTGCAGAATCTGAGGTCTGGCTTCTGAACCACAATATTTATACCCGAGGAACCCATGTCACATGGACACAGATTCCATCATTCAACATGAGGAGAGTTAATAGTAAAGTCCTCGTGATTCCTTTATCTCAAATATAATCTCTCTTGTTAAGGACAGTCCTCAATGTGAATGATACAAGTTGGTTTGTAAGTAGGTTAAGTGGTGTGCAATTAAAGATAAGCTTAATAAAAGATAACACAATCAGAAATTGGATTAAAAAACTGTGGTGAAAAACAATGAAATTGATTTTTTACATATGAATTGGCAGATAAGTGAACTACAATAACATTGGATGTAATCTTAAACACTTTGGCCAATGTGAATGTTCAAATCTCTTGTCCAGAGGACTACAGACTTAATGCGTGGAACTAGTAAATGGGATGTGTCAGAAGGAACTGCAGATGTTGGTTTAAACCGAAGATAGACACAAAATGCTGGAGTAACTCAGCCGGACAGGCAGCATCTCTGGAGAGAAGGAATGGATGACGTTTCGGGTCGAGTCTGAAGAAGGGTTTTGACCCGAAACGTCACCCATTCCTTCGCTCCAGAGCTGCTGCCTGTCCTGCTGAGTTACTCCTGCTTTTTGAGTCCACCTTCAATAAATGGGATGAGTGTAGATAGGTGCAATGGGAAGTATGGACATTGTGGGCCGAAGGGCCTGCTTCTCTGATGTATGACTCTATGCCTCTCCTGGATTGCCACGGGTTTACTATATGGAGTCATACTGAAAGGAATCAGGCCCTTCGGCCCAACTTGCCCACACGAACTAACATGCCCCATCTCCACCAGTCCCACCTGCCAGCATTAGGCCCATATCCCTCTCAACCTGTCCTATCCATGTACCTGTTCAAATGTCATTTAAATATTGTTATTGGACCTACCTCCTCTAGCAGTTTGTTCCATATTCCCACCATACTCTCTGTGAAAAAGTTTCCCTTCAGGTTCTCATTAAATTTTCACCCTCTGTCCTTAAACCTACGTCCTCATGTTCTATGATATCCACCCGACCACGGGTGAACATTAAAGAACATCAAAGAGGAAGATGACTGAACCTTGGTGCCTTCCCTCACAGTGGGAAACTTTCATTCCGCTGTGTGGGGATGTTTATCGTGTTCTGTGCTCTTTTGTTATTCGTATGGCGGTATGGTGACCCCCAAATTTCACTGTACCAATTGGGGGATTGCAGCGTAGGTTTACAAGGTTAATTCCCGGGATGGCGGGACTGTCACATGCTGAGAGAATGGAGCAGCTGGGCTTGTACACTCTGGAGTTTAGAAGGATGAGAGGGCATCTCACTGAAACATATAAGATTGTTGAGGGCTTGGACACACTAGAGGCAGGAAACATGTTCCCGATGTTGGGGGAGTCCAGAACCAGGGGCCACAGTTTAAGACTAAGGAGTATGCCATTTTGAACGGAGACGAGGAAACACTTTTTCTCTCAGAGAGTGGTGAGACTGGAATTCTCTGCCTCAGAGGGCGGTGGAGGCAGGTTCTCTGGATGCTTTCAAGAGAGAGCTAGATAGGGCTCTTAAAAATAGCGGAGTCAGGGGATATGGGGAGAAGGCAGGAACGGGATACTGATTGGGGATGATCAGCCATGATCACATTGAAGGGCGGTGCTGGCTCGAAGGACCAAATGGCCTACTCCTGCACCTATTGTCTATTGTCTATTGTCTATTGGTGCATGTGACAATAAATGTCTCTTGATCTCTTGATCTTGATCTTGATCACTTACTTTACCTCTACTCTGAGTAAAAGACCGCATTTACCCGATCCATTCGGGGGAGAAGAGAGAGTGACCAGGGTGAGACTGGTCCTTGATGATGCTGCTGGCCTTGAGGGCGGCACGGTGGCGCAGCGGTAGAGTTGCCGCCTTACACCGCCCGAGACCCGGGTTCAATCCTGACTCGGGCGCTGTCTGTACGGAGTTTCTACGTTCTCCCTGTGGGTTTTCTCCGAGATCTTCGGTTTCCTCCCACACTCCAAAGACGTTCAGGTTTGTAGGTTAATTGGCTTGGTACAATTGTAAATGATCCCTAGTGTGTGTAGGGTAGTGTTAGTGTGCAGGGATCGTCGGTCAGCGCGGACTCGGTGGGCCGAAGGGCCTGTTTTACGCTCTGTTTCGCGAAACTAAACACAGCATGAACCGTTTAGATCTATTATTCTAATAAAGTCAAAACAAAGTCAAACAAACTTTATTGTCATTTAGAAATACATTGATATATGCAGTTCCAAACGAAATTACGTTGCATTTGGCTCCCTGTGCAACACAATAAATTAACCGAAGGATAGGTATGTATGAAAAGGATAAATAGACAATAGTGGCAGCCCATTTACATGGCATTCAGGAGTCTGATGGCTCGTGGGAAGAAGCTGTTGCGGAACCTTGATGTTCTGCTCCTCATGCTGCGGTATCTTTTTCCCGAGGGCAGCAGAGTGAACAGTCCGTGATGGAGATGTGTGGGGTCCTTTATGATACTGCTGGCCTTAGACACACAGCGTTTGGTCGCAATATCCCCGATTGAGGGGAGAGAGGTCCCGATGATTTTTTCCGCTGTCCTCACCACTCTCTGCACAGACTTCCAGTCGGAGGCTCTACAGTCCCCAAACCAGACAGAGATACAGCTGGACAGAATACTCTCTATGGTGCCCCTGTAGAAAGTAGTGAGGATGGGATGGGGGAGATGAGCTCTTCTCATCCGGCGCAGAAAGTGCAACCGCTGCTGCGCTCTCTTAACAGTTGATGAGATGTTAGTCGACCAGGTCAGACTGTTAGTGACCTGCACCCCCAGGAACTTTGTGCTACTGACCACCTCCACATCGCTGTCATTGATGTGAAGTGGTGTGGGACTGTGCCGGGTTTTCCTGAAGTCGACGATAATCTCCTTTGTTTTCTCGACATTCAGGATCAGGTTGTTCGTATTGCACTAGTCCACCAGTTGTTTCACCTCCTCCCTGTAAGCCAGCTCATTGTCGTCCCTGATGAGGCCCACCACTGTTGTGTCATCTGCGTACTTCGTGTAATATGTTCAAGGGTATTGAAACGCTCTAAAAATACTTAACCAAACTGGATGGCAACCAAATTCGTAAATACATTTGCAACTGCTAAGTTGGTCAACAAAGGAAATTCAGGCCAAGTGCCCATTTATTCGATAAGGTGTACTACTTGGCATAACCTTGACATCTATTGTATTGTGTTATTCCCCAGCACCTAATCTCAGATGTCAATGGAAACAAAATTATTGGCAGCTAAAATGACCTTCGTTCAATCACTTGCCTTGATACCTCCAGCATATCTTACACAAAAACAAACCCCGGATCAAACTGGGTTTATACCAAAGAGATACTCATTTAACAATTTGAGACGGCTGTCTAATATAATGTACTCACATAATACTGAAGAAGACTTAGCAATTATCTCATTGGATGCAGAAAAAGCTTTCGATCAAGTAGAATGGCAATATTTATTCAAAGTATTGCAAAAATTTAACATGGGAGATAATTTTATCTCATGGGTAAAATTATTATATGATAAGCCAACGGCTAGAATACTGACTAATAATTTATTATCCCCGAAATTCCAATTGGCAAGGGGCAATAGGCAGGGGTGCGCACTATCACCCCTGCTATTTGCACTAGTGATAGAGCCTTTAACAGAAAGTATAAGAAGTCATCCGAATATTCATGGATACAATACCAAACACTCAAATAATAAAATTTCATTATATGCAGACGACATATTATTATATATTACAAATTCACAAATTAGCATACCAAATATACTAAATTTAAAAGAGGAATTTGGTTCTTTTTCTGGATATAGAATAAACTGGAACGAAAGCGAAATTATGACGATAAAACCTCAAGAGCCGCTACATCTGTTGAAATTCCCCTTTAGAATTGCAACAGAAAAATTTAAGTATTTGGGCATCCAAATTACTAGTAAATATAAATCATTACTCAACGCAAACTATATGCCTTTAATAACTAAATTAAATGGGTTGATTAAATTCTGGAAAACACTGCCGATGTCCTTAATAGGTAGAATAAATGCGATAAAAATGATCTTCTTGCCACAAATACTGTACCTATTTCAATCAATACCAATATACTTACCTAAAAAATTCTTTAAAAAAATAGACTCTGATATTATAAACTTCATATGGGATTATAAATCACATAGAATTAAGAAAAAACACTTGTGTAAATCTAAAGAATCAGGGGGACTGACACTCCCTAACTTATTGCATTACTATTGGGCAGTGATTATTAAAAATATAATCTACTGGTTGGACAGTTCTGCCCAACAGGTAGATTGGATAAGAATGGAGAAAGAGGATTGTTCCCCTTATAATATAGGAGCGATCCTTCTTTCCCCGATGAAACTGAACAATATAATATATAAGAAGAATCCAATTATTCACAGTACAATACGAATTTGGAATCAAATAAAATTATCTTTAAAATTAAGAAAATTATCGCTTCTTTCTCCAATAACTAATAATCCCTCATTTAAACCATCCATTATTGATAAAACGTTTATCCATTGGGAAAGATTAGGAATTAAAACAATGGGAGATATGTATGTTATGGGAAAACTTTTATCATTCCAACAATTACAACTAAAATATAATTTGAAAAATAATCAATATTTCAAATATCTTCAAATTCAAGATTATTTGAAGAAATATATAAAAGGATATCAAACCTTAACCCCAGATTTATTGGAGGAAGGAATGAATAGAAAGGCAGAATCAAGCAATTTAATATCTTACTTATATAATATAATTTTAAATATAGAAACGCCAACGACAGAGACAATTAGAAGGGACTGGGAACAAGAGTTATTGATAAAAATTCCTAACGATAGATGGGAAAAAAATCTATTATATGTAAATAAATGTTCAATTAATGTAAGACATAACCTAATTCAATTTAAAATTTTACATAGATTATATTATTCTAAAACTAGACTGAATAAAATATTCCCAAATGTTTCCCCCATCTGTGACAAATGTCTTACTCAAAATGCCACTATAGCACATTCCTTTGTCTCGTGTATAAAACTGTATAAATTTTGGAATTAAATTTTTGAAATTTTTACAAAACTATTTAACACAAAATTGAACCCCAATACAGAACTGATTATCTTTGGATCAATGGAAGAGGAAAGTAAACTAACTATATTCCAAGAAACTTTTCTTAATTATGGTCTAATAACAGCAAAAAAAACTTATACTCAAATTTTGGAAAAACGCAACTACGCCAACATTCAAAATGTGGATTTCAAATATGTCTGAAACGCTTCATCTTGAAGAAACAAGATTTCTCCTAATAGGCAAAGTAGACCAATTCTCAAAGACTTGGTCTCCTTTTATCAACTTTTTGGAAGCATATGGTGCAACATAGCATAACCTCAGAAATTAAATGGTTTAGAACCGGGTGACGGATGGGCAAAAATACGAAATAGGTAGATCTCTCCTAATCTCTCTTTTCTTTACTTTCTCCTTCTATTTCAATCTTTTCAGCTTCTCTTCTATGCCCTTTATTTCATTTGCTCTCTGTTTCAACTCACTTGTCTATCTATTCCGACACTCTTTATTTATTTTTTCTTCCACTGTTCTTTTATTATTAAATCAAAAGTATGAAGTTGTACACGAATGGAAATATGTATGTATGTATTAGGTACTTATGTACCACACTATTGTACTTACTTCTAACAAAAATAAACATAAAAAATAAAAAATAAATTAAAAAAAAAAACAAAAACAAAAACAAAAACAAAAAAAACCAAAGTGCTGGAGGAACTCAGCGGGTCAGGCAGTGTCTGTGGAGGGGATTGGACAGATGGTGGGACTATTATATACTGAGAATGGAGCGGCTGGGCTTGTACACTCTGGAGTTTAGAAGGATGAGAGGAGATCTTATTGAAAGATTATTAAGGGCTTAGACACGCTAGAGGCAGGAAACATGTTCCCGATGTTGGGGGAGTCCTGAACCAGGGGCCACATTTTAAGAATAAGGTGTAAGCCATTTAGAAAAGGAGATGAGGAACCACTTTTTCTCACAGAGGGTTGTTAGTCTGTGGAATTCTCTGCCTCAGAGGGCGGTGAAGGAAGTTCTCTGGATGCTTTCAAGAGAGAGCTGGATAGGGCTCTTAAAGATAGCGGGGTCAGGGGATATGGGGAGAAGGCAGGAACGGGGTACTGATTGGGGATGATCACCCATGATCACATTGAATGGCGGTGCTGGCTCGAAGAGCCGAATGGCCTACTCCTGCACCTATTGTCTATTGTCTATAGACATTTCGGGTCGCTACACCTTTTCAGACTGCCTGTCCATTCTCTCCACAGATGCTGCCCGACCTGCTGAGTTACTCCAGCACTTTGTGGTATAAACCAAGGAAGGTAGTGCATCCGTGGATAACAAGGTGAATCAGAGATAGTATCAAAATAAAAGATGAAGCATACAAATTAGCCAGAAAAAGCAGCCTACCAGAGGATTGGGAGAAATTCAGAGTACAACAGTGGAAGACAAAAGGCTTAATTAGGTAAGGGAAAATAGATTATGAAAGAAAACTGGCAGGGAACATAAAAACCGACTGCAAAAGGTTTTATGGATATGTGAAGAGAAAAAGGTTAGTTAAAACAAATGTAGTTCCCTTGCAGTCAGAAACTGGTGAATTGATCATGGGGAAAAAGGACATGGCAGACCAATTGAATAACTACTTTGGTTCTGTCTTCACTAAGGAAGACATAAATAATCTGCCGGAAATAGCAGGGGCCGGGGGTCAAATGAGACGGAGGAACAGTGAAATCCATGTTAGCCGGAAAGTGGTGTTAGGTAAATTGAATGGATTAAAGGCCGATAAATAATTATGGGCAACAAGGAAATGGCAGAAGAGTTGAATAGGTACTTCGGATCTGTCTTCACTAAGGAGGAAACAAAAAATCTCCCAGCTGTACTGGAGGACAGAAGATCTAAGGGGGTAGAGGAACTGAAATAAATTTTCATTATGCGAGAAATAATATTGGGTAGGCTAATGGGACTGAAGGATAATAAATCCCCTGGCCTGATGGTCTGCATCTCAGGGTCCTCAGGGAGGTGGCTCTAGGAATAGTGGACGCATTGGTGATCATTTTCCAATGTTCAATAGATTCAGGATCAGTTCCTGTGGATTGGAGGATAGCTAATGTTATCCCACTTTTCAAGAAAGGAACGAGAGAGAAAACGAGAAATTACAGACCAGTTAGCCTGACTTTGGTGGTGGGAAAGATGCTGGAGGCAATTATTAAAGAGGTAATAATGGAGCATTTGGATAGCAGTAAAAGGATTAGTCCAAGTCAACATGGATTTATGAAATGGAAATCATGCTTGACTAATCTTCTGGAATTTTTTGAGGATGTGACAAGTAAAATGGATGAAGGGATGTAGACTTTCAGAAAGCCTTTGATAAGGTCCCGCACGGGAGACTGGTGACTAAAATTAGAGCACATGGTATTGGGGGTAGGGTGTTGACATGGATAGAAAATTGGTTGGCAGACCGGAAGCAAAGAGTAGGAGTGAACGGATCCTTTTCAGAATGGCAGGCAGTGGCGAGTGGAGTGCCGCAAGGCTTGGTGTTGGGGCCGCAACTGTTTACCATATGTATTAATGATTTGGAAGAGGGAATTAGGAGCAACACTAGCAAGTTTGCAGATGACACAAAGCTGGGTGGCAGTGTGAACTGTGAAGAGGAAGTTAGGAGGTTGCAGGGTGACCTGGACAGGTTGAGTGAGTGGGCAGATGCGTGGCAGATGCAGTATGATATAGATAAATGTGAGGTTATCCACTTTAGCGGCAAAAACAAGGGGGCAGATTATTATCTCAATGGGGTTAGATTAGGTAAGGGGGAGGTACAGCGAGACATAGGTGTCCTTGTACACCAGTCACTGAAAGTTGGCGTGCAGGTACAGCAGGCAGTGAAGAAAGCTAATGGAATGTTGGCCTTCATATCAAAAGGATTTCTGTACAGGAGTAAAGAGGTTCTTCTGCAGTTGTATAGGGCTCTGGTGAGATCACATCTGGGGTATTGTGTACAGTTTTGGTCTCCTAATTTACGGAAGGACATCCTTGTGATAGAGGCAGCGCAGCGTAGGTTAACGAGATTGATCCCTGGGATGGCGGGACTGTCATATGACAAAAGATTGAAAAGACTAGGCTTGTATTCACTGGAGTTTAGAAGGATGAGGGGGGAACCTTATAGAAACATATAAAATTATAAAAGGACTGGACAAGCTAGATGCAAGAAAAATGTTCCCAATGTTGGGTGAGTCCAGAACCAGGGGCCACAGTCTTAGAATAAATGGAGGTCATTTAAGACTGAGGAGTGAAAAAACCCAGAGAGTTGTGAATTTATGGAATTCCCTGCCACAGAGGGCAGTGGAGAACAAATCACTGAATGGATTTAAGAGAGAGTTGGATAGAGCTCTAGGGGCTAGTGGAGTCAAGGGATATTGGGAGAAGGCAGGCACCGGTTATTGATAGTGGATGATCAGCCATGATCACAATGAATGGTGATGCTGGCACGAAGGGCCGAATGGCCTCCTCCTGCACCTATTTTCTATGTTTCCATGTTTCTATGTAAATCCCCAGGGCCAGATAGGCTGCATCCCAGAGTACTTAAGGCAGTAGCCCCAGAAATAGTGGATGCATTAGTGATAATTTTTCAAAACTCTTTAGATTCTGGAGTAGTTCCTGAGGATTGGCAGGTAGCAAATGTAACCCCACTTTTTAAAAACGGAGGGAGAGAAAACGGGGATTTTTCAATATTTTTTCAAAACTCTTTTGATCCTGGAGTAGTAGCAAGGCTCAGTGTTGGGACCCCAGCTATTTACAATATATATTAATGATCTGGATGAGGGAATTGAATGCAACATCTCCAAGTTTGCAGATGACACAAAGCTGGGGGGCAGTGTTAGCTGTGAGGAGGATGCTAGGAGGCTGCAAGGTGACTTGGATAGGTAGGGTGAGTGGGCAAATGCATGGCAGATGCAGTGTAATGTGGATAAAGGTGAGGTTATCCACTTTGGTGGCAAAAACAGGAAAGTAGACTATTGTCTGAATGGTGGCCGATTAGGAAAAGGGGAGATGCAACGAGACCTGAGTGTCATGGTACACCAGTCATTGAAAGTAGGCATGCAGGTGCAGCAGGCAGTGAAGAAAGCGAATGGTATGTTAGCATTCATAGCAAAAGGATTTGAGCATAAGAGCAGGGAGGTTCTACTGCAGTTGTACAGGGTCTTGGTGAGGCCACACCTGGAGTATTACGTTCAGTTTTGGTCTCCTAATCTGAGGAAAGACATCAGTGCCATAGAGCGAGTACAGAGAAGGTTCACCAGACTGATTCCTGGGATGGCAGGACTTCCATATGAAGAAAGACTGGATAGACTCGGCTTGTACTCGCTAGAATTTAGATGATTTAGGGGGGATCTTAAGAAACTTACAAAATTATTTAGGGGATGGACAGGCTAGATGCAGGAAGATTGTTCCCGATGTTGGGTAGTCCAGAACAAGGGGTCACAGTTTAAAGATAAGGGGGAAGTCTTTTAGGACTGAGATGAGAAAATCATTTTTCACACAGAGAGTGCTGAATCTGTGGAATTCTCTGCCACAGTAGGTAGTTGAGGCCAGTTCATTGGCTATATTTAAGAGGGAGTTAGATGTGGCCCTTGTGGCTAAAGGGATCAGGGGGTATGCAGAGAAGGCAGGTACGGGATACTGAGTTGGATGATCAGCCATGATCATATTGAATGGCGGTGCAGGCTCGAAGGGCCGAATGGCCTGCTCCTGCATCTATTGTCTATTGTCTATTGACATTTTGGGTCGGTACACCCTTTCAGACTGCCTGTCCATTCCCTCCACAGATGCTGCCTGACCCGCTGAGTTACTCCAGCACTTTGTACTTTGCTCCAGATTCTAGCATCTGCTGCCTCTTGTCTCAGCATATTTCACATCAGCAAATCAAATTTCGGGCAGTGCAGAGGCTCAGCAGGTCGAGCCGCTGCCTCACAGCGCCAGGTTCAATCCCGACCTCGGGTGCTGCCTGCGTGGAGTTTGCGCGTTCCCCCTGTAACCTCGTGGGTTTACTCCGGGTGCTGCGGTTTTTCGCCTACATCCCAAAGACGTGCGGGCTTGTGGGTTAATCGGCCCTCTGTAAGTTGTCCCTTGGTGTGTAGGGAGTTGATGGGAAAGTGGGATAACACAGAGTCAGGGTGAACGGGTGAACGGGTGATCATGGACTAGGTGGGCCGAAGGGCCTGTTTCCGTGCTAAACTCTCTAAACTCTCTTTGAACTAAATCTTACACATTTCTTAGAAAGACTTTACAATTATATGGCGTTTCTCTAGTTTTCAACAGACATAAGCATCTTTTGAAATAAATTTCTTGATTTATCTTTCCATCTCAACCCCATTCTCCTGCCTTCTCCCCATAACCCCGGACACCCGTACTAATCAAGAATTCGTCAATCTCAGCCATAAATATTCAAGATTTAGGAATCAAGATTCAAGAGAGTTTATTGTCACGTGTCCCAGATAGGACAATGACATTCTTGCTTTACTTCCACACAACAGAATATAGACGGCATGAATACAGAACAGATCAGTGTGTCCATATACCATTATATGAATAATTAAGCAGATAAAGCGGAGAGAAGAAGCAAAAAGAAGGCTGCGTCTAAGCAAGCCTTTCAGGACCGCAGGACTTCAGAGCGAGGTTGGCGGCCAACATCCCCGGAGCGGACCGCAGAGCCGGCAGCACCCGTACCACGTGCCGGGAAAACAGCGTGGAAGCCGGGGAGCCCCGCTCAGTCGGCAGGACCCGACTCTCCACCGCAGCTGTCCAGGGAGCTGCATACTGGCGGTAGGACCTTGTGGGGTCAGGGTAGCCAAGACCCCGACTCACCATCGCTTCAGTCTGTACGGAGACAGACCAGCGGTAAAAAAGTGCGGAAGACAGGGCCCGGGTTAACGGCGCACCCCGACTCACCACCGCATCAGTTCGCAAATGGTTCTATTGCGAGTGCGAATAATAACGGGGGCTAACGGACATCTTTGTCTACAGCCTCTAGATAAATTAAATTTAGCTGATAACATTTGATTTGTCGATATTCTAGCTGTTGGGTTAGTATATAAATGTTTTACCCATGTACTAAACTTCTCGCCCAATTGAAAAATTTTCATAACCGAAAATAAATAGGGCCATTCCACCTAGTCGAAAGCTTTCTCAGCATCTAACGAAATAATTGCTAGATCTTTGTTAGTACTTCTCTTTGAGTATATAATATTGAATAATCGTCTCAGGTGATATGAAGAGTAGCATTTTGGTATAAATCCTGTTTGGTCCGGGTGTATTAATTTATTAATCACTGTGCTAAATCTTTGTGCTAGGATTTTAGTTAATATTTTTTGATCAGTATTTAGAAGAGCTATAGCTCTATATGAACCTGGATCATCCAGGTCCTTATCTATTTTTGGTATAAGTGTTGTTATAGATTCATTTAGCGTTTCTGGTAATATCTGTTGGGTATAGATATGTTCATACAGTGTCTTTAAACACGGAACAATTAGGTCATAGAATGTTTTATAGAATTCTGAGCCTATGCCATCGGGGCCCGGGGATTTACCATTTTTTAGAGATCTGGTAGATTCTTCAATTTTTATTACTGTTATTTCAGTGTCTAATAATTCTCTATCTTTCAAATCTGACCCTTTAAGATTGCAATTTTGTAGGAATGCTTCTGTTCCTGTCCGGTGATCTATCATTTTAGCAGAGTAAAGGTTTTGATAATATTGCAGAAATCTCTCCTTAATATCATTAGATTGTACTAGTGTAGTATTGTACTTGTCTCCTGTTTCTGATTTAATCCCATGAATTTTTTTTCCCCCGTCCTGTTTCCGTAATTAACGAGGCAATAACTTTTGAGGTTTATCACCAAATTCAAAATGTAATTGTTTAGTATATTGGTAACATTTTACAACTTGGTCTGAGTATATTTTATTTAATTTATATTTCAATGCTGCAATTTTATTGTGTTTTATCATAGTTGGTGTAGCCGCATTTTCTATGTCTAATTGTTTTATTTCCCTTTCCAATGCCTGTTGTTTAGCCCGATTCTCTTTATTATGAAATGCTTTGGAGGAGATCATAGCTCCTCGAGTAAATGCTTTAAATGTTTCCCAAAGTAGGGAAGCAGACGTTTCAGGGTTATCATTGATTTCAAAGAACATATTAATCTATTTAGTGAGATAATCCTGACATACCTTTTCCTTTAAAATTTGTGGATTGAGTCTCCATTGTAACTGTTTCTCCGTCCTTCCATTTAACTTAATCATAAATGATAAGGGAGCATGGTCCGAGATTATATATTGTGATATTTCGAGTTATAAGTAAATGGAATAAGCTTGGAGTCCACCAAAAAATAATCTATTCTTGAATATGTTTTATGTACCGATGAATAAAATAAATATTCTCGTCCGGTTGGGTTTTCTATCCTCCAAACATCCTTGATATTACTAGTATCTATATATGCATTTAATAAGTCACTGGACTGCGATTTTGTTTTCCATTGTCTTGATGATCTATCTAAATAGGGGTCTAATGTACAATTTAAGTCTCCTCCGATTATTAAATTGTGTTGTATTAATTCTGGAATTGTATTAAATATTTTCTTAAAAAACAAGGGACTATCAAAATTTGGTCCATAAACATTAATAAGAGTCAGTTTTTGTGCATATAATTCACCTATTAATACAATATATCTACCATCATTGTCCGTTACAGTTGATATATGTTAAACGGTATCCCTTTACGGATTAGTATTGCAACACCTCTTGATTTATGTGTGAATGAGGAATGATCAATCCATTTAGCTTTCAATCTATGCTCTGCATCCTTTTTAAGGTGAGTTTCCTGAAGAAATATTACATCTGTTTTAAGTGCTTTTAAATATGCTAATCCTTTACCTCTCTTGATTGGTTCCTTAATACCCTAAACGTTCCAACTACAAAATGTTATTCCTTCACCCCCAATCTTCATATTCGAATCTTGCATCTTTTGTTTAGGGTGGTCTATAAAAGAGCAGATGGTTGAGCTCAACAAGCCCGACATTACACCCGAACATCAGATAGATTAATTTTAAGTCTCGTTGGTCTTTCTCGCGTACATATCTCCTTTGATAAAACTTATGACTCCATTCAAACTTAAAATTATAATAAAGTATTATATTAAAAAAGTGATAGAATAAGTGGTTAGTAAAGTGAAAAAAGAAAGAAAAAACGACATGTGTAAGTAGTGCAATTAGTGATAGCCATACTAACATGGCTAGCCATCTACCGACTTCCGTAGCCTTTGAAAAAAAAACTTAACTAGCTCCATGGTCTCTTTAAGATGACATTTCCATAGCGATATTTTACCGGGGGGGTGGGAAACATTTTAAGTTCCAAAGTATTCATATTCCATTAGTAAAAAATATATATATATTTTTTTAAATAAAAAGGCAACTATTATCAAGATATAGTATATATCAAAATAGATAACAGAAGAGGAGAAAAAAAAGTGAATCAAGCTTTAAATCCAACTGTACTTATAATTGACATTTTAACTAATTCTAAGTAGTTCAATTATAAGTAATTAGTAACCATTAGTAATAGTTATTAGTAGTACCACGCAGTTATAATTAGTATTTATCAGTTATTGATGTTAATAGTAACTATGAGTGTAACATGTCCATAGGGAAAGCCTTATTCAGCCATCCTTATCCAATTTCAATTGTCCTTAGGTATAACAGCTTAAATTCCATCCGATCTTTACAAAGTTACATTGTTCGTTGACGTCAGTTGCTTTGTAATTAATATTCAGTCTTCAGACACATTCTTGATATTCTGGGCGAACTCCAATGCATCCTTAGGGTTGGTAAAGATATGTTCATTCTGATTGTAGGTAACTCTTAATGTAGCTGCGTACATCAAGCCATACTTCACATCTTTCACATCCTTAATCATAGAATCATAGAATCACAGAAAATAGGTGCAGGAGTAGGCCATTGGGCCCTTCGAGCCTGCACCGCCAAGCAAAATGATCATGGCTGATCATCCAACTCAGTATCCTGTACCTGCCTTCTCTCTATGCCCCCTGATCCCTTTAGCCACAAGGGCCACATCTAACTCCCTCTTAAATATAGCCAATGAACTGGCCTCAACTACCTCTGTGGCAGAGAATTCCACAGACTCACCACTCTCTGTGTGAAAAAAAACCTTCTCATCTCGGTCCTAATAGACTTCCCCCTTATCCTTAAACTGTGACCCCTTGTTGTGGAGTTCCCCAACATCGGGAACAATCTTCCTGCATCTAGCCTGTCCAACCCCTTAAGAATTATTTTTGTCTCTTTAAACAGCGCTCTCTTCCTGGAGACCTCCTGGATAATCTCGGTAGATACTGATCTTATCTCCATCGTATATGAGATTCCTGGTACGAACAATTTTTTTCATCATCTCCTCCAGTACATGGTCGAATTGCACCTTTACTATCATTTGTCTTGGTGGGGCATCTGCCGATGGGCGACGTCTCATCACTCTTTGTGCTCGATCTAGCAGAGGCTTTTGATCCAGATTTAAGACTTTTTGCAATAAATCTGCAGCGAATTTGCGGGGGTCTCGTTTCCCCTCTCTTCCTTCTTGAAAGCCGACGATTCTTAAATTCTGACGCCTCTGACGTCCTTCCAGTTCAGTGCATTTTTCAGTTATTTTACTCAGTAATTCTGATAAGCGTTGGTTTTCTCTGATAAGCTGTTTTGTCGCATCGGCACTTATTGAAGCAATCTCCTCTAAATTGGTTATTGCTATAGTCTGTTGATTCAGTGCTTTCTCAATGGGCTCCAACCTGTCATTAAAGCTGGACTCCATCGAGTTCACTTTGACATCCATCTCCGCATCCATCTCCGCAATCTGTTGATCCATCTTTTCTTCCGTTTCTTTCTTCCATTTTTCTGATAATTCAAGGATGGTGGAGTTGATTTCTTCCTTTATTTCCTCCTTAAACTCTTCCTTAAAAATTTGAAGCTCTTCTTTAAAATTCACTCTCTTCAGTTCTTCCTTTATATTTTTAATTTCCTGAGTTAGAAAAATCCGAAGATCTTCTATCTCAGATTTTTTAGGCTTTGACTTCCTCGAAACATCTTCCTGGGACGACGTTGTACCTGAGCCCGAGGCTTCAGTCGGGCCTACTTCTTCCGGTGCCTGTTTTGGCCTGGCAGTCTGTCTCGGTAGCTTGGGTGGGGGGTATGTTGCAGAGACATACCTGAGTCGTGCGCCTGATGACGTCACTCACGCGTTGCAGGCAGCCGGTGCAGTAACAGCAGGTAGGTCCGTTTTTCTCCTTGTTTTTTTGCAGATTTTTTATGGAGTTAGCTGGCGCTGGTCTCTAACCCTGCCTAGTGCCACCGGAAGTCCAAAGGAAGACTGTTTACCTTTTGAAATTTGGTCGATCTTATTTGCTATTACTAAATTAAGCAAAATACCCTATTGTGGAATACGCATTTGGAAACAATTAAAAAAGACACTCAAATTGGATAATTTACCACTACCTCTTCCCATTGTAAACAATCCTACATTTAAACCCTCAATGATGGATAAAGGTTTTTTACAATGGAAAAATCACGGAATTACAAAGATGGGTCATCTCTGCAGGAAAGGTACATTCCTCTCATTTCAGGAACTACAACAAATTTATGGGCTTCACTCAAATGACTACTTTAGATACCTACAACTTAGAGACTACGCTAAATCAAATACACAGGACTATAGAAATAGAAAGACAGAAATTCTTGATGAATGTTTGATCAAACACCTAAACACAGAAAAATTGATATCTTATATTCATAATATCCTATTAGATAATGATGCACCCACAATGGAAATATATAGGCAATCATGGGAAAATGAACTAGGCCATCCAATAAGGCCAGAAATATGGGACGAAAGCTTATAACATATACATCACATCACAAGTATTACATAGTAGGTATGTTACGAAACTTACCTTGAGCAGCGCTGCAGTTCTGCCGCTCCTCGTGTGCGTGACTTTGGCGCCTTTCAGAGGGGGGCGGGCTTAAAGTGCCGTTTTTCAACAGAAAGGGAAAATCGATCAATGTCGGGCGATTTCGTTGCGGAAGAAAAATCGCTCCGACATTTCATTCATGAAGGTATTTTTAAATTACGCTAGATTATTTATTAACTAGAGTAATTTAAAAATCACCTTCAAAAGCCGTGAGCGCCGACAACGGGAAGGATTTTGCGTAGGGGAGAAAAAAAGGTACACAGTTTATTTTTATATTAAAAGTTGGTTTTTATGGAGGCTTTAATCATATTTTCATGTTGCGAAATGGGGTCCAAAAAAATGTATGAACCAACAGTATTTTTCCTCCCGACTTCACCGCAAACTGCAACGTTCCAATCCAATTAATGGCCATTAATTTACATGCATTAAACACTAAATTCCTTCCATTTGGCCTAGAAATTCATGAAAATTAGATTTAAAAATTATGTTATATTGTGGATTATTGTGTGAATGTTATTTGGACACTTAGGCAATTAAAAAAAAGTTTATCTTTTCTTAAGAAATGGATAGATGTTTAGATCTACTCATTGAATTTTGTATTTAGCTACAATTAGATAACTAACTAATTATATGCTTTAATTTCAGGGCATCCAAGTAAGATTGTTTCATATTTGTTTCAGAATGCTTCAATCTATAATAACTGAAAATTTCATTGAGTTCTCTTAATTTTTAAGAAAAATATGGGCTTTTAACTGTTCTAGATCACAGCTTTTGAGTTAAGTCAATTGAAAGGCAATGGGGAACAAGATGCTAATTTCCGAGTATGAAAATGGTCATAACTTTCTTAATACTGAAGATATGAAAGTGAATTAGGTGTCAAATTAAACTTATTTTTGTGCTTTATCTGTTGGGATAAATTGCAGGCTTGATTTTTAAAATCTCAAAATGTTGTAACATAGATTGCACTATTCAAAAACAAAATTAAATAGAATTTTCCCAAGCATATCTCCTATATGTGAAAAATGCCAGCACTTAGAGGCTAACTTAACGCACACATTGGTAAGGTATAAAAATTAATAATTTTTGGATGGAAATTTTTACTTAAAAGTCTTTTTATTTGAATTTCACAGCAATTTGCATACATACAATGATAACAGACAGTGATAGTCAGGACATAATTGTGCAACAGTATGTAAGCTACCCTCAAAGCCCTTACCCTTACCCCTCCCCTCAATCCACCCGAATCAGGTCGGAACCAAACGGGGACAAACAACACTCACATACATACACATCCACACAAATATGATAAGATAAACGAAACAAAATGTACAAAAAAAAAAAAAAAAGGTGTGGGGGGGTTAAGGGGAGAGCAGCTGCAATTAGACAGAGCAGTGATAGAAGGCACTCAGTCCTCTTCCGAGTCCGGAAACAAGTAGAGAGAGTTAACAAGTTCCAGGAAAGGGTTCCATGTATCCAGGAATGTCTTGGTAGAGCCTTTGAGAGAAAACCTAAGTTTTTCAAGCTTTAAATTGTAGAGCACCTCCTTGATCCAGCGGGCGTGTGTCGGGGGACAGGTAAGCCTCCAGTTAAGCAAGATCAGTCTCCGGGTTAACAAGGTTGTAAAAGCCAGGACCCGCTTCAACGCAACGGAGAAGTTGGTGTTGGGAGGAGTACCAAAAATAGCTGACAGTGGGTTTGGAGAAATAGTCTGGCCATAGGCTCTGCTTATCACGTCGAAAGCACTCTTCCAAAAGGCTGCCAGCTTAGGGCAAGACCAAAACATATGGCTATGGTTGGCAGGGGATTGATTATATCTGTTGCAGGTGTCCTTGACAGCGGGGTATATTCTAGATAATCTTGCATTTGTGTAGTGGACTTTGTGAAGGACTTTGCATTGGATTAGGCCATGACGGGCACATATGGAGGAAGAATGGATCAAATCCAAGGCAGAATCCCATTGCTGGTCTGTTAGTTTCATATTCAGCTCGCCCTCCCATGCAGCTTTTAATGAGGTATGAGGATTCAATATTACCAACCCTAACAGGTTGTACAAAAAAGAGATGCATTTCTTCCGGTTGGGATCTAGAGCTAGGATGGAATCGGTCAGGGTTTCAGGGGGGCGATTTGGGAAGTGAGGGAATGTCTTCTTCACAAAATCCCTAATCTGGAAAAAACGGAAAAGGTGGGAGTTTGGGAGGCTGTAGTTGGACGAAAGCTCCGCAAAGGACAAAAAAAATGCCATCCTTGTATAAGTTTTTGATACTACTGATACCATTACTATGCCAGGTTTTGAATGCAGAGTCTGTACTTGAAGGTTTAAAGATGTGATTTTTAAGCAGTGGTATCTAGATGGAAGGGCCTTGTAAACCAAAGTTTTTCCTGAGTTGACTCCATATCTTGAGCGAGAGGGAAGCAATTGGGCCTGCACCCACAGATGTTGTAGAAATGGGGAGTTTGGAGCATAGAACAGACCGCAACGGGAGACATGAACTCGCCTTTTCCATGTGTACCCAGGTCGGTAGGTGGTCGCAATCATCATTCATCCAATACAGGATTTTTTGCAAGTAAGCTGCCCAACAGTGTCACCTAAAGTCAGGAAGTGCCAAACCGCCGTCACTCTTAGGAGACTGTAGTATCGTCTTTCGAATTCTAGCCGGTTTGCTACCCCATAAAAATTTAGATATTCTCCTTTCTAATTTGTCAAAAAAAGATTTAGTGATAAGTATAGGGACGTGCTGGAAAAGATACAGGAATTTGGGTAGGACGACCATCTTGACCAGATTTATCCAGGCCGCGAGGGATAATGGTAAAACTGACCAGCGGTCAAAGTCTCTTTCAGTTTCTCAACCAGAGGCAGGAAGCTTGTGCGGAACATATCAGATATAGGTGTTGTGATAAAAACGCCGAAATTTGGACGGAAATTTTTTTAATAATTTCGGAAGTTGTCAATATCCAATTGAACCCCGATTCAAAATTAATAATATTAGGAATACTGGAACAAAATCAAGTATTTACAACAAGCCAATGAAACTTTATCAATTATAATTTAATAACTGGGAAAAAATCATATCATCTTTGATTTCGCGCTCCGCCAAAACCGGACCATCAGACGCCGCCGTTTTTCCCACTGGGCTGGACGTTACGCTTCCGCTTTCCCAATGGCGCTCCCCGTTACGTTTGGACGTCGTTACGTACACCGTTTTTGATAAAATTCATCCCCCCCCCCCTTTTTCGAAAATCAAACTGCTCTCACCCATAGAATGTTGGTAAACATTCCATCGTGTGATGTCACAATGCCCAACGCTCACAGATGTCCAATTGGAATGGATCTCATTTACATCTGCCTTTGCCCCAGCCCCAGCAGCCTGTGTTGACATGTGACTGGGGGGACATCGCCGGCTGGCGTTGCCTTGGAAACCTTTTCAAGAACATTCTTCCCCAACGGTCATTCGGACTTCGTTTCTCGACAGCGATCGATCTAAACGCTGGATTTCTGCCGTTTTTTCATTTTTCATTTGACACTTTTGTTTTGAAAATCTTATTATCGATTTACACTTTTTTCAAAAGTTAAATGTAGACGATGTTTACAATATTTATTTATATTTGAATAATTCTTTTTATTAAGTTCTCCGTTACTTGCTCCGCCAAATTAACACACATTTTCCCGTTTTTTTTAATATTCTCTCTTAATTCAAAGGACTCCATTACTCCACTTTGAAGAGATTGCTTTTTTCTTTGCCGATTTCCACAGCCGTGTTTATCAAATGTTATCTTTATTTTCAATTTAATTCATATTGAACAGATAATTCTTCCTTCTCTCCCCCTGCCCCTTCCCTCTCTCCCCCACCCCCTTCCCCTACCCCTGTCCACCTTCCACCACTCCCTCCCACCCCATTCCCCCCCACTCTTCCACTTCTCTCCCCCTCCCTTCCCCCTCCCTACCCTCTCTCCCGCGCACCCCTTTTCACCTACCCCTCTCTCCCTCTTCCACCACTCCCCCTACCCCTCTCCCCATTCCTCCCCACTCTTCCACTTCTCTCTCCCTTCCCCCAACCCTCTCCCACCACACCTCTCTCCCTCCCACACCCTCTCTCTCCCCTCCCTCCCTATCTCCCCCACCCCTTTCCCCTACTCCTCTATCCCACTTCCACCACTCCCCCTTCCCCCTCTCTCTCTCCCACTTCCACCACTCTCCCCTACACCTCTCACCCTCCCTCCCCACTTCCACTTCTCACTCCCCCATCCCCCACCTTTCCCCATCTCCCTCCCCACCCCTCTCTCCCCCCTCCCTTTCCTCCCCCTCCCCACTCTTCCCCCTCTCCGCTTTCCCCCTCCCTCCTCACTCTTCCCCGTCCCCATACCACTCTCCCCCTCCCTCCACACTCTTCTCTCCCCTACGCCTCTCCCTACCCCCTCCCTCCCTCCACACTCTTCCCCCTCTCTCCCCTTCCCCTCCCACCCCTCTCTCAACCCCTCCCTGAACCCTCTCACACCTTCCCCCACCCCCCTCTCCTCCTCCCTCTCCCCCTTTCCATCTCCCTCTCTCCTTACCACTCCCACCCTCACTCTCTCCCACCCCTCTTCATCCCCATCTCCCCCCCACCCCCTTCCCATCGCTCTTGCACCACTCCCTGCTACCCCTCTTCCCCTCACTCACCACTCTTTCCCTCTCCCTCCCCTCCCCACCTCTCCCCCTCTCCTTTCCCTCTCTCTCCCCCTCCTCTCTCACCCCCTCTCTCTCCACACCTCTCTCCCTCTCCTTTCACTCTCTCTCCCTCCCCCTCCACTCTCTCTCCACCTCTCCCCTACCCCTCTTTCTCCCCCTCGCCTCTCCCCTCCACCTCCCTTTCCTCCCCTCTTCTCCATAACCCCTCTTCTCTCACCTTCCCCTCCCCTCCCCTTCCCCTTACCCCACCCCTCTCTAACCCCCTCACCAACCCTCAGGGACATGCTGCCCCGCCACCCCCCCTACACATGTGACTAGGGAGACACTGCACCACTTCCCGCACACATGTGACTAGGAGGACTCTGTACCACTTCCCCCACACATGTGACTAGGGGGACACTGTACCACTTGCCCCACACATGTGACTAGGGGGACTCTGTACCACCTAATATCCCCCACACATGTGACTAGGGGACACTGTACCACTTCCCCCACACATGTGACTAGGGGGACTCGGTACCACCTAATATCCCCCACACATGTGACTAGGGGACACTGTACCACCTAATATCCCCCACACATGTGACTAGGGGACACTGTACCACTTCCCCCACACATGTGACTAGGGGGACTCTGTACCACCTAATATCCCCCACACATGTGACTAGGGGACACTGTACCACTTCCCCCACACATGTGACTAGGGGGACTCTGTACCACCTAATATCCCCCACACATGTGACTAGGGGACACTGTACCACTTCCCCCACACATGTGACTAGGTGACTCTGTACCACCTAATATCCCCCACACATGTGACTAGGGGGACACTGTACCACTTCCCCCACACATGTGTCTAGGGGACTCTGTACCACCTAATATCCCCCACACATGTGACTAGGGGACACTGTACCACTTCCCCCACACATGTGACTAGGGGGACTCTGTACCACCTAATATCCCCCACACATGTGACTAGGGGGACACTGTACCACTTCCCCTACCCCTCTCCCCCTCCCTCCCCACTCTTCCACTTCTCTCTCCCTTCCCCCACCCCTCTCCCACCCCACCTCTCTCCCACCCCCACCATCTCTCTCCCCTCCCTCCCAATCTCCCCCACCCCTTTCCCCTACTCCTCTCTCCCTCTTCCACCACTCCCCCTTCCCCCACCCTCTCTCCCACTTCCACCACTCTCCTACACCTCTCACCCTCCCTCCCCACTTCCACTTCATCTCCCCCATTCCCCACCTTTCCCCATCTCCCTCCCCCACCCTCTCTCCCCCTCCCTTCCCTCCCCCTCCCCACCCTTCCCCCTCTCTCCGCTTTCCCCCTCCCTCCTCACTCTTCCCCCTCCATCCACTCTTCCGTCTCTCTCCCCTACCCCTCTCCCCCTCGCTTCACACTCTTCCCCCTCTCTCCCCTTCCTTTCTCTCTCTCCCCCTCCTCTCTCACCCCCTCTCTCTCACTCTCCTTTCTCTCTCTTTCCCTCCCCCTCCACTCTCTCTCCACCTCTCCCCTACCCCTCTTTCTTCCCCTCTCCTCTCCCCTCCACCTCCCTTTCCTCCCCTCTTCTCCATAACCCCTCTCCTCTCACCTTTCCCTCCTCTCCCCTCCCCTTCCCCTTACCTTCATCCCCATCTACCCCCCACACCCACCCTCAGGGACATACTGCCCCCCCCCCTTCCCTGCAACTTCACGTTGGGGGAACAGGCCAAACGGGTCTGCACTTGGTCTAGTTAATATTAAAATTTCGGAAAGGCCCTATAACCCCCACAATTAAAATGTGGACTATGGAAATGTCGGAGACCCTACATTTGGAAAGAATAAGATTTGTCTTAATGGACAAACAATTTATTGGAATATGGTCTCCATTCATTGAATATTTGAAGGGGCAAACCGGTTCGGCACGAGAACCTGACTGAAACCCGAATCAATGATTAGATGAAGAATTACATTTTATAATCCACAGACATCTACCAGGTCCCGGGTTCAACCCGACAGAGAGACGGGAGCAAACCCAACGGTCGCACCTTTTTTAGGCCAAGGCCCACAGCGACCAGCCTGGAAAATGCATCAACCCCACACCCCAGCACCACAGCAACCCAAGAACAAAGGACAGAAGACCAAGCCCCACCGGTAACCATGGAGGTAAGCGGGTCTGGTTCCCTTGGGAATGCTGCATGCATAACCTCACAAGTGGGAGATAGGTTGCATCTGTTTGGGGATGCATGGATTTCTATAACTTATGACACTTTTATATTGCACAGTATTCGAGGTTACGAAATTGAATTTATAAACAAGCAACTTTCCCCAGCTCAACGTGTACCTAGCCAGAAATTTGTACTTCCTCACTGAACATTAATATCCCTCCATCTGTTGTTTGCACTTTATTAATTTATTAATTCATGTGTGTATTTACGTATATAATGGTAGTCAATGCCTACTATGTTCTGTTGTGCTGTGCAAAGAAAGACTTTCTTTAGGGACACATGACAATAAACTATTTTAACCTTTTGACCTTTGACCTTTGACCAAGTCACTATTCCAGAAGCTGGGGTTCATCATCCATCCAGACAAATCAAAATTAAACCCTTCTGTCATTATGGACTATCTGGGATTCACAGTTAACACTAATCATATGATTGTCACTTTCCCAGAGAATAAAGCAACAGATATAATAGAGGCATGTAATAGCCTTGCTTGCGCCAGGAAACCGACTATTCGACATGCTGCCAAGGTGATTGGGAAACTTGTAGCTACATTTCCAGCTGCATGATTTGGACCATTGCATTATCAAAATTTGCAAAGAGCAAAAATCTCAGCACTAAATACCAATGCTGGGCATTTTGATAGACCTATGCAGCTACCAAACAAAGCAAAAACTGAGGTCTGATGGTGGATTAGCAGCATACGAGATTATTTTAATCCCATCATAGTTACAAACCCTTCAGTCATGTCGCTCCCGCGATGTTTGTGGATACTGTTTTAAGTTCTGTTCCCTAAACATCCCCCAAAGGCAGGGTTTTTTTGTTTGTATTAATAAATACATTATTGTTTTTTAGCTTTGTTCCAAGTCTAAAATACGTTAACATATTTCCTCCATCGGTTATCACGGCTGGGGAGCTACCGACACCACCTCCAGTTGTGGCGGTAGATGGGATTTGCACGAATCTACACTACTCCAATCACGAGGTATAAACTATTTGGAAATGCTGGGAGCAATTCACGGACTGCGGGCTTACTGCACAAATATGCATCATACGCATATCCGTCTACAGATGGACAATACAACAGTGGTGGCATATTTAAACCATATGGGTGGTATCAAGTCGATATCTTGCGATGAATTGGCAAACATAAATTGGCACTGGTGCATTGAAAGAAATATTTGGATCTCAGCTACATACCTTCCGGGTAGGCTTAATACAGTGGCGGACACCAGGTCACGAGTATTCAATGACAACACCGAGTGGATGTTGAACCCACAAATATTTGCTGATATTATAGCCAAGTATGGAACACCAGATATCGACCTCTTTGCATGCAGGTTGAACCATCAGATATCAACATATGTCTCTTGGGAACCAGATCCTGAGGCAGTTGCAATGGATGCGTTCTCGCTACATTGGGGGAAACTGTTCTTCTATGCATTTCCCCCTTTTTGCCTCATCAGTCGGGTATTGTGGAAAATCCAGCTAGATTCTGCATCAGGGATTCTGATAATACTGGACTGGCCCACACAGCCATGGTTCCCGGTGGTCCTCGATATGGTGAAGGAACCATGGGTGCAGGTTCCTAAATGCCCGAACCTATTGATACAACCCATATCAGGGGAGAATCATCCATGCCATGGTCATCTGAACCTGTTGGCTTGCAGGTTCTGAAAAGACCTTTGTTGGAATTCGGACTGTCGAACAGGACCATGCATATCATCACGGCATCGTGCAGAGAGTCCACAAGGAAGCAGTTCCTTACCCATGATCAGCCATGATCATATAGAATGGTGGTGCAGGCTCGAAGGGCCGAATGGCCAACTCCTGCACCTATTTTTCTATGTCTATGTTTCTATGTAATGAAATGGGAGGCCTTCTGTTCCAGGACTAATATCACCTACGACTCTGCCACGATCAAAGATATTCTGGAATTCCTCGTGGGCCTTCACTATGACGAGGGCCTCAGCTATAGTGCCATCAATAGTGCCAGAAGTGCATTGTCATCCTACCTCACTATTGGAATAGGATCCCATCAATAAACCTGTGGCCGCTCCCGCGACGTTTGTGGATAATGTTTTAAGTTCTGTTCCCTAAACGTCCCCCGAAGTCAGATGTTTTTTGTTTGTATTAATAAATACATCATTGTTTTTCAGCTTTGTTTCAAGCCTAAAATACGTTAACATATTTCCTCCATCGGTTATTATGGCAGTGTGTGAGCCTGGACATGCTCCAGGGCATGAAATAACAGAGCTTTGAAATCTTCACAAAGTCACTCACATGATTCCGAAGTAAAATAGTAAGATTAAACAAGAACTTACCAGTTTGAAGTTTGATCCTTATTTTATTAGGAGTTACGATGAGGGAATTCGTGCCCTCCGCTCCCAACCCTCTATCATAGGGACAACTGGTATATTACTTCTCTTAATCGTACTATCTCCAGTCGGTGCTACTATCTGTGATTTCACACCGCTGCTTTGAAGAATGTCGCGCATGCATGCTGGCGGGGTATTCGCGAAATCCCTCATTGTAACTCCTCATAAAATAAGGATCAAACTTCAAATTGGTAAGTTCTCGTTTAATCTTACTATTTTAGTGCAATGGTTTAGTGAGTTGAGCCCCACCTCACACGTACAAACTAACATGAAGAAAGGAACCGATAGTCTGATAATATGAGTTTCATTATTCCATTTTATTGAACATTTTCAGGGGATTATTTAATAATAGACGTTTCACGGGAGAGGATAACACGCTGTGTAATTCCTAGATCACCTTTACATCCAAACTGAGCTGAATGCGCATGGCTTTGGATTGAATTCTGGAAAGTCACAGCTGAACCAAGGAAGAAATGAGAAAGAAATGCTACAGAATCAGAGATCAGAAATAATTATATAAAATTAACTATCCCATCTCCAGCCCAGCCCAACATTCATTCATGGCTGTTTTAAGATCCCATCCAGACGGCATCATTTCGTCCACTTTTATCTTCCTTTTCCCCTTCAATTAAAACTTGGAGAAAATTGCCGCTGAACTCGAAGCTGCCAATAATCTTCAGTATAGGACATCCGAGAGTGAGATCTTGATCTTTGCTACTGGGTGGCGTGGTGAGAGTTGCGACTCGGGGGATCGCGAGATGGCTTCAGTCAAGTTGAATGGGGCTGGATCTTCAATGGGGGTGGGTGGTGCAGGGGAGACTTAAACGGCCTTGGCCAGACCCACGCGGTTGTTTCCACGGTCGAAGATGGAGTAGTACTCGCCGATGAAGACATCACCCAGAATCCAGAGGTACGAGTTGCTTTCACTAAATCCACTCATGCAGGTAACCTGGCCGTAGTAGTTGCTCTGGAGGAGCATAAATAAATGAATGAATCACTCAATGAGTGAATGAATGAGTGAATGAATGAGTGAGGTGAGTGAGTGAGTGAGTGAGTGAGTGAGTGAGTGAGTGAGTGAGTGAGTGAGTGAGTGAGTGAGTGAGTGAGTGAGTGAGTGAGTGAGTGAGTGAGTGAGTGAAGGAATGAATGGATACTTTATTATCACATGTGCCAAGTCACAGTGATATTCTTGGTTTTGCTTTCTCAAGGTATGCAAAGAGCCGCTACATAAAGGGCGCTGACAAAGTTACAAAGTATCCCATGCCAGGTCCTTTCATCCTCCGCACCCCCCTCCCCCCCACCCCTCGCCCTCTCGGCTGTCCCCCCCCCTTGCCCCGTGAGATGGACAGCAATTAGCAACAGGTCCAAGGTCTACGCCTAGAGTGACTGGTACAACAGGAGATGGAGAAAGGAGACGAGGAGGAATGTTTTTAGCCAGAGGGTGGTGAATCTGTGGAACTCATTGCCACAGATGGCCTTGGAGGCCAAGTCAGTGGATATTTTTAAGGCAGAGGCTGACAGATTGTTGATTAGTACGGATGTCAGGGGTTATGGGGAGAAGGCAGGAGAAAGGGGTTGAGAGGGAAAGGTAGATCAGCCACAATTGGATGGCAGAGTAGACCTGATGGCCCTATTCTGCTCCTAGAATTTATGAACCCATAAACATATTTATGAACACATTTAAGTCATCCGATAAAAATCAATGAATATCATACGGAGGCCAATGACGTACCTTGAGTGCGTAGGCAGGAGCGGGAAGAGGGAAATCGTATCCATTGATGGTGAAGACCACATCAGGCATGCTGCTGAGATCATTACAGTTTATGTTGTACTGAAAGACAAGGGCAACATTGTTCAGATCACACACACAATACGCTGGGGTAACTCAGTGGGTCAGGCAGCACCTCTAGAGGGACAGAACAGGTGACGTTTCGGGTCCAGACCCTTCTACTGACTGAGAGTCAGGGGAGAGGGAAACGAGAGATATGAAAAGGTACAAAGGACAAATTAATCGAAAAGAACAAATCAAAGTGAGCATCGATGATCAAGGAAAATGTGGAGCCCACAATGGTCCATTGTTGGCTGTGGGGAAGGTGATAACGAGTTACACAGACGTGAAACTCAGCAAGACGACAGTGAAACTAGTACGATGACTAGGGTGGGGGAGGGACGGAGAGAGGGAAAGCGAGGCAAACATGGAGTTAGAGAAGTCAGTGCTCATACTGCTGGGTTGTAAGCTGCCCGATGGAAATATGAGGTGCTGTTCCACCAATTTGCGCTGGGTCTCACTCTGACAGTGGAGGAGGCCCAGGACAGAAATGTCAGTGTGGGAATGGGATGGGGAGTTAAAGTGTTTGGCCACTGGGAGATCACGAAGGCCAAGGCGGACTGAGCGAAGGAGTTCAGCGAAACGATCGCGCTTGGTCATGTCTGCATGGGGTCTGAGGAAAGTCAACTAAAAACTAGGAAACCAAAATCTTAAGAAACTAAACTGATCTGAATTCAAGTAAGCTATACAAACTAAAGTAATCTAATTTAACTCAACTCATCTAAACTAAAACTACACTATACTAAACAAATCTAATTTAAACTAAACTATACCAATCTAATCTAAACATTTAAACTAGAGTAAACTCATCCAAACGATAGAAAATTAATCTGAAATAAGCTAAACTGAACAATACTAAACTATAAGCTAATCTAAACTAAACTAAACTATATTAAACTAATCTAAACAAATTTAAACTATGCTAAACTAATCTAAACTATACTAAGGTAGACAAAAATGCTGGAAAAACTCAGCGGGTGAGGAAGCCTCCATGGAGCGAAGGAATGTGATGTTTCGGGTCGAGACCCTTAAGAGTGAGGCAGCCTCTATGGAGCGAAGGAATAGATGACGTTTCGGGTCGAGACCGTTAAGAGTGAGGCAGCATCTATGGAGCGAAGGAATAGATGACGTTTCGGGTCGAGACCCTTAAGAGTGAGGCAGCCTCTATGGAGCGAAGGAATAGATGATGTTTCGGGTCGAGACCCTTAAGAGTGAGGCAGCATCTATGGAGCGAAGGAATAGGTGACGTTTCTCCCAGCATCTGCAGTTCTTTCTTAAACTGTGCTAAACTAATCCAACTATACTAAACAAAACTAATTTAAACAAAATATACTAAACTAATCGGAAGTAAACCAAAGCCGCTACACTAAACATCTAAACTAATTGCGTTGAATGGAGTGAACATAGTGCTGACTGCATAACACATTAAACGGTGCAGGTGACTACAGGTGACTACAGGTGACTACAGGTGACTACAGGTGAGTACAGGTGACTACAGGGGAGTACGGGTCAGTACAGGTGAGTGGTGAAAGGGCTGTACCATGCCGTAGGAACTAGGAGTGGCTCCGACTGCCTGTTGGATGTTGGTGATGGCGTTGCTGGGTCCAACGAGAAGGGAGGTGCCGGTATCTACAATGGCAGGGCAACCCTCACTGCAAGCCACCACCTGCCCGTTGACAGTCACTCTGAGGGGAGAAACACAACATTGACTTAGTCAACAACTGTCAAACCCTATCAGATTATGGAGTCATGAGGTGGACAAAAGTGCTGGAGAAACTCAGCGAGTGTAGCAGCATCTATGGAGCGAAGGAAATAGGCAACGTTTCAGGCCGAAACCCTTCTTCAACCCGAACGTTTCGGACCGAAACGTTGCCTATTTCCTTCGCTCCATAGATGCTGCCGCACCCGCTGAGTTTCACCAGCACTGTAGTCTACCTTCGATTTTCCAGCATCTGCAGTTCCTTCTTAAACATGGAGTCATGAGGTACAGGACCCTCGACCCAACTGGTCCCTGCCGACCAAGTTGCCAAATCTACGCTAGTCCCACCTGCCCTTATTTAGCCCATCTCCCTCTAAATCAGGGGCGGGGAACCTTTTCATGTTGGAAGGCCGCATCAAGTTAGCTGTAAACTAATAAGGCCGAATCCAGGAAACTTCAATTAGATATACTTCAAAATGTACATTGTTTTGTTAAAATAGCCCTCATGGCTTACTAATGTTTTAATTGTGGCCGTCAGTCGGGGAGAATTATTTTGTGGAATTTGCTTTTACTCTTTGGTATTTTAAATACGTTCATTTCAAGATTAAAATAAAAATAATAAAAGACAAACAAAAACATACCAATAAAAATAAAAGGATTTGTTCTACACAATTTGGATTCATTCAAAAGGCCGCACTTAATGTAGGTATGTTGCAAAACTTACCTTTAGCAGCGCTGCAGTTCTGCCGCTCCCCGCGTGCGCGACTTTGGCGCCTTTCAGAGGGGGGCGGGCTTAAAGTGCCGTTTTTCAACAGACTGGGATAATCGAATGTCGGGCGATTTAGTTGCGGAAGAAAAATCGCTCCGACATTTCATCAATGAAGGTATTTTTAAATTACTCTAGATTATTTATTAACTAGAGTAATTTAAAAATCACCTTCAAAAGCCGTGAGCACCGATAACCGGAAGGATTTTCCATAGGGGAGAAAAAAAGGTAAATAGTTTATTTTTATATTAAAAGTTGGTTTTTCGGGAGGCTTTAATAATATTTTCATGTTGCGAAATGGGGTCCCAAAAAATGTATGAACAAACAGTATTTTTCCCCCCGACTTCACCGCTAACCGCAACGTTCCAATCCACCGCATTCCACTAAAACCCACTCGCTAGTTGATTTAAATGGCCATTAATTTACAGGAATCAAACACTAAATTCCTTCTATTTGGCCCAGAAATTCATGAAAATGAGATTAAAAAATTATGTTATATTGTGGATTATTGTGTGAATGTTATTTGGACACTTAGGCAATTTTAAAAAAGTTTATCTTTTCTTAAGAAATGGATAGATGTTTAGATCTACTCATTGAATTTTGTAATTAGCTACAATTAGATAACTAACTAATTATATGCTTTAATTTCAGGTAATCCAAGTAAGATTGTTTAATATTTGTTTCAGAATGCTTCAATCTATAATAACTGAAAATTTCATTGAGTTCTCTTAATTTTTAAGAAAGTTATGGGCTTTTAACTTTTTCAGATCACAGCTTTTGAGTTAAGTCAATTGAAAGGCAATGGGGAGCAAGATGCTAATTTCCGAGTATGAAAATGGCCATAACTTTCTTAATACTGAAGATATGAAAGTAAATTAGGTGTCAAATTAAACTTCTTTTTATGCGTTATCTGATGGGATAAATTGCAGACTTGATTTTTAAATCTCAAAATTTTGTAACATTGCCACTTAATGGCCTAGTAGGCCGCATGCAGCCTTAAGGCCGCAGGCTCCCCACCCCTGCTCCAAATCTTTCCTATCCTTGTGCCTGTCCAAGTGTCTTTTTAATGCCGTTATAGAACGTTAGATTTAGCTTAGAAATGGAAACAGGCCCTTCGGCCCACTGAATCCATGCTGACTAGTGATCAGCCGTACATTAGCTCTATCCTACACCAATTAACCTACAAACCTGCACATCTTTGGAGTGTGGGAGGAAAACCGGAGCACCCGGAGGAAACCCAAGCGGTCACTGGGAGAACGTACCAACTCCGTACCGACAGCACCCGTGGTCAGGATTGAACCCGGGTCTCTGGGGCTGTGAGGCAGCAACTCGATTGCTGTGTCACTGTGCCACCCCTGTCCTTCTGCGCTCCAAGTAATAAAGTCCTAGCCTGCCCAGCCACACTCTGTAGCTCTGGCCCTCGGGTTCGGGCAACATCCTCGCAAGTCGTCACTGAGCCCGTAGTCAGGATCGAACCAGGGCCTCTGGTGTTGTGAGGCAGCAAGTCTACCGCTGCACCGCCTGTTAATGTCATTAATCTTTGAAGGCCGCTGGGTAGCGAGCGAGCTACTCTCAACATTGTATTGGTCAGAGATTTGCAAGCACGTACCTTTGGATCTCGATCTGCCAGTAAGCTTGGTGAGTGACAGGCACCCAGTTAATTGGGCCTTGGTAGTGGCTGGGGTCGACTCCGCCAAAGATAATCTCACTTCCAGACTCACCATCCTCTCTGCAAAACAATGGTTAGAATAATTATAGCCCAGAACCATCGAAAACACTCAAATGAATGATGAATGAATACTTTATTAGACAATAGACAATAGGTGCAGGAGTAGGCCATTTGGCTATTCAAACCAGCACCGCCATTCAATGTGATCACGGCTGATCATCCCCAATCAGTACCCCGTTCCTGCTTTCTCCCCATATCCCCCTACTCCCCTATCTTTGAGAGCTCTGTCTAACTCTCTCTTGAAAGAATCCAGAAAATTGGCCTCCACTGCCTTCTGAGGCAGAGAATTCCACAGATTCACAACCCTCTGTGTTTCCTCGTCTCCGTTCTAAATGGCTTACCCCTTATTCTTAAACTGTGGCCCCTGGTTCCGGACTCCCACAACATCGGGAACATGTTTCCTGCCACCAGCGCGTCCAAACTCATAATAATCTTATATGTTTCAATAAGACTCCCTCGCATCCTTCTAAATTCCAGAGTGTAAAAGCCCAGCTGTTCCATTTCCATAGGGTCTTCTTTCCTCCGCACCCCTCCCCCCTCCGCCCTCCAGGTCCACCTTTCTACTTCTCCCCGCCATCCCCCACCCATTGAACTATCTTCTATGGCATAAGGTCATATGTGATAGGAGCAGAATTAGGCCATTCGGCCCATCGAGTCTACTCCGCCATTCAATCATGGCCGATCTACCTCTCCCTCCCGACCCCATTCTCCTGCCTTCTCCCCGCAACCCCTGACGTCCGTACTAATCAAGAATCTGTCAGTCCACAGCATTAAGAGTGCTCTGTTCAGCCATGGAAGACACAAGAAGGTTTACGTGGCAGACGCTGACCTGGTCAAGTAGACGGAGAAGAGGGGCTCGGAGATGACTTGTTGAGCAATCATGTTGTGTAGCACAGTGGTGGCGCCCTCTGCAGACAGAGACTGGTAGCCCATGCCCAAGATACCGTCAAATTTGACATGGTTGAAGAATCCGCCAGGTTCAGTCACACTTAAACCCAGTTCTTGGCTGTGGATGGTAATGTCAGAAACCTAGAGGGACAAGATCAACAGAATGTAATTGGAGTTTTCCTGTATCCACCTTGTAGGAAGGAACTGCAGGTGCTGGTTTACACCGAAGATGGACACAAAGCGCAGAGTAACTCAGTGGGACAAGTCTAGAGAAGGGCCTTGACTCGAAACATCACACATTCCTTCTCTCCCCAGATGCTGTCTGACCCGCTGAGTTACTCCAGCTTTTTGTATCTATCTGTCCACCTCTCACTCGCCAGGATGGACACAAAATGTTGGCGACGCTCAGCGGGACAGGCGGCATCTCTGGGGAGAAGGAGCGGGCGAGGTTTAGAGTCGAGGCCCCGTCCCGTAACTTCACTCGTTGGTTTGACGAAGGGTCTCGAACCAGAACGTCACCCGTTCCTTCTCTCCTGAGATGCTGCCTGTCCCGCTGGAGTTACGCCAGCGTTTTGTGTCGATCTAAGGTGAACCTCTGCCAATACATGTGACTATTGAATTTAATTGAATTGAATACATTTTATTAGCCAAGTATGTACACATACAAGGAATTTGCCTTCATGCTCCGCTCCCAAGTAACAACACGATATACAGTAGACAATTACAAATAAAACATCATAATTGACACATGTGAAGAATGAAATAAAATACCAGAGCAAAAGGAGGCTGTTGAGAAGAGCTACTGCTTGTGGGGAAAAAGCTGTTTTGATGTCTGGCTGTGGCACCTTTGACAGTCCGGAGTCGCCTTCCAGAGGGAAGTGATTCAAAGAGTTTGTGGCCAGGGTGAGAGGGGTCAGAGGTGATCTGAAAACACTCTTGGCTGAACTTGGAGTGACATGGTGAGGATTTAAGTCTACTTACTCTCAGTGTGTCGTATCCCAATATTCCCGTCATGCTCCCAGTTCCGTATTGGATGGATACACGATAGTTATTGGAACGGTAGGTCGAGGAGGTATGTGGGTTGAATCTATTGTGGCTCGCTGAAAAGAGACATCAGTTTCTTCCGTTTAAATGAAAAAAGGTTTCAGCATAACATAACACCATGGGCGGAACGGTAGAGTTGCTGCCTCACAGCGCCAGAGACCCGGCTTCGATCCTGACCACGGGGTGCTTGCCTCCACGGACTTTGTACGTTCTCCCCGTGGATTTTCTCCCACACTCCAAAGACGTGCAGGTTTGCAGGTTTATTGGCTTGGTGTAAATGTAAAATTGTCCCCAGTGTGTGTAGGGTAATATTAATGTGCAGGGATCACTGGTCGGCGTGGAAACGGTAGGCCGAAGGGCCTGTTTCAGTGCTGTATCTCTGAACTAAACAAAAAATATAGACCCGTACTCAATCAAAGTCTAAAACCAATGGTTTCCTGAAATGTTACTTTTAATTAAAAATGATTTTTGACACCACACCATCGTTGCTGGAACGAGCTCCCAGAGGAGGTCGCTAAGGCAGGCATGATAACAATATTTAAAAGACATTTAGGCAGGTACATGGATAGGAAAGACTTAGAGGGTAAAGGGCCAAACGCGGGCAGGAGGGACAAGTGTCGATGAGACTTCTTGGTCGGCAGACACAAAGTGCTGGAGCAAGTCAGTGGGTCAGGCAGCATCTCTGGAGAACATGTAAAGGTGATGTTTCAGCTTGGGACAGTCTTAAGAAGGGTCCTGACCCAAAACATCACCTATCCTTTTTCTGCTGAGACACTGCCTGACCCGCTTGGTTACTCCAGCATTTTGTGTCTTGTCTTGGTTGATTTGTGAGTTGCCCAAGCGGAGTGCCCAAGTGGTGAGTCCGTGAAATTCTCTGCCTCAGAGGGCGGTGGAGGCCGGTTCTCTGGATACTTTCAAGAGAGAGCTAGATAGGGCTCTTAAAGATAGTGGAGTCAGGGGATATGGGGAGCAAGCAGGAACGGGGTACTGATTTGGGATGATCAGCCATGATCACATTGAATGGAGATGCTGGCTCGAAGGGCCGAATGGCCTACTGCTCCACCTATTGTCTATTGCCTATTTAGTTTCGAGATACAGCGCAGAAACAGGTTCTTCGGCCCACTGAGTCCACGCCGACCAGCGATCCCCACACACCAACGCTAACCAACACTAGGGACAAATTACATTTATTCCAAGCCAATTAACCTAAAAAACCTATACATCTTTGGAGTGTTGGGGGAAACCAAAGACCTTGGAGAAAACCCATGCAGGTCACGGGGAGAACGTTCAAACTCCAAACAGACAGCACCCGTAGTCGGGATCGAACCCTGGTCTCTGGCGCTGCAAGCGCCATAAGGCAGCAACTCTACCTCTGCGCCACCGTAAGGAATCACAGGATACGATTAACCATACAACCATATAACAATTACAGCATGGAAACAGGCCTTCACGGCCCTTCCAGTCCGTGCCGACCATTTACTTTCCCCTAGTCCCATCTACCTGCACTCAGACCATACCCCTCCATTCCCTTCCCGTCCATATACCTATCCACTTTACTTTTAAATGTTAAATTCGATCCTGCCTCCACCACTTCTGCTGGAAGATCATTCCACACAGCCACCACTCTCTGAGTAAAGAAGTTCCCCCTCATGTTACCCCTAAACTTCTGTCCCTTAATTCTCATGTTATGCCCTCTTGTTTGAATCTTCCCTACCCTCAATGGGAAAAGCTTATCCACGTCAACTCTGTCTATCCCTTTCATCATTTTAAAGACCTCAATCAAGTCCCCCTTAACCTTCTGCGCTCCAAAGAATAAAGACCTAACTTGTTCAACCTTTCTCTGTAACTTAGTTGCTGGAACCCAGGCAACATTCTAGTAAATCTCCTCTGTACTCTCTGTATTTTGTTGACATCCTTCCTATAATTAGGCGACCAACATTGAACACCATACTCCAGAATTGGTATCACCAATGCCTTGTACAATTTTAACATTACTTCCCTACTCCTATATTCAATGCTCTGATTTATAAAGGCATTTTAACTTAAAATACATCAAAGGGCAGGGAACGTTGACTTACTGCAAGCAGCTTCATTGCAATAGATAGAGGGGACCCAGAGGTTGGATGAACCAGTGTCAAAGATGACGGTGAAGCTTTGTGGAGGGTTACCAATGCTGATTACTCCATAATAAGACATCTGTCGGCAAAGAAACAAAATCATATTTAGTTCAGATTTACAACATGGAAAGTAAGCTCGGGCCTTTCAGAGTCTGTGCACCAGCCCACCGAGTCCGCGCCGACCAGCGATCATCCCTTCACACTAGTCCTATAATGATCCCATTTTCTCGTGCACTCCCGACACACTAGGGGCAATTTCACCGAGGGCCAATTCATCTACAAACCCGCACGTCTTTGGGATGTGGGAGGAAACCGGGGCAACCGGAGGAAACTGTGACAACATGCAAACTCCACACAGACAGCATCCAAAGACTTTACACACTTTATGTCTTTATAAAGCCCGTCTTTATACTTAAAACCGGATGCTGGAATCTTGTGTAGAATGCAAAATGCTGGAGTAACTCAGCGGGTCAAGCAGCGTCTCTGGAGAACGGGGATAGGTGATGTTTCAGGTCGGGACCCTTCTTCAGACTGATTGGAGTGAGGAGGAGAAAGCTGGAAAAGAGAGGTGGGGGCAGGACAAAGCCTGATGAGTGATAGGTGGGTACAGGTTAGGGGGGGCGATCAGATGGGTGGATAAAGGCTAGAGAGGAATAGGAAACTAAAGGGTGATGACAGGACACTAAACTACACAACGTTTAATTTATTATTGTCACATGTACCGAGGTACAGTGATAAGATATTTGTGCTTTCCAGTCAGTGATAAGACTTCAGTGAAAGAAGGAACTGCAGATGTTGGTTTAAACCAAAGATAGAAACAAAAGCTGCCTATCCTGCTGAGCTTTTTGTGTCTATCTTCAGTGAAAAGACTATTGTTGGTCGGTATGGGCAAGTTGGGCCAAAGGGCCTGTTTCCATGCTGTATGAGTCTATGACTCTGTGACTAAACAGAATTACAACCAAGTTGTCCACAGTGGTCAAAGATTGTTCAGGGTTTGGACACGCTAGGGGCAGGAAACATGTTACCGATGTTGGGCGAGTGCAGAACCAGGGGCCACACAGTTTAAGAATAAGGAGTAAGCCATTTAGAACGGAGACATGGAAACACTTTTTCACACAGAGAGATACCAGATAAAGGGTATAACATTTAGTGCAAGATAAAGTCAAGACCAATTAAAGATATTTCAAAGGTCTCCAGTGAGGTAGATGTGAGGTCAGGACCGCTCTCTAGTTGGTGAGAGGACGGTTCAGTTGCCTGATAACATCTGGGAAGAATCAAACTGTCCCTGAATCTGGAGGTGAGCGTCTTCACACTTCTGTACCTCTTGCCCGATGGGAGAGGGGTGAAGAGGGAGTGAGGCTGGTCCTCGATGATGCTGCTGGCCTTGCCGAGGCAGCGTGAGATGCTGATGGAGTCAATGGAAGGGAGGTTGGTTTGTGTGTGATGGTCTGGGCTGCGTCCGCAACTCTCTGCAGACAGGGAAAAAGTAAAGTGTCGGAAGGAACTGCAGATGCTGGTTTACACCGGATAGACACAAAATACTGGAGGAACTCAACGGGTCAGGCAGCATCTCTGGAGAGGAATGGGTGACGTGTCGGGCTGAGACCCTTCTTCAGACGGGGTCAGGGGAAAGGGAAACGAGACATTATAGACGGTGATGTCGAGAGATATAGAACAATTGAATGAAACATATGCAAAAAACTAACGGTGATTAAGGATTATTAGCTGTTTGCTGGGTGAGAACGAGAAGCTGGTGTGACTTGGGTGGGGGAGGCATGGACAGAGGGGGAGTGCAGGGATTACGTGAAGTTAGAGAAATCAATATTCGTACCACCGGGCTGTGAGTAAAGTGTGCCTTTTCCATCACACTTCCAGTTATAACAGTCAGGAATAACTTACATCCAGGTAGTTGATCATTGGTTCTGTAGATGACAGGGATGCCTCGCCAGTGAGACCATCAAACTTGGCGCAGGGATCGGAATGATGTTCCCTCAGGAAGTCGTCCAGTAATCCCTTCTCCCGAAGAGTATCCCGGGCGGATTTCCCCTTATACAGGGGAACCCTGTGAATGCGGGAAGAAAGTCAGAAATGTTATTCTCACACCCAAGCTTCATTGTGTTCACTGCAGAAAGTTGTGACCACTGCCCAGTCCATCACCGGCTCTGACCTCCCCACCGTCGAAGGGATCTATCGCAGTCGCTGCCTCAAAAAGGCAGCCAACATCATCAAAGACCCACACCATCCTGGCCACACACTCATCTTTCCGTTGCCATCGGGAAGAAAGTACATGAGCCTGAAATCTGTAACAGCCAGGTTCAGGAACAGCTGCTTCCCCACAGCCATCAGGCTATTAAACACCACAACCTCATAAGCTATGAACAACAATTGCCTATTATTAATATTATTCCACTGTTATTATTTGTTCTTTTTTTCTGAGTTTTTGTTGCATTATTTATTATGATTACATATTCTGTTGTGCTGCAGAAAGTAAGAATGTCATTGTTCTATCTGGGACATATGACAATAAAACACTTGACTTCTGCCTTATAGAAAACATAGAAACATAGAAAAATAGTTGCAGGAGTAGTCCATTCGGCCCTTTGAGCCAGCACCGCCATTCAATTCATTGTCGATCATCTAAAATCAGTACCCCTGTTCCTGCTTTCTCCCCATGTCCCTTGATTCCGTTTGCCCTAAGAGCTAAATCTAACTTTCTCTTGAAAACATCCAGCGAATTAGCCTCCACTGCCTTCTGTGGCGGAGAATTCCACAGATTCACAACTCTCTGGGTGAAAAAGTGTTTCCTCATCGCAGTCCTTATCTAAACATTATTCCCATTATCATGTATCTGTACTGTATCAGTGTCCAGTATCAGATATCATGTATCGAATGGCTTGATTGTCATGTGGTCAGAGCATATTTTCCAATGAATTAACATCTTGTAATTCTTGTTAATAAGGTGAGGAAACAGACCCTTCTGCCCACCGAGTCCACACTGACCAGTGATCCCTGCACATTAACACTACCCTAAACACACTAGGGACAATTTTTTTTAATTTTATCCCAAACCAATTAATCTGAAAACCTGTACACCGGAGGAAACCGAATATCTCGGAGAAAACCCACGCAGGTCACGGGGGGAAAACATACAGACAAGCACCCGTGGTCAGGATCGAACCCGGGTGTCTGGCGCTGAAAGGCAGTAGCTCTAGCACTAATGCAATAGATAGAAACATAGAAACATAGACAATAGGTGCAGGAGTAGAGGCCATTCGGCCCTTCGAGCCTGCACCGCCATTCAATGTGATCATGGCTGATCATCCAACTCAGTATCCCGTACCTGCCTTCACTCCATACCCCCTGATCCCTTTAGCCACAAGTGCCACATCTAACGCCCTCTTAAATATAGCAATCCGGGCATCATTCTGATAAACCTGGATTCAGTTCCATCTCTCATTCAAGGGTTAAGAGTGTCCTACCTGTGAAAAGCATCAGAGAGCTGCAGGCACACGAGAGCGATGATCAGCAACTTCATGTTGAATCAGCTGGACTCTTTGCAGAATCTGAGGTCTGGCTTCTGAACCACAATATTTATACCTGAGGAACCCATGTCACATGGACACAGATTCCATCATTCAACATGAGGAGAGTTAATAGCAAAGTCCTCGTGATTCCTTTATCTCAAATATAATCTCTCTTATTAAGGACAGTCCTCAATGTGAATGATACAAGTTGCTTTGTAAGTAGGTTAAGTGGTGTGCAATTAAAGATAAGCTTAATAAAAGATAACACAATCAGAAATTGGATTAAAAAACTGTGGTGAAAAACAATGAAATTGATTTTTTACATATGAATTGGCAGATAATTGAACTACAATAACATTGGATGTAATCTTAAACGCTTTGGCCAATGTGAATGTTCAAATCTCTTGTCCAGAGAACTACAGACTTAATGCGTGGAACTAGTAAATGGGATAGAAACATAGAAAAATAGGTGCAGGAGTAGGCCATTCGGCCCTTCGAGCCTGCACCGCCATTCAATATGATCATGGCTGATCATCCAATTCAGTATCCTATACCTGCCTTCTATCCATACCCCCTGATCCCTTTAGCCACACGAGCCACATCCAACTCCCTCTTAAGTATAGCCAATAACTGGCCTCAACGACCTTCTGTGGCAGAGAATTCCAGAGACTCACCACTCTCTGTGTAAAGAATGTTTTCCTCATCTCAGTCCTAAAGGAATTCACCCTTTAAACTGTGACCCCTTGTTCTGGACTACCCAACATCGGGAACAACCTTCCTGCATCTAGCTTGTCCAACCCCTTAAGAATTTTGTACTTTTCTATAAGATCCCTTCTCAATCTTCTAAATTCCAGTGAGTACGAGTCTATCCAGTCTTTCTTAATATGAAAGTCCCGACATCCCTGCAATCAGTCTGATGAACCTTCTCTGAACCCCCTCTATGGCAAGAATGTCTTTCCTCAGATTTGGAGACCAAAACTGTACGCAATACTCCAGGTGTGGTCTCACCAAAACCCTGTACAACTCCCTGCTCCTATACTCAAATCCTTTCGCTATGAATGCTAACATACCATTTGCTTACTTCACTGCCTGCTGCACCTGCATGCCTACTTTCAATGACTAGTGTACCATGACACCCAGGTCTCGTTGCATCTCCCCTTTTCCTAATCTGCCACCATTCAGATAATAGTCTACCCTCATGTTTTTGCCACCAAATGGGATGTGTGAGAAGGAACTGCAGGTGCTGGTTTAAACCGAAGATAGACACAAAATGCTGGAGTAACTCAGCGGGACAGGCAGCATCTCTGGAGAGAAGGAATGGATGACGTTTCGGGTCGAGTCTGAAGAAGGGTTTTGACCTGAAACGTCACCCATTCCTTCGCTCCAGAGATGCTGCCTGTCCTGCTGAGTTACTCCTGCTTTTTGAGTCTACCTTTAGTAAATGGGATGAGTGTAGATAGGAGCAATGGGCAGTATGGACATTGTGGGCCGAAAGGCCTTCTTCTCTACGCCTCTCCTGGATTGCCAAGGGTTTTCTATATGGATCATAGAATCATAGAAAATAGGTGCAAGAGTAGGCCATTCGGTCCTTCGAGCCTGCACCACCATTCAATATGATCATGGCTGATCATCCAACTCAGTATCCTGTACCTGCCTTCTCTCCATGCCCCCTGATCCCTTTAGCCACAAGGGCCACATCTAACTCCCTCTTAAGTATAGCCAATGAACTGGCCTCAACTACCTTGTGTGGAAGAGAATTCCACAGACTCACTACTTTCTGTGTGAAAAAAGATCTTCTCATCTCGGTCCTAAAAGACTTCCCCCTTATCCTTAAACTGTGACCCCTTGTTCGGGACTTCCCCAACATCGGGAACAATCTTCCTGCATCTAGTCTGTCCAACCCCTTAAGAACTTTGTAAGTCTCTATAAGATCCCCCCCGAATCTCCTAAATTCCAGCGAGTACAAGCCGAGTCTATCCAGTCTTTCTTCATATGGAAGTCCAGACATCCCAGGAATCAGTCTTGTGAACCTTCTCTGTACCCCCTCAATGGCAAGAATGTCTTTCCTCAGATTAGGAGACCAAAACTGTACACAATACTCCAGGTGTGGCCTCACCAAGACCCTGTACAACTGCAGTAGAACCTCCCTGCTCTTGTACTCAAATCCTTTTGCTATGAAAGCTAACATACCATTTGCTTTCTTCACTGCCTGCTGCACCTGCATGCCTACTTTCAATGACTGGTGTACCATGACATCCAGGTCTTGTTGCATCTCCCCTTTTCCTAATCGGCCACCATTCAGATAATAATCTACCCTCCTGTTTTTGCTGCCAAAGTGGATAACCTCACCTTTATCCACATTATACTGCATCTGCCATGCATTTGCCCACTCACCCAACCTATCCAACTCACCTTGCAGTCTCCTAGCATCCTCCTCACAGTCATACTGAAGTCATACTGGAAGGAATCAGGCCCTTCGGCCCAACTTGCCCACACCAACTAACATGCCCCACCTACACCAGTCCCACGTGCCAGCATTAGGCCCATATCCCTCTCAATCTGTCGTATCCATGTACCTGTTCAAATCTCATTTAAATATTGTTATTGGACCTACCTCCTCCAGCAGTTTGTTCCATATTCCCACCATACTCTATGTGAAAAAGTTGCCCCTCAGGTTCTCATTAAATCTTCACCCTCTGTCCTTAAACCTACGTCCTCACGTTCTATGATATTCACCTGACCACGGATGAACATTAAAGAACATCAAAGAGGAAGATGACTGAACTTTGGTGCCTTCCCTCACAGTGGGAAACTTTGATTCCGCTGTGTAGGGATGTTTATCGTGTTCTGTGCTCTTTTTTTATTCGTATGGCGGTATGGTGACCCCCAAATTTCACTGTACCAATTGGGGGAGTGCAGCGTAGGTTTACAAGGTTAATTCCCGGGATGGTGGGACTGTCACATGCTGAGAGAATGGAGCAGCTGGGCTTGTACACTCTGAAGTTTAGAAGGATGAGAGGGCATCTCATTGAAACATATAAGATTGTTAAGGGCTTGGACACACTAGAGGCAGGAAACATGTTCCCGATGTTGGGGGTCCAGAAACAGGGGCCCCAGTTTAAGAACAAGGAGTAAGCAATTTAGAACGGAGATGAGGAAACACTTTTTCTCACAGAGAGTGGTGGGTCTGTGGAATTCTCTGCCTCAGAGGGCGGCGGAGGTCGGTTCTCTGGATGTTTGCAAGAGAGAGCTAGATAGGGTTCTTAAAGATAGCGGAGTCGGGATATGGGGAGAAGGCAGGAACGAGGTACTGATTGGGGATGATAGCCATGATCACATTGAAGGGTGGTGCTGGCTCAAAGGGCCGAATGGCCTCTACTCCTGCACCTATTGTCTACTGTCTATTGGTGCATATGAGAATAAATGTCTCTTGATCTCTTGATCTTGATCTTGATCTCTTACTTTACCTCTACTCTGAGTAAAAGACTGCATTTACCCAATCCATTCCCCTCGTCTTCTCTGCTCCAAGGACAAAGAGGTATAATGGGCCTATTGCTGGCAGGTGGGACAGGTGTAGATGGGGCATGTTGGTTGGCGTGGGCAAGTTTGGCCAAGGGGCCTGCTTCCTTTCAATATGCCTGCATGACTCTATGAGCTACAGAAAACCCTTGGCAATCCAGGGAGGTCCTGACCTCCCATCTACCTCATTGGAGACCCTTGGACTATCTTTAATCAGACTTTAATGGACCTCATCTGACACTAAATATTATATCCTTTATCCTGTATCTGTACACAGTGGACGGCTCGATTGTAATCATATATTGTCTTTCCGCTGACTGGTTAGCACACAACAAAAGCACCTCCAATGAGGTAGGTGGGAGTTCAGGACCGCTCTCTAGCTGGTGATAGGATGGTTCAGTTGCCTTAAAACAGCTGGGGTGAAACTGTCCCTGAATCTGGAGGTGTGCGTTTTCACACTTCTGTACCTGTTGCCTGATGGGAGAGGGGGAGAAGAGGGAGTGACCGGGGTGAGACTGGTCCTTGATTATGCTGCTGGCCTTGAGGGCGGCACGGTGGCGCAGCGGTAGAGTTGCCGCCTTACACCGCCAGACACCCGGGTTCAATCCTGACTACGGGTGCTGTCTGTACTGAGTTTCTACGTTCTCCCTGTGGGTTTTCTCCGAGATCTTCGGTTTCCTCCCACACTCCAAAGACGTTCAGGTTTGTAGGTTAATTGGCTTGGTACAATTGTAAATGATCCCTAGTGTGTGTAGGGTAGTGTAGTGTTAGTGTGCGGGGATCGCCGGTCAGCGCGGACTCGGTGGGCCGAAGGACCTGTTTTACGCTCTGTTTCTCGAAACTAAACACAGCATGAACCATTTAGATCTATTTTTCTAATATGTTCAAGGGCATTGAAACGCTCTGAAAATACTTAACGAAACTGGATGGCAACCAAATTCGTAAATACATTTGCAACTGCTAAGTTGGTCAACAAAGGAAATTCAGGCCAAGTGCCCATTTATTCGATAAGGTGTACTACCTTGTATAACCTTGACATCTATTGTATTGTGTTATTCCCCAGCACCTAATCTCAGATGTCAATGGAAACAAAATTATTGGCAGCTAAAATGACCTTCGTTCAATCACTTGCCTTGATACCTCCAGCGTATCTTACACAAAAACTGGAGGAACTCAGCGGGTCAGGCAGCGTCTGTGGAGGGGGATTGGACAGATGGCAGGACTATTATATACTGAGAGAATGGAGCGGCTGGGCTTGTCCACTCTGGAGTTTAGAAGCATGAGAGGATATCTTATTGAAAGATTATTAAGGGTTTAGACATGCTAGAGGCAGGAAACATGTTCCCGATGTTGGGGGAGTCCTGAACCAGGGGCCACATTTTAAGAATAAGGAGTAAGCCATTTAGAAAAGGAGACGAGGAAACACTTTTCCTCACAGAGAGTTGTGAGTCTGTGGAATTCTCTGCCTCAGAGGGTGGTGGAGGCAGGTTCTCGGGATGCTTTCAAGAGAGAGCAAGATAGGGCTCTTAAAGATAGCGGAGTCAGGGGATATGGGGAGAAGGCAGGAACGGGGTACTGATTGGGAATGATCAGCCATGATCACATTGAATGGTGGTGCTGGCTCGAAGGGTCGATGGCCTACTCCTGCACCTATTGTCTATTGTCCGTTGACATTTTGGATCGGTACAACTTTTCAGACTGCCTGTCCATTCCCTCTAAAGATGCTGCCTGACCCACTGAGTTACTCCAGCACTTTGTGCTTTGCTCAAGATTCCAGCATCTGCTGTCTCTTGTCTCAGCTTATTTCACATCAGCAAATCAAATTTCGGGCGGCGCAGAGGCGCAGCAGGTCGAGCCGCTGCATTCACACCGCCGGGTTCAATCCCGACCTCGGGTGCTGCCTGCGTGGAGTTTGCGTGTTCCCCCGTAACCTCGTGGGTTTTCCACCGGTGCTATGGTTTTTCTTCTTTTCTTTAAATTGTTTTATTAGAAGTAAATACATAATAAAAAACATTTTGTTTGTTGTAGTCATACATTATTAATATTGTTTGTATTATCAATTGTATAATAATTGTACGTCTATATATTTTTTAATTTTTATATGGATAGAAAATAATAGAGGGAGAGAAAAGAAACCAAAAATTAAAAGAGAATGGAATAATCAGCTAATTATACATTATTGGAGATATGTCCATGGATTATAAAATGTAATTCTTCATCTAATCCTTGATTCGGGTTTCAGTCAGGTTCTCGTGCCGAAACGGTTTGCCCCTTCAAATATTCAATGAATAGAGACCATATTCTAGTAAATAGTTCTTGTTTGTCCATTAAGACAAATCATAATCTTTCCAAATGTAGGGTCTCCGACATTTCCATAGTCCACATTGTAATTGTGGGGGTTATAGGGCCTTTCCAAAATTTTAATATATATGTTTTCCCAGTTATTAAACTATAATCGATAAAGTTTCTTTGGCTTGTTGCAAATATTTGATTTTGTTCTAGTATTCCTAATATTATTAATTTTGAATCGGGGTCCAATTGGATATTGACAACTTCCGAAATTATCTTAAAAATTTCCGTCCAAACATTATTAATTTTTATACAATTTACAAATGTGTGCGTTGTTAGCCTCTGAGTGTTGACATTTTTCACAAATAGGAGATATGCATGGGATAATTCTATTTAATTTTGTTTTTGAATAGTGCAATCTATGTAATACTTTAAATTGTATTAAAGAGTGTCTAGCATTTAACAAACAGTGATGTATATGTTGTAAGCTTTCGTCCCATATTTCTGGCCTTATTGGTTGGCCTAGTTCATTTTCCCATGATTGCCTATATATTTCCATCATGGATGCGTCATTATCTAATAGGATATTATAAATATAAGGTATAAATGTTTCTGTGTTAGGGTGTATATTCAAACATTCATCAAGAATTTCTATCTTTCTATTTCTATAGTCCTGTGTATTTGATTTAGCATAGTCTCTAAGTTGTAGGTATCTATAGCAGTCATTTGAGTGAAGCCCATAAATTTGTTGTAGTTCCTGAAATGAGAGGGATGAACGTTTCCTATAGAGATGACCCATCTTTGTAATTATCCAATTTTAGTGTCTTTTTTAATTGTTTCCAAATGCGTATTCCACTATATATTATGGGGTTTTCACTATAGGTTTTTTTGCTTAATTTAGTAATAGCAAATAAGATCGACCCAATTTCTTTTTTGTAATATATTTTTTTATTAAAAGTAACCAATTATAATGCTTTTAACAACTTTTCAAACATCAACTTAATTCCATTATTTTACAGATAATGCATTAATAATTCTTCTTGTACTCTATTTTTTTTTTAGAAATATAGATAGAAAAAGAACAGAACAGTTATAAATCATTAAAGGTGTGGTTAAATAATAATTTGATTATATATAGGAAAGTGAAAAAAAAGAAAGGGAAAGAAGTTATCAAAAAAAAAAGAATATTATATATATATATATGTAAACAAAACAACCGTATACATTATCGATAAAGCTATTACAGATAGTAATATCCATAAAAACATGCATGTTAATCCCAATGTGAAAATGAGTCATTCCCGCCGAATCCCGCAGGGTGCCCGCCGAGCTGTGATGCCAAGAACAGCTACTTCTCTAAATACTGTATATATGGAGACCATATCTGTTTGAAGGAATTATATTCGTCCAATAGGACAAATCTAATTCTTTCCAGATGTAGCGTCTCCAACATTTCTGCTGCCCACATTTTAGTTGTGGGGATTAATATTCCCTTCCAAAATTTCAATATAATTTTTTTCCCAATTATCAAACAGTAATCTAAGAAATTTCTTTGATTTCCTGTAAGTGCCAAATTTAAGTCAGGGATTCCAAATATTATTAACTTTGGATCAGGATCCAATTTAACTTTAAGAACTTCAGAAATAACTTTAAAAATTTCTGTCCAGTAATAATTCAATTTGGGACATGTAACAAAACTATGTATTAAATTTGCTTCTAAATTTCTGCATTTATCACAAATAGGAGAAATATTAGGAAAAATACTATTTAATTTAGTTTTGGAATAATGTAATCTATATAATACTTTATATTGAATCAATATGTGCCTGGCGTTTAATGAACACCGATGTATTCGTTGTAAACTTTCTTCCCAATTTTCTTTTGTTATAAGTAAAAAAGTAAAGTATCCTTTATTGTCATTCAGGCCTTTCGGTCTGAACGAAATTTTGTTCCTTGCAGTCGTACATTTAATAAAATGACAAAGCACACAATAAACACAAATTAACATCCACCACAGTGAGTTCACCAAGCGCCTCCTCACTGTGGTGGAAGGCAAAAGTCTTAAGTCTTTGTGTCTTCCCTCCTTGCTCTCCCTCTGTGCTGAGGCTATCCAGGCCTCCGATGTTGTGACCCCGCCGGGTGTTGGTAAGTCCCGCGGCTGAATCCGAGCTTCGTCAACGGGCCGGTTCAAACTCCGCGGCCCGGGGTGGTTGAAGCTGCCGAAGCTGCCGCCCTCCAGTCCAGCGGATAAAGCTGTTGCCGCGGGAGCTCTGAATAAACAGGTCACCAACCTGTGACCTGTGAGCTCCCGACGATGTCGTCTGCTGGGCCCGCGGCTGAACCTCCGAGGTTGGGCCGCCGTACCGCCGGCACACCTCCTCCGCCCCGAGTCAAGCCGTCACCGCCGCCGGAGCCCGCCATGGCCCCGAAGTCGGCCAGCCTCGTGCTGGTAAGTCCTGGCTGGCTCTGCCTCCGGAGCCTCGGGTCGGTCGCAGTTGGAGACTGCCAGCTCCGCCATTAGGCCTCAGCGCAGACGGAGACGGGGGATACGACATTAAAAAAAAGTTGCATACCCCCGGAAGGAAGAGACTAAAACATGTTTCTCCCACCCTTACACACCCTAATAACTCAAATTAACTGGCTAAAACACGACAAGGACAACAAAAAAAAAAGAAAAAAACGGACGGACTGCAGGCGAGCCGCAGCTGCTAGGGCAGCGCCGCCACTTCCAATAGCTAATCCATATAGCTAATCCAATTTCATTTTCCCATGCTTGACGATACGTTTCAGTTATTGGATTCTCTTTATCCAAAATGATATTGTATATATAAGCTATTAATTTTTCTGTATTTGGGTGCAAATGAAACATATCATCTAATAATCCTGATTCTTTATTTTTGTAATCTTGTGTATTAGTTTTAATATAATCTCTAATTTGTAAGTACCTAAACAAATGTTGCGGAGACAATCCATAAATATCTTGTAACTCCTGGAATAAAAGAAATTTTCCATTTCTATAAAGGTGTTCTAACCTTTTAATTCCTAAATCATTCCAGCGTCTAAACCCCCCATCTAATATTGAAGGTTTAAATAATGGATTATTCATAATTGGAAGTCTGAGTGAGAGGTTATCTAGATGTAGAGTCTTAACTATTTGTTTCCAAATACGTCTATTATTATAAATTATTGGATTGTCCCTATACTTTTTTTTGTACCTCCTTTGGCGCAAATATAATCGAACCTACGTTAAAGGGTAAACAATCTTCCTTTTCTATACTTAACCATATTGGTTCATTATCCATATGTACCCACCAAAAATTCATATTCTTAATCTGAACAGCCCAAAAATAATATAAAAAATTTGGTAGTGCTGGTCCTCCATTTATCTTAGATTTGCATAGATGTTTTTTACTTATTCTATGATTTTTATAATCCCAAATAAAACTATTAACAATATTATCAATTTTTTTAAAAAAGGTTTTCGGGAGAAAAAAAGGGATAGCCTGAAACAGATATAAAAGTTGTGATCGACCCAATTTCAAAAGGTAAACAGGCTTCCTTTTCTATTTTTAACCAATCTGGTTGTTGGTCCAGTTCTTCCAACCAAAAATTCATATTTTTGATATTTACTGCCCAAAAATAGAGCATATAATTCGGTAGTGCTAAACCTCCATTTATTTTTGATTTACATAAGTGTTTTTTATTTATTCTGTGGCTCTTATAATCCCAGATAAAATTGGTGACCATAGAGTCAACATTTTTTAAAAAAGTTTTTGGGAGATATATCGGGAATTAATTGAAATAAATGCGGGAGAAAAAAATTTTTTTTTTGCATTAATTCTACCCAACATTGAGATAAGAATATTTTATATTGGAAAACATTACCTATGTAATTTGTTCAATAAAGGCGGAAAGTTAAATTTAAATAAAGAAGTATATGTCTTTGTTACATAAATTCCAAGATATTTAAATTTTTCATTTACTATTTTAAAAGGAAATTGTTGTAATATGTGTGGGTTACTTTCCATTATTGGCATGATTTCACTTTTATTCCAATTTTACTTCGGAGTCACGTGAGTGACTACGTGAAGAAGCCCCGCCAGGCACATGCTCGACATTACATAGAAGCCAAACTACAGGTGTACCAGATATAGCACAATACTTTGCTATATGAGAGGGAAGCGGTGAGGTCATGGAAGACAACCTGGCGGCCAACATTCATTATTTGGTTTCTCACCAGCTTCAGGAGACTGTCATGATTGAGACAGCAGACTTCTATAAAACACCTGTTAATTGTGCATCACTAAGGGTGCCGAAGGTGAATTCAGCTATTGGACACCCATGACTTTAACAATGCGAGGACAGGAGGGTCCTCAAGCTCGTTGTAGCTGGCATTACTGCTTTTGGGAGGCAGTTGGAAGGGCATGCTATGTCCAAAATCCAAAAAAGACATGTTGGCATTGTTTTGTAACTCTTAATTTGAGATTAATTGTATGAGATAAATCGCCATTTGGCCCATCCTGCACCCAAGATTTGCTGGTTTGTGTAAATCAAGCAATGTTCAAACTTCAGATTATTTAGTCAGAGAAAATCTGCCTAAACAAATTAAAGATATTGATGAGCAGGCAAAGACTATCAGCCTCATAAATGTTTTATATTTGGTCAAAGGAGACTTAAAAGATGCGTATTATTCAGTGCCAATTCATTACCATTATCGTAGGTATTTGAAGTTTAATTGGATGGGTCAGCAGTGGCAATATAAAGCATTACCTAATGGGTTAAGTTCAGCTCCCAGGCTGTTCACAAAAATTATTGAATCATAGAAAATAGGTGCAGGAGTAGGCCATTCGGCCCCTCGAGCCTGCACCGCCATTCAATATGATCATGGCTGATCATCCAACTCCGTATCCTGTACCTGCCTTCTCTCCATACCCCCTGATCCCTTTAGCCACAAGGGCCACATCTAGCTCCCTCTTAAATATAGGCAATGAACTGGCCTCAACTACCTTCTGTGGCAGAGAATTCCACAGACTCACCACTCTGTTTGAAAAAAGATCTTCTCATCTCAGTCCTAAAAGACTTCCCCCTTATCCTTAAACTGTGACCCCCTTGTTTTGGATTTCCCCAACATCGGGAACATTTTCCTGCATCTAGCCTGTCCAACCCCTTGTGCTGTTGCCCACCCAAGCACAAAAGCTTTTTGTATTCAGTCAGATATATCTTATCATACTGCAAATAAAGCAGATGTATTGGAGTTCCTTGCTATGTTTCATTTTGATCAGCACCTTAGTTATAGTGCCATTAATAGTGCTCATAGTGCTTTGTCTTCCTATTTACGACAATTTTCAGAACATCTATCTATCGGGTCTCATCCATTAATATCCCGATTTATGAGGGGAATTTTAATAAAAATCCTCCCAAACCCAGATATACAGAACTTTGGGATGTTAGTATAGTTCTCACATTGCTCCGGCAATGGGCTCCAATTATGTCACTGTCTTTTCAGAAATTAACATTTAAAGTAGTAATGCTTATGGCATTAGTGTCAGCACAAAGAGTACAAACATTGTAAATGTTACGTTTAGATTGTATGCACTTGTCTGCAGATAACATTACTTTTTATGTTTATGATCTAATCAAACAAAGGAGACCGGGGAAGTCTAGAACCAAGGTAATCTTTAGAGCATATCCTGTCGACCAAACATTGTGCGTGGTTAAGCATCTGACTCAATATATTGAAGTAACCAAGAGTCTCCAGGGTTGTGAGACAGCAATGCTTATTACCCATAAGAAACCATACAAAAAAGTATCAGTACAAACTATTTCTAGATGGTTAAAACAGGTTTGGATTTAGCTGGAGTAGACACAGATGTGTTTAAATCTCACTCCACCACGGCAGCGTCCACGTCCGCGGCAATAGCACAGGACGTGCCGCTCGACCAAATTTTAGAGGCCGCAGGATGGTGTAAAGAAGAAATTTTTCCAAGTTTTACAATAAACCTATTATCACGGTGCCAGAGTTTGGACATGTAATGTTGGGTTCTGTTTGATTATTTGCTTTCTTTTATGTAATGATTCATATCTTTTGTTGTAATTTCCCTTATGATAGAAGGGTATTACTTTTCTTTCTGTTATTATTATTATTAAAATACTTATTGCATTATTCAAGCAATGTTTAATAATATTATTACTCACTACTGTGTCAACTGAAGCAGTGTGTCGCATGGAATGAATCTACGGCATGAAAATCACAGAGCTTCAAAATCTTCACGTAGTCACTCACGAAGTAAAATATTACGATTAAACGAGCTTACCTGTTTGAAGTTTGATCTTTATTTTATGAGGAGTTACGATGAGGGTTTACTCGCCCTCCGCTCCCGACCCTCATAATCTAATAGATCATCTGGTAGTTCTAGTCTTGTGTGAGCCTTACTATCTTACTTCGGCTATTGGTTCTGTGTTTTTCACGCCGCTGCTATGAAGTATGCCGAGCATGCACCTGGCAGGGTTTCTTCACGTAATCCCTCATCGTAACTCCTCATAAAATAAAGATCAAACTTCGAACAGGTAAGTTCTCGTTTAATCTTACTATTAATTCTGTATCCTGAAAACGAGCCATATTGAGTTATTAAATTTAAGTTTGGGATACTAACTTCAGGTTTTGTAATGTAAATTAATACATCGTCTGCATAAGGACATTTTATTCTCAGTATCTTTGGTGTTATACCCATATATTTCAGGATGGGAACTCGCGCTTTCTGCTAATGGTTCTATTGCGAGTGCAAATAATAGCGGGGATAACGGACATCCTTGTCTACAGCCTCTAGATAAGTTAAATTTAGCTGATAACATTTGATTTGTCGATATTCTAGCTGTCAGTATATAAAGGTTTTACCCATGTGCTAAACTTCTCGCCCTATTGAAAAATTTTCATAACTGTTACGACTCCCGAAGGCAGGTACCTCAGGATCAAAAACCAGGTTCAAGTTTAAGAAAATAGTCTTTAATTTAGTTAAAAGAAGACAAAAACCCGAACCTGATTTAAACAACAGTCAGAGAGAAGAATCGACTAATAAACAAATATAACAGTGCTCCAGCCAGCCTCGCAATGGACTGTCGAACTGGAGTCTCTAATCCTGCCTAAATAGAGATAACCCTGCAACAAAATACACGAAAACCCTTGGGTCAGCCCTTATCCGTCCCAATACAACATTAAATGACAAATATAGGTAACAATACACAAAGTTCTATGCCATGTGGCCAGGCCTCCTGCAGCTCATACCGGCAGCCTGTTCACTTGTCAGGGTCAGCGATGAAGAGAGAGAATTCTGGGAACTCCTGCTATTTAAGCTTCCGGTGAGTCACCGGTCACCTGACGCAGCTTGGCCAATCGGGTACAGGAGCTCTTAACCCCTTGATTCCTGACTCCCAGCCACGAGGCCTGCACTCAGGAGAGAAACAGAAAAGATAAGTACATAGCATTCACCAGAGGGAGGGGGGGAGGAGGGGGGAAGCGCCTAGCAATAACCGAAAATAAATAGGGCCATTCCACCTGGTCTAAAGCTTTCTCAGCATCTAACAAAATAATTGCTAGATCTTTGTTAGTACTTCTCTTTGAGTATATAATATTGAATAATTGTCTCAGGTTATATGAAGAGTAGCATTTTGGTATAAATCCTGTTTGGTCCGGGTGTATTAATTTATTAATCACTATGCTTAATCTTTGTTCTTTGATTTTAGTTAATATTTTTTGATCAGTATTTAGAAGAGCTATAGCTCTATATGAACCTGGATCATCCAGGTCCTTATCTATTTTTGGTATAAGTGTTATTATAGACTCATTTAGCGTTTCTGGTCATTTCTGTTGGGTATAGATATGTTCATACAGTGTCTTTAAACGGGGAACAATTAGGTCATAGAATGTTTTATAGAATTCGGAGCCTATGCCATCGGGGCCCGGGGATTTACCATTTTTTAGAGATCTGGTAGATTCTTCAATTTTTATTACTGTTATTTCAGCGTCTAGTAATTCTCTATCTTTCAAATCTAAGCCTTTAAGATTGCATTTTTGTAGGAATGCTTCTGTTCCTGTCCGGTGATCTATCGTTTTAGCAGAGTAAAGGTTTTGATAATATTGCAGAAATCTCTCCTTAATATCCTTAGATTGTACTAGTGGTTCTCCTGTTTCTGATTTAATCCTATGAATTGTTTTTTCCCCGTCCAGTTTCCGTAATTGACGAACCAATAACTTTTGAGGTTTATCACCGAATTCAAAATGTAATTGTTTAGTATATTGGTAATATTTTACAACTTGGTCTGAGTAAATTTTATTTAATTTACATTTCAATGCTGCAATTTTATTGTGTTTTATCATAGTTGGTGTAGCCGCATTTTCCATGTCTAATTGTTTTATTTCCCTTTCCAATGCCTGGTGTTTCTCTTTATTATGAAATGCTTGGGAGGAGATCATACCTCCTCGTGCTGCGGTTTTTCTCCTACACCCCAAAGACGTGCGGGCTTGTGGGTTAATCGGCCCTCTGTAAGTTGTTCCCTAGTGTGTAGGAGTGGATGGGAAAGTGGGATAACACAGGGCTAGGGTGAACGTGGACTGGGTGGGCTGAAGCAGTAGGTTTAAAACGGACCTGCAGGTAAGTTCTACTATTCTGAGGTCGTTTTCCGTTCTGTACGACTTATTTTTTACAGAACGAAGTATACATGGACAAGTCAAAGACAAAGTCCAAATGAACCGCAACGAAGCTGACTGTGGAGGACCGCGGGAATGCGGGCAGTCAGCAGCGGCCGACTTCACCTGGGACGCTAACCGTGCGGTCAGCAGCCCCCGACTTGGCACCGGCACAGTCCGTAAGGGCACCTCGGACTGGCGGGAAGGCCACTCGAAAGTCGGACAAGCCCGTAGACTCGGACGGGTCAGGGCAGGAAGATTCACCGCCTGCGGGTAGCGACCGTGGCCGTTTATCCCGCATGGAGCGGTTAATGGAGCAAATGCTCCAACAAGCGGAGCTTTGTCACCGTGGGTCCCCACGGCAGCACCTTGTACAGGGCTGCAAAATGTCTCCCTCTCCTCGGAGGCGAGCATAGGGAGTCACTACTGGGCTGGCTCTGAAGATGGGGGTTCGGCTGAAGACACTTCTAGTGTGCTAGGGGTGCGGGAAGAACAGAAGCTGCTCGGCATGGTCTCTAAATTTGCGATGCCCTCGCAAAAAGGACAGCCGTTACAGCCACAGCTGGCAGCAAACATCAATTACCTCACCACTAATCAGCTACAGGCAATGAATTACACAGCTACTAAGTATTTAGCACCAGAAACGTGTTTCCCTCAATGTTCTGGCAGTGAACAACCCAATCTGGGAACACATCGGTGGCGGCATCAGAGCCCAGGAACTTAAGATGCAAAAAGTCCTTAAACTACTGGCCTCCGGTATAACGCCATTTGCCAGATCAGTTGATGGAAAGAACATGTCGGATGAACAGCAAGATGCACTGGCACTCTTCTGCAACGTGCAATTTGAGATAAATTGCTTCAGAAAGAGTGTGATCCGACCTGCATTAAACCCCAAGTTTGTGGGGTTGTGCAAGACCAGCAGCACACAGCCGCCTAATCTACTATTCGGGGATGACCTGCTGTAGCAGGTCAAAGACCTCGACGAGGAGGCAAAAGCCGTCGGACTAATAAAAGCGCCGTCAACTGCCAAACCCTCACATCTTCGGCGGCAGCACCCCTACGCATCCACCAGCAAACCACGATACCCAGCAGCTGGTGAAAGCTCGAAGGCCGTACATACAGGACAAAGGTCTTTTTTAGACCAAGGCCCAGAACGGCCTTCGTGGAAGATGCGTCAACCCCACGCTCCAGCTCCTCTACCCCCCAAGGACAAGGACGGAAGAAACAAACATTGCACACCGGTATCCATGGAGGTAGGTGTGTCTGATTTCTTCCGGAACATAGGGTGTGTAAGTTCTTCACAGGTTGGGGGAAGGTTACACTTATTTTGGAGTGCATGGAGTTCCATAAGTTTTATACTGCATTGATCCTTTTATACTGCATTTTATCCAGGGATATAACATTGAATTCATTCACAAATTCCTTCCTCCGGTTCAGCATGCACCTAGCCGAACGTTTGTGCTTTCGCAACAGGAAAGATTGGAAGGTCATGCAGAACTTTTGAGGTTACATACAAAAGGAGTAATTGAGAAATCCAAACACGAATCTCTTAAGTTTGTGTCAAATATTTTCACAAAAACAAAAAATATGGTGGATGCCGCATCATCATTGATTTGACACAGCTGAATACATTTGTGCAGTATACACATTTCAAAATGGAAACTTTTCTTACTGCCAAACAATTAGTTTCCAAAAAATACTTCATGGCTTGCATCGACTTAAAAGATGCATACTATTCGGTACCTATAGAGAAGGGTCACTGCAGATATCTGAAATTTAACTGGATGGGACAGCTCTGGCAGTACAAAGCGCTGCCTAATGGATTAACATCAGCCCCCAGACTATTTACTAAAATATTAAAACCAGCCTTGGCGTTTCTCTGAAAACAAAAACATATTGTCATGGCATATCTGGATGATATCTTAATTGTAGGGAAAACTCTGGAATTAGCCAAATCGGCTGTTTCAGCAACCAAGCTCTAGTTTGAAAAACTGGGGTTCATCATCCATCCAGATAAATAGTAAGATTAAATGAGAACTTACCAGTTTGAAGTTTGATCTTTATTTTATGAGGAGTTATGATGAGGGATTACGTGAAGACCCCGCCAGCACGCATGCACGACATTCTTTAAAGCAGTGGTGTGAAATCACAGATACCAAAGTTGACTTACATAGTAAGAGAAGAGAGAACTTTATATACCAGTTGACCTTTATAATAGAGGGTTTGGGAGCGGAGGGCACGTAATCCCTCATCGTAACTCCTCATAAAATAAAGATCAAACTTCAAACTGGTAAGTTCTCATTTAATCTTACCATTTTAATTCGGAGTCACGTGAGTGACAACGTGAAGATTTCAAACCTCTGGGATTTCATGCCCTGGAACGAGTCCATGCTCAAACACTGCCATGTAACGTATTTCAGACATGGACTGTGCTGAAAAACAAAAAGGTATTTATTTCATACCTAAAATAATAATGCCCCTACATTGGGGTAAATCATGAAACAGAACTTAAAATTTTTCCCGCAAATGTCTCGGGAGTGGCCACGGGTTTATTATAGAAGTGCTAAAAAGTCCGTTCATTACTCCAACCCGCTGTTGCAAGGATGTGGTCCATTGCAACTTCCATCATCATAGCTGCCGATGTGGATGCAGCCCTGGTGGAGTGAGATTTAAAAATATTAGTGTCCACCCCCGCTGCTCCCAATACCACCCTTAACCATCTGGAAATGGCTTGTACTGTGACTTATGGTGATGGCGTTTGTGGTTAATGAGTAAAGCCCTCTCCGTCCCCCTGAGACTCTTGGTGACCTCTATATATCGCAATATATATGTCACGATGCAGAACTGACAATCTGCAGGATAAGCCAGAAATTCTCATTTTTGGCCAGTAGATCCGGGTCTATCCTGTTTAAGTAACCCCTGTATAAGGAAGGTTATCTTGCCATTAGTGATATACATGGCGTCCATACTTAGTTTATGTAAGGACTGGACTCGTTGTGCTGTTACAAGTGCCATTAACATAACCATTTTATAGGTTAATTTATCCAGTGTGAGTCCCGATATAGGTGCCCATCCTCGAAACATAGTCAACACTATGCCTATGTCCCAAGTGTGGGTGTATCTGGGCCTGGGGGGATTAGAATTAAATATACACCTCATCAGTTTAGATACCAGTGGGTGTGATCCCACAGCCAGGTGATCACACCCTCAGCCCAGATAATTGGATAGGGCACTCCAGGCACAATTAATGGCACTGTAGCTCAATCCCTCATCAAAATGAAGGGTAGCCAGGAACTCCAGCACTTCAGTGATGGTAGCTGTGTCATATGAAGTGTTCGTTCTGGAGCAGAACACTTCCCATTTCTTCACATATGTGGGATATTGTCTTCTGGTGGACTCCCTGCATGACGCTGTGATGACATTTATCGTCCTGTCGGAGAGTCCGTAGTCCAGAAATGGCCTGTTCAGAATCTGCAACCAACAGGTTTATTCGGTCATGGCACGGATGACTTTCCCCTGCATAACTTTCTATATTTTTGAATTAGTTAAACAGGCCTGGGTTGTCTGGCCTCAAATTGGAGTTCCTAGCATACCCCATAGACCTCCGTCTGTGCATAGTGACCCATCTATTGCATTATTTAGAGGTCACCAAAAGCCTAGGAGGCACAGAAATGGCATTATTAATCAGTCATAAACGTCCTCATAAAAGGGTGTCCGTGCAGACCATTTCGGGATGGCTTAGACAGGTTTTGGGTGCGGCAGGAGTGGACACTGATGTTTTTAAATCTCATTCCACCAGGGCTGCAACAACATCGGCAGCAAGAATGTTGGAAGTTCCCATGGACCACATCCTTGCAACGGCAGGATGGTCTAGCGAAATAACTTTTCAACAATTTTATAATAAACCTGTTGCCGGACCTGGGATATTTGCAGACTCAATTTTAAGTTCTGTATTATGATTCACCCCGAATAGTAGGGGTTATTATTATTTTGTTAATAAATGTATCATTGTGTTTCAATAACCGATTCATGTCTGAATGCGTAAACATATTTCCTCCATTGGTCAGTTATGGCAGTGTGTGGGCATGGACTCGTTTTCCACGGCATGAAATCACAGAGCTTTAAAATCCTCACGTAGTAACTCATGTGACTCCGAAGTCAAATAGTAAGATTAAATGAGAACTTACCAGTTTAAAGTTTGATCTTTATTTTATGATGAATGACGTTGAGGGATTACGTGCCCTCCACGCCCAACCCTCTATCATAAAGGTCAACTGGTATTCTAGTTCTCTTATCTTACTATGTTTAGTTCGACTTTTGTTATCTGTGATTTCACACCGCTGCTTTGAAGAATGTCGTGCATGCGTGCTGGCGGGGTCTTCACGTAATCCCTCAACGTAACTCCACATAAAATAAAGATCAAACTTCAAACTGGTAAGTTCTCGTTTAATCTTACTATTAATTCCACAGATTCACCACCCTCCTCCTCATCTCCATTCTAAAGGTAGGTCCTTTTATCTCACAATGTATCTCAAAATTATAAAGGGACAGAGGGATGTGTGTCAAACATGGGCTAGTGGGACTAGTATAGATGGGCATTGTGGTTGGTACGGGCAAGTTGGGCCGAACAGCCTGTTTCCATGCTGAAGACAGACACAAAAAGCTGGAGTAACTCAGCAGGTCAGACAGCATCTCTGGAGAGAAGGAATTGGTGACGTTTCAGGTCGAGACCCATCATCAAACTATCGAAAGGGAAACGAGAGATATAGATGTACACCTCTATAAGATCACCCCTCATCCTCCTGCGCTCCAAGGAATAGAGTCCCAGCCTGCTCAACCTCTCCCTATAGTTCAGGCCCTCGAGTCCTGGCAACATTCTTGTAAATCTTCTAGAGAAAAGGAATTTATGACATTTTGGATCAGAACTCATCTTCAGACTGAAAGGTAAAGAAAGAAAGATCCCTCTCTATCTTTTGGCCTGAAGAAGGGTCTCGACCCGAAACGTCATCCATTCCTTCTCTCCAGAAACGCTGCCTGTCCCGCTGAGTTACTCCAGCTTTTTGTGCCTTTCTTCGGTTTAAACCAGCATCTGCAGTTCCTTCCAAGACAGTTTCCTTGCTCTGTGGCTCCAGAATTTAGTCATATACTACCAAATCTTCCATATTCTTTTGTGCGGTCTTTAGAACTAATGTTTGAGGTATCCCGCATGAAAGTGAAATGAACATGTTTCCATGAGACAAAAGTTGACAAAAAAATGCTGGAGAAATTCGGCGGGTGAGGCAGCATCTATGGAGAAAAGGAGTAGGCGACGTTTCGGGTCGAGACCCTTCTTCAGACTGATGTTGGGGGGGGGGAGAGAAAGGAAGAGGCGGAGACAGTCGGCTTCCGGGAGAGCTGGGAAGGGGAGGGGTAGGAGGGAGAAAGCTTGGACTACCTGAAGTTAGAGAAGTCAATGTTCATACCGCTGGGGTGTAAATTACCCAAGCGAAATACGAGGTGCTGCTCCTCCAATTTACGTTGGGACTCACTCTGGCCATGGAGGAGGCCCAGGACAGAAAGGTCAGATTGAGAATGGGAGGGGGAGTTGAAGTGCTGAGCCACCGGGAGATCAGGTTGGTTATGGAGTCAGCATGGATTTACGAAAGATAAATCATGTCTGACGAATCTTGTGGAATTTTTCGAGGATGTAACTAGTAGCGTGGGTAGGGGAGAACCAGTGGATGTGTTGTATCTGGTCTTCCAGAAGGCTTTCGACAAGGTCCCACATAAGAGATTAGTATACAAACTTAAAGCACATGGCATTGGTGGTTCAGTATTGATGTGGATAGAGAACTGGCTGGCAAACAGGAAGCAAAGAGTAGGAGTAAACGGGTCCTTTTCACAATGGCAGGCAGTGACTAGTGGGGTACCGCAAGGCTCAGTGCTGGGACCCCAGCTATTTACAATATATATTAATGATCTGGATGAGGGAATTGAAGGCAATATCTCCAAGTTTGCGGATGACACTAAGCTGGGGGGCAGTGTTAGCTGTGAGGAGGATGCTAGGAGGCTGCAAGGTGACTTGGATAGGCTGGGTGAGTGGGTAAATGTTTGGCAGATGCAGTATAATGTGGATGAATGTGAGTTTATCCACTTTGGTGGAAAAAACAGGAAAGCAGACTATTATCTAAATGGTGGCCGATTAGGAAAAGGGGAGATGCAGCGCGACCTGGGTGTCATGGTACACCAGTCATTGAAAGTAGGCATGCAGGTGCAGCAGGCAGTGAAGAAAGCGAATGGTATGTTAGCTTTCATAGCAAAAGGATTTGAGTATAGGAGCAGGGAGGTTCTACTTCAGTTGTACAGGGTCTTGGTGAGACCACACCTGGAGTATTGCGTACAGTTTTGGTCTCCAAATCTGAGGAAGGACTTTATTGCCATAGAGGGAGTGCAGAGAAGGTTCACCAGACTGATTCCTGGGATGTCAGGACTGTCTTATGAAGAAAGACTGGATAGACTCGGTTTATACTCTCTAGAATTTAGGAGATTGAGAGGGGATCTTATAGAAACTTGCAAAATTCTTAAGGGGTTGGACTGGCTAGATACAGGAAGATTGTTCCCGATGTTGGTAAAGTCCAGGACAAGGGGTCACAACTTAAGGATAAGGGGGAAACCCTTTAAGACCGAGATGAGAAATACTTTTTTCACACAGAGAGTGATGAGTCTCTGGAACTCTCTGCCACAGAGGGCAGTTGAGGCCAGTTCATTGGCTATATTTAAGAGGGAGTTAGATGTGGCCCTTGTGGCTAAGGGGATCAGAGGGTATGGAGAGAAGGCAGGTACGGGATACTGAGTGGGATGATCAGCCATGATCATATTGAATGGCAGTGCAGGCTCGAAGGGCCGAATGGCCTACTCCTGCACCTAATTTCTATGTTTCTATGTTAGAACAGACTGAGAGGAGTACGTGCTGAGGGACGCGCTGAAGCTCGGTGCAGCCAACGCCAAGGCTCGGTGGGGGAGGACCATGGTCTAGGGTCCTTCCGCTGCTGGACATGGGGGGCAAGATGGTGGTGGAGATGCCCCTCAAAATAAGGGAAGGGATTCCACTCCAGTGGGCCACATGAGAGGCAAGGGTGTGGGGTAAAATTGTGATTTGGGGAAACCGTATTGTATGTATGTATAGCCTCCGAGAATGTCGGATGGAGTTTTGTAGGATCATGTATTGTATAGATATTTATTTCTCGAATAAAGTCTACTTAGATTTTTTCTTAATTTTTAAAAGTACGGACTGAGCGGAGGTGTGTACATTTGGTCTCGCCGATGTACGTCATTGCCTGGCCTATATTTGACCAACTTTGTGCAAGTTCAAACTACATCTAAGTGTTATCATTTTACAAATGTACTTGTGGTTTTCATATCAGTGCGAGGTACTTAATCTTTAATCTTAATATTTAAAAGCATTAGCTGATGGTGATTAGACAACATGTTTTGTCTGCCATTCTTCCTCAAGGACAATCATACCAGGGACATTTTTGGTTGACCTTCATAGTCTGGTAAATTATACAAGATTCGGAGAGGCATAGATAGGGTGGGCAGTCAGAACCGTTTTTCCACAAGGTGGAAATGTCAAGGACTAGAGGGCTTAGCTTTAAGGTGACAGGACGAAATATGTCGGAAGGAGCCTGCAGTTGCTGGTATGCGCTGAAGATAGACACAAAATGCTGGAGTAACTCAGCGGGATAGGCAGCATCTCTGGAGAAAAGGAATGCGTAAGGTTTTAGGTCGAGACCCTTCTTCAGACTTATTTAAGTAGAACATGCTTTATTCAAAGTGGCTCCAGTGCTATTAAATACTGATAAATAAATAACAAACCAATTACAATGCAATCAATGTGTAATGGCATACTATTCCAGCCAGCGGGTAATAATATTACAGCCAACCCCTCTGCTGAGGGTAAGACTGAGCGGCCAGGGGAAGCCTGAGATGCCAGCGCCTCTTCCTGCTCACCCTTCTGCATCAGCTTCCATCTCCTCCACAGTCTGAAGAAGGGTCTCGACCCGAAACGTCACCCATTCCTTCTCTCCAGAGACGCTGAATTACTCCGGTTGTTTGTGTCTATCTTCTGAGACCTTTCTTCAGACTGAGAGTCTGGAGAAAGGGAAACGAGAGATATAGATGTACACCTCTATAAGATCACCCCTCATCCTCCTGCGCTCCAAGGAATAGAGTCCCAGCCTGCTCAACCTCTCCCGATAGCTCAGGCCCTCGAGTCCTGGCAACATCCTCGCAAATCTTCTAGAGGAAAGGATTTGGTGACATTTTGGGTCAGAACTCATCTTCAGACTGAAAGGTAAAGAAAGAAAGATCCCTGTCTATCTTTCAGCCTGAAGAAGGGTCTCGACCCGAAACGTCATCCATTCCGTCTCTCCAGAGATGCTGCCTGACCCGCTGAGTTACTCCAACATTTTGTGTCTATCTTTCAACTGAAAGGGGTGAGTGTAAAGAAGATATACTAGGCAAGTTTTAGTTGAATTCAGTTTTTAGTTTAGTTTAGTCGTAGAATGGTACAGGCCATTCGGCCCAACCTGCCCACACCGGCCCACATGTCATAGAAACATAGAAAATAGGTGCAGGAGTAGGCCATTTGGCCCTTCGATCCTGCACCGCCATTCAATATGATCATGGCTGATCATCCAACTCAGTATCCTGTACCTACCTTCTCTCCATACTCCCTGATCCCTTTAGCCACAAGGGCCACATCTAACTCCCTCTTAAATATAGCCAATTAACTGGCCTCAACTACCTTCTGTGGCAGAGAATTCCACAGATTCACCACTCTCTGTGTGAAAAATGATTTTCTCATCTCGGTCCTAAAAGACTTCCCCCTTATCCTTAAACAGTGACCCCTTGTTCTGGAGTTCCCCAACATCGGGAACAATCTTCCTGCATCTAGCCTGTCCAACCCCTTAAGAACTTTGTAAGTCTCTATGAGATCCCCCCCTCAATCTTCTAAATTCTAGCGAGTACAATCCGAGTCTATCCAGTCTTTCTTCATATGCAAGTCCTGCCATCCCAGGAATCAGTCTGGTGAACCTTCTCTGTGCTCCCTCTGTGGCAAGAATGTCTTTCCTCAGATTAGGAGACCAAAACTCTACACAATACTCCAGGTGTGGGCTCACCAAGACCCTGTACAACTGCAGTAGAACCTCCCTGCTCTTGTACTCAAATCCTTTTGCTATGAATGCCAACATAACATTTGTTTTCTTCACTGCCTGCTGCACCTGCATGCCTACTTTTAACCCTTGCTGTCTCCTCCCCTTCCCACCTCTCCCTCAGCCCTCGGGCCCTGGCATTCCTTCTCTCTCTATCTCTCCCCCACCTAAGTCGCACTAGCTTCTCATTTTCACACTACAAACAGCTTACAACGGCCTGTTTCCTTTATCATCGATACTTTTTTGCATATCTTTCATTCATTGTTCTTTATCTCTCCACATCACTGTCTATATCTCTCGTTTCCCTGATCCCTGACCAGTCTGAAGAAGGGTCTCGACCCGAAACGTCGCCTATCCCCTTCGCTCCTTAGATGCTGCTGCACCTGCTGAGTTTCTCCAGCCTTTTGTGTACCCTGCCTACTTTCAATGACTGGTGTACCATGACACCCAGGTCTCGTTGCATCTCCCCTTTTCCTAATCGGCCACCATTCAGATAATGGTCTGCCCTCCTGTTTTTGCCACCAAAGTGGATAACCTCACATTTATCCACATTATATTGCATCTGACCATGCATTTTCCCACTCACCCAACCTATCCAGGTCACCTTGCAGCCTCCTAGCATCCTCCTCACAGCCAACACTGTCCCCCAGCTTTGTGTCGTCCCTGCTAAACTAGTCCCACCTTAGTCCGTATACCTGTCTATGCTCCTGTCTAACTGTTTCTTAAACATTGGGACAGTCCCTGCCTCAACTACCTCATCTGGCAACTCGTTCCATACACCCACCACCTATTGTGTGAAAAGATTACCCCTTGGATTCCTATTACATCTTTTTGCCTTCACCTTGAACCTCTGTCCTAAACCAGTTGAGTTTAGTTGAGTCAAGTCAAGTCAAGTTTATTCGTCACATACACATACGGGATGTGCAGTGAAATGAAAAGTGGCCGTGCCTGCGGACTTTGTGCAACAAACAACCAAACAACCAACAAACTACAAACAGAACCACATGTTCTTTATCATATTAAATATTGTGGGCGGTATTGTGGTACAGTAAGTTAGTAGAGTTAGTCCCTGGTGAGATAGGAGTTTACAGTCCGAATGGCCTCTGGGAAGAAAGTCCTTCTCATCCTCTCCGTTCTCACAGCGTGGCAACGGAGGCGTTTGCCCGACCGTAGCAGCTGGAACAGTCCGTTCCAGGGGTGGAAGGGGTCTCCCATTATCTTATTGGCTCTGGAGTTGCACCTCCTGATGTATAGTTCCTGCAGAGGGGCGAGAGAAGTTCCCATAGTGCGTTCGGCCGAACGCACTACTCTCTGCAGAGCCTTCCTGTCACGTTGGGGAAGTCCAGAACAAGGGGTCATAGTTTATTGTCACAATCAGTGAAAAGATTTTTTGTTGCGTGCTATCGGGTCAGAGAAAAGACTGTACATGATCACAATCATGCCGTCCACAGTGTACAGATACAGGATAAAGGGAATAACGTTTAATAGAAGATAAAGTTGGAAAAGTCTGATTAAAGATAGTCCAAGGGTCTCCAATGAGATAGATGGGAGATCTAGTTGGTGAGAGGATGGTTCAGTTGCCTGATAACAGCTGGGAAGAAACTGTCCCTGAATCTGGAGGTGTGCGTGCGTTTACACACTTCTGTACCTCTTGCCCGATGGGAGAGGGGAGAAGAGGGAGTGACCAGGGTGAGACTGGTCCTCGATGATGCTGCTGGCCTTGCCGAGCCCTCTGAAAATCCAGAGGAAGTCCAGGATACAGTTTAGTTTAGGTAACTTCAGTGGCACAGCGATGAAACAGGACCTTCGGCCCATCGGGTCCACGCTGACCATTGATCACCCGTTCACACTAGTTCGATGTTACCCACTTTCACATGCCCACTGGACATTAGTTCGATTCTGCCCACTCTGGACGATTTACAATTTGTAGAAACCAACTAGCCCGGGTCTCTGGCACTGTAAGGCAGCACTCCACCACTCTGGAAGGCCCACTCTACCACACAGAACTGATAGAACGCAGAACAGTCCAGCACAGAAACAGGCCCTTCAGCCCACAATGTCTGTGCCGAACAGGCTGGCAATGAAACTAACCTTCTCTTCCCACGTGAGCCAAATCCCTCCATTCCCAGCATATACACGTGCGTAGCTGAAAGCCTCTTAAACGCCACTGTCGAATCTGCCTTCACCATCACCCCTGGTAGTGAGTTCCAGGTTCCCACCACCTTCAGTGTAGAAAATCTGTTGTTGATAATTTAGTTTAGTTTAGTTTAATCTCTTGTCACGTGTACCGGGGTACAGTGAAAAGATTGTGCTGTGTGCTGACCATTCAGCAGAAAGACAATACTATGATTACAATCGAGCCATTCACAGTGTACAGATACATGACAATGGAATGATCACGTTCTAGTTATCTGGTTAACATACGATGAGCATTTGTCGGCACTGGGCCTGTACTTGCTGGAGTTTAGAAGGATGAAGGGGCACTTCATTGAAACTTACCGAATAGTGAAAGGCTTGGACAGAGTGGACGTGGAGAGGATGTTTCCACTTGTGGGAGAGTCTAGGACCAGAGGTCCCAGCCTCAGAATTAAAGGATGCTCCTTTAGGAATTATTTGCCACAGAAGGCTGTGGACATTTTTTAAGGCAGAGATCGATAGATTCTTGATTAGTACGGGTGTCGGGGGTTATGGGGAGAAGGCAGGAGAATGGGGTTAGGAGGGAGAGATAGATTAGTCATGATTGAATGTCGGAGTAGACTTGATGGGCCGAATGGCTTAATTCTGCTGCTGAAAAAAAGTAGTGCAAGTAAACACGGCAAAGTCCAATCAAGGGTAGTCCGAGGGTCACCAAAGGGTAGATAGTATTTCTGGACCGCTCTCTGGTCGTGGTAGGATGATTATACATCATAAAATACACATCAATGATTTGGATGAAGGGATTCAAAGTAACATTAGCAAATTTGCAGATGACACAAAACTGGGTGGCAGTGTGAACTGTGAGGGGGATGCTATGATAATGCAGGGTGACTTGGACAGGTTGGGGGAGTGGGCAGATACATGGCAGATGAAGTTTAATGTGGATAAATGTGAGGTTATCCACTTTGGAAGCAAAAACAGGAAGGCAGATTACTATCTAAATGGCGTCAAGTTGAGATAAGGGGAAGTACAACGGGATCTGGGGGTCCTTGTTCATCAGTCTATGAAAGTAACCATGCAGGTACAGCAGGCAGTGAAGAAAGTGAATCGCATGTTGGCCTTTATAACAAGAGGAGTCGAGTATAGGAGCAAAGAGGTCCTTCTGCAGTTGTACAGAGCCCTAGTAAGACCACACCTGCAGTCTTGTGTGCAGTTTTGGTCCCCTAATTTGAGGAAGGACATTCTTGCTAATGAGGGAGTGCAGCGTAGGTTTACAAGGTTAATTCCAGGGATGGCGGGACTGTCATATGCTGAGAGAATAGAGCAACTGGGCTTGTACACTCTGGAGTTTAAAAGGATGAGAGGGGATCTTATTGAAACATATAAGATTGTTAAGGGTTTGGACACACTAGAGGCAGGAAACATGTTCCAGATGTTGGGGGAGTCCAGAACCAGGGGTCACACACAGTTTAAGAATAAGGGGTAAGCCATTTAGAACGGAGACGGGGAAACACTTTTTCTCACAGAGAGTTGTGAGTCTGGAATTCTCTGCCTCAGAGGGCGGTGGAGGCCGGTTCTCTGTATGCTTTCAAGAGAGAGCTAGATAGGGCTCTTAAAGATAGTGGAGTCAGGGGATATGGGGAGAAGGCAGGAACGGGGTACTGATTGGGGATGATCAGCCATGATCACATTGAATGACGGTGCTGGCTCGAAGGGCCGAATGGCCTACTCCTATTGTCCATTGTCTATTGATTCAGATGTCTGATAACAGCTGGGAAGCAACTGCCCCTGAATCTGGAGGTGTGCGTTTTCACGCTTCTTTACCTCTTGCCCGATGGGAGAGGGGGGAAGAGGGAGCGGCCAAGGGTGCGACACGACCTTGATCGACCTTTAGCAATTGTGATCGAGCTTGCATTTGCTGATCCGTTATCAGACTCGACAGGCAATGGATAGGATTGTCGGCGTTCATTATAAAAGCAGCAAATGGTACACCTTCTTCATTCCTGGTCACAGAAGCACCGCACACCAGCGCCCGCATTCAGCTAAGGACCAAAATGAAGTGGTTAATTATTGCATTCGCTTGCTTTCAACTCTCAGAGTGTTTGAGCAGGTAAGAACTAATATATTGTGTAGGAAGGAACTGCAGGTGCTGGTTTGCACTCACATCTAGGTAGTTGATCAGGGGCTCTGTGGCTTCGGTTGAATCCTCCTGGACTGGGCACACGTACTTGGAGTAGGGATATTTAGCTACTTCCCAACAGCCATCAGGCTATTAAACTTGACTCGGACAAAACTCTGAACATTAATACCCCTCCATCTGTTATTTGCACTTTATCAAATTATTTATTCATGTGTGTATTTACGTATATAATGGTATATGGACACACTGATCTGTTCTGTAGTCAATGCCTACTATGTTCTGTTGTGCTGAAGCAAAGCAAGAATTTCATCGTCCTGTCAGGGACACATGCCAATAAACTCTTTTGACTTTGACTTTGACTTTTTGACTACACCGAAGATAGGCACAAAAAGCTGGAGTAACTCAGCGGGACAGGCAGCGTCTGTGGGTGGAAGGAACGGGTGACGTTTCGGATCGCGACCCTTCTTCAGACTCTGGTCTATTCCACATTTTCCTTGAACTTCCTCCCCTTTGATGTCTCGTTTTCACACCTTTACCCATCTCACTCCTCACTCATCACTTCTTGATTAGTACAGGAGTCAGAGGCTATGGGTGCTGTCTATAAGGAGTTTGTACGTTCTCCCAGTGACCATGTGGGTTTTCCCCGGGCGCTCTGGTTACCCCACGCGCTCCAAAGACGTGCAGGTTTGCAGGTTAATTGGCTTCTGCGAATTGTCCCTGCAGTGTAGACAGGACTAGTGATCAGGGCGATCGCTGGTCGGCACGGTCTCGGTGGTTATTGCCCCCTAGTGTGTTGGGAGGGGATAACATAAAACTAGTGTGAACGGTGCGATCGATGGCCGGCACGGACTCGGCGGGCCGAAGGGCCTGTTTCCAAACACTAAATCTCTAAACTAAACTGAACTAAAGAAAGAAACAGTTTTTTTGCCTCCTGGCAGAAATGGTGATGTGGTTTTGTGTCTATGTTTGCAGAATAGCGTTGCGCAGGGATAAATCGGTCCGTGAAGTGCTGCAGGAACGTGGATTGCTCAAGCAGTTCCTGGAGGATCATCCATACAATCCCTACTCCAAGTACGCCCGCCCGGCCCAGGAGGGTTCAACCGATGCCACAGAGCCCCTGATCAACTACCTGGACGTGAGTGCACTTCTTCACTTTTTCATACGTTCATAAGTTCATAACTTCTAGGAGCAGAATCAGGCCATTCAGCCCATCTACTCCAGGTGGCTATCTACTGTATCCGCTGTTCCAGGTGACAAATTCTCTACATCAGCGAGACCCACCGCAGGCTCAGCGATCGCTTCGCTGAACACCACTGCTCAGTCCGTCCTAATCTACCTGATCTCCCGGTGGCCCAGCTCTTCAACTCCCCTCCCATTCCCAATCCCATTCCCAATCTTACCTTTCCCGTCCTGGGCCTCCTCCATTGCCAGAGTGAGGCCCAGCACAAATTGGAGGAACAGCACCTCATATTTCGCTTGGGCAGTTTGCACCCCAGCGGTATGAACATTGACTTCTCTAACTTCAGACAGCCCTTGCTTTTCCTCTCTCCCCCTTCCCAGTTCTCCCACCAGTCTTACTGTCTCCGACTACATTCCATCTTTGTCCCTCCCCTGACATCAGTCTGAAGACGGGTCTCGACCCGAAACGTCGCCCATTCCTACTCTTCAGAGATGATGCCTGTCCCGCTGAATTACTCCAGCATTTTATGTCCACCTTCAATTTAAACCAACATCTGCAGTTCCTTTTTACACATTTGGCCCATCAAGTCCACTCTGCCATTCAATCGTGGCTGACCTATCTCTCCCTCTCGACCCCATTCACCCGCCTTCACCCCATGACCCCTGACGCCCATACTAATCAATTGCTCGATTGTAATCATGTCTTGTCTTTCCGCCGACTGGTTAGCAGGGTGTCAGGGGTTACGGGGAGAAGGCAGAAGAATGGGGTTAGATGGGAGAGATAGATCAGCCATGATTGAATGGCGGAGTAGACTTGACGGGCCGAATGGCCTCATTCTGCTCCTATCAGTTATGAACGTATAAACTTACAAACTAGCGTGCAACAAAAAGCTTTTCACTGTACCTCGGTACATGTGACAAGAAATCTGTCAATCTCTGCCGTAAAAATATCTACTGACTGTGGCAACGAATTCCACAGATTCACCACCCTCTGACTAAAGAAATTCCTCCTCAACTCCTTTTTTTTTCTTTACCAGCTGGGCTATTTTGGAACGATTAGTATTGGCACTCCGCCTCAGAGTTTCACCGTTATATTCGACACGGGCTCATCCAACCTCTGGGTACCATCCGGTTACTGCTCCAGCCCACCATGCAGTGAGTAGAGGCAATTGTACACTTCAAAAACTTTACTCCACATAACTTTAGGTTAGAGATCATGGAAACATAGAAAATAGGTGCAGGAGTAGGCCATTTGGCCCCTCGAGCCAGCACCGCCATTCAATATGATCATGGCTGATCATCCACAATCAGTACCCCGTTCCTGCTTTCTCCCCATATCTATTGATTCCGTTAGCCCCAAGAGCTAAATCTAACTCTCTCTTGATAATATCCGTGGAATTGGCCTCCGCTGCCTTGCGCGGGGTTGCTTAATTTTGCGCCTGCCCTGCACCGAGCACTATTTGTCCAATCTTTTAACTGGTAGTTTTAGTCTCGTTTAGAGATACAGCGCGGAAACATGCCCTTTGGCCCACCGAGTCCGCGCCGACCAGCGATCCCCGCACACTAACACAAGCCTTCACACACCAGGGACAATTGACACTTATACCACGTGTACAAACCCAAGCCAATTAACCTGCCAACCTGCCACGTCGTGGGAGGAAACCGGACATCCTGGTGAACCCACGCGGTCACGAGGAGAACGTACAAACTCCCGTAGACGGGATGGAACCCGGATCTCTGGCGTTACAAGAGCTGTAAGGCAGCAACTCTGTCGCTGTGGCACTGTGCTGTACTCCAGCATGTTGTGTCTATCTTGGGCGTAAACCAGCATCTGCAGTTCCTTCTCACAGTGGTAGAGCCACTACCTCACCACGCCAGAGACCCGCCACCCAACCGATGCCACAAACCATCCCCTCAAGTTCCTATTAAATCTTTCCCCTCCTTCCTTAAACTTATGTCCACTAGTCCTCCATTCCCCTACTCAGGGGAAACCTATCCCACCCACGAACCTGTACTCTCGTGTTGGTGATGGGATGGTTCAGTTGCCTGATAACATTTATGGTCAAGTCCCTTCCTATCCTATCCATGTTCTCCGGAGATGCTGAGGATAGACGCAAAAAGCCGGAGTAACTCAGCGGGTCAGACAGCATCTCTGGAGAAAAGGCATAGGTGAGGTTTCGGCTAGGGAAACTTCTCCAGACTGAAGAAGGGTCTCAACCCAGAACGTTACCTTTTCCTTTCCTCCAGGGTTGATGCCTGCGGCCAACCCGTTGAGTTACTCCGGCTTTTTGTGTCTATCTTCGGTTTGAACCAGCATCTGCAGTTCCTTCCAACACTTCTCCTAGGATGCTGCCTGGCCCGCTGAGTTACTCAAACACTGTGTGAGGTTTTTTTTGTAAACCAACATCTGCAGTTCCTTGTTATGTATTCTTGCTGTTTCGAGGTGCGATCTTTAATGTTATTTGGATACGACGTGCTTTATCTTTGCAGGGAATCATCGCAGGTTCGATCCAAATGCATCCTCGACATTTCAGATGTCACACAAATATGTGTCCATCCAGTACGGAACAGGCAGCATGACTGGGGTGCTCGGGTACGACAAAGTTGGGGTAAGTCCAGACCTGAACTAACCAATCTCCCACCGTATGCAACCCAGATACATCCTAGTCCGCAGAGATCGACACAACAATCTGTATAACCTAACAACGGTCGACAAAAATGCTGGAGAAACTCAGCGGGTGAGGCAGCATCTATGGAGCGAAGGAATAGGTGACGTTTCAGATCGAGACCCTTCTTCAGACTGATGTGGGGGATGGGGGGGGCGGGAAGAAGAAAGGAAGAGGTGGAGACAGTGGGCTGTGGGAGAGCTGGGAAGGGGAGGGGAAGGAGGGAGAAAGCAGGGAGTACCTGAAATTGGAGAAGTCAATGTTCATACCACTGGGGTGTAAACTGCCCAAGCAAAATATGAGGTGCTGCTCCTCCAATTTGCGGTGGGACTCTCTCTGGCCATGGAGGAGGCCCGGGACAGAAAGGTCGGATTTGGAATGGGGGGGTGAGTTGAAGTGCTGAGCCACCGGGAGATCAGGTTGGTTAATGCGAACTATGCGGAGATGTTGGGCGAAGCGATCGCCGAGCCTGCGCTTGGTCTCACCGATGTAGAGTAGTTGACACCTAGAGCATTATCATGTATCTATACACTGTAAATGGCTCGATTGTAATCACGTGTCGGGAGGAACTGCAGACTAAAACTAAACCCAACTCAACTAAACAAATCTAAACAACTCGTGGCATCAGAGAGTAATATATACAGCAGAGGAATTTCCAGAGATGCTGCCTGTCCCGCTGAGTTACTCCGGCATTTTACACATTCTTACACATTCCGTCAACTCTTCTTATCTCTTGTAAACGTGACCAGCAGGAATCATTGTAAGGGTTTCCTCTCTCATTCAGGTGTCTGGCATTGACATAACTCACCAGGAGTTTGGTTTGAGCATCACTGAGCCGGGCACTTTCCTTTACTATGCCAAGTTTGATGGGATTCTGGGCTTGGCCTACCCGAACATCGCCTCGTCTGGAGCCACCACCGTCTTTGACAACATGATGTCCGAGCACCTGGTGGACGAGCCCATGTTTGCCTTCTACTTGACCAGGTACAAGACCCGTAACTCTTCTCCCCCACCGAGCAGAGAATCACCTGGCGATGTTACGGGAACGTTTCGGTGACGTGGATTGGTTTGCGCGCAACATCCTATCACCGTGGGCGGCACGGTGGCGCAGCGGTAGAGTTGCTGCCTCGCAGCTCCAGACACCCGGGTTCGATCCTGACCACGGGTGCTGTCTGTACGGAGTTTGCACGTTCTCCCCGTGACCTGCGTGGGTTTTCTCTGACATCATCAGTTTCTTCCCACACTCCAAAGACGTGCAGGTTTGTAGGTTAATTGGTTTGGTAGAAGCGTACATCATGATCACATTGAATGGCGGTGCTGGTTTGAAGGGCCGAATGGCCAACTCCTGCACCAATTGTCTATTGTCTATTGTCCCTCGTGTGTGTGGGGTGCGGAGATCGCTGGTCAGTGCGGACTCGGTGGGCCGAAGGGCCTGTTTCTGCGCTGTATCTTTAACTAAAGAAACAACTAATGAGCAATCCTGAACTACCATCTACCTCATTACACAATAGACATAGAAACATAGACAATAGGTGCAGGAGTAGGCCATTCGTTCCTTCGAGGCAGCATCGTCATTCGAGGTGATCATGGCTGATCATCCCCAATCAGTACCCCGTTCCTGCCTTCTCCCCATATCCCCTGACTCCGCTATCTTTAAGAGCCCTATCTAGCTCTCTCTTGAAAGCATCCAGAGAACCGGCCTCCACCTCCCTCTGAGGCAGAGAATTCCACAGACTCACAACTCTCTGTGAGAAAAAGTGTTTCCTCATCTCCGTTCTAAATGGTTTACTCCTCATTCTTAAACTGTGGCCCCTGGTTCCCTGGCTATCCTCAGACTATCTTTAATCAAACTTCTCCCACTTCATCCTGTGCCAAACATTATTCCCTATATCTGTACACTGTGGACGGCTCGATTGGAATCATGTACAGTCTTCTCCGTGACTGGATAGCAGACAACAAGGAAGCTTTTCCCTGTACCTCGGTACACGTGACAATACACTAACCTCCTCAACTGTTGATACTGCAGTCTGCGGCAAATTACAAACTGCTGGAGGGTTTCAGCTGTTCTTAGTTTAGTTTAGAGATGTAGTATGGAAAGAGGCCCTTCTGCCCATCGAGTCCGCGCCGCCCAGCGCCCCAGCAATCCCCATGCACTAGTTCCATCCCCCCCACTGGGGAAAATTTACAGAAGCCAATTAACCATAAGCATCCACGTCTTTGGAGTGTGGGAGGAAACCGGAGCACCCGGAGAAAACCCACACAGGGTCACGGGGAGAACGTACAAACTCCGCACAGACAGCACCCGCAGTCACAATCGAAGCAGCGTCTCTGGCGCTGTGAGGCAGCAACTCTACCGCTGTGGACCACATGTGTAGTTAGCGAAGCGGTCGATGGAACCTGTATCAGTCTCGAACTGATAGCGTAGGCTAGGTATCAGCTGCTCTACAATCACTTTGTCCAACGCCTCCGCTCGGTTTTTTTAATTTATTTTTTAATTTCAAAAATAGACTTTATTCGGTAATAAATATATACAATATGTGAACCGTGCAAAAAATTCATCCGACATTTTCGGAGGCTATACAAATTGGTCAATACAGTCTATCTACCTTTCTCAAATTTCACGAATCTGTCCCCCACCTGTGCCAACACCTCCGCTCGATTCGCACCAACCAACCCGATCTCCCGGTGGCTCAGCACTTCAACTCCCCCTCCCATTCCGAATCCAACCTTTTTGTCCTGGGCCTCCTCCATGGCCAGAGTGAGGCCCACCGCAAATTGGAGGAGCAGCACCTCGTATTTCGCTTGGGTTGTTTACACCCCAGCGGTATGAACATTGACTTCTCCAATTTCAGGTAGTCCCTGGTTTCTCCCTCCTTCCCCTCCCCTTCCCAGCTCTCCCACAGCCCACTGATTCTGCCTCTTCCTTTCTTCTTCCCGCCTCCACCCACCCCCAGACCCCACCCGACATCAGTCTGAATAACGGTCTCAATTCCTTCGCTCCATAGACGCTGCCTCACCCGTTGCGTTTCACCAGCATTTTTGTCTACCTTCGATTTTTCCAGCATCTGCAGTTCCTTCTTAAACATTCAATCTCGACCTGAATCACCACCCATCTCTCTGCCACAGAACTGCAACTCCTTTACCACCTTTGCTGTATTTTTGTGGTTTAAAAGCATTTTAATTTTGTAAATGTGTTGGAAGGAACTGCAGATGCTGGTTTAAACCGAGGACAGACACAGCAAGAGACACAGAGTGGTGGAGTAACTCAGCGGGTCAGGCAGCATCTCTGGAGGACAAGGACTGGTGACCTTTCGGGCTGGGACCTGTGTTTGGCTCCAGATTCCAACGTCTGCAGTATTTTTGCGACTCGGTCGGGTGTTGTGAGCTTTGTCTGACGGGTCCGGGGGGAAGATTCCGGAACGGCGCCCGTGTCCATTTGTAACTAATTTCCGACCTTTGGTTTGCAGAGAAGGCAGCCAGTCTGGGAGTGAGGTTGTGTTCGGTGGAGTCGACCCAAACCATTACACTGGGCAGATCCACTGGGTTCCTGTCACCAGTCAAGGCTACTGGCAAATCCTCGTGGACAGGTAAGGACGTGTCGCCGAGCCATTGGAGTTACAAGGCGCGGAAATAGGCCATTCTGCCCCACTCGTCCATGCTGACCCCGTCTATTTGCCCACATTTGGTCCATATCGCTCTTGCGGTGCTGGCTCGAAGGGCCGAATGGCCTACTCCTGCACCTATTGTCTATTGCCTGAACCTTTTCTAACCATGTACCTGCCCAAAAGGGTTGTAAATGTTGTTATTGTACCTGCCATACTAGTCACATAGCGTGGAAACAGGCCCTTCGGCCCAACTTGCCCATGCCGACCAACATGCCCCATCTACACTAGTCCCTCCTGCCTGCGTTTGGCCCATATCTCTCCAAACATTTTCAATCCATCTACCTATCCAAATGTCAGTATTAATGGTGGGATAGCCGCTGCCTCAACTACCTCCTCCAGCAGCACGATCCACACACCCACCACCCTCTGAGTCAACGTGTTAAATCTTCTCCCCACCTCCAACGCGCGTGTTTTTTCACAGCGTGAAGATCAACGGGCAGGTGGTGGCGTGCCAGGATGGATGCCAGGCCATAGTCGACACGGGCACCTCCCTCCTCACGGGACCCAGCTACGCCATCAGCACAATCCAACGCATGATCGGAGCAAGCCAGCAATCCAATGGCATGGTAAACCAATCTTCTGTTACCTCACGGTGGCGCAGCGGTGATGTCGCTGCCTCACAGCGCCGGAGACCCGGGTTCGATCCCGACTACGGGCGCTGTCTGTGCAGAGTTTGTACATCCTCCCCGTGACCTGCATGGGTTTTCTCCGGATGCTCCGGTTTCCTCCCACCATTTGTAGGTTAATCGATCAGTACTGGCGTCTGAGATTAGGGGGGGAAGGCAGAAGAATGGTGTTGAAGGATAGATCAGCCATGATTGAGTGGCGAAGTGGACTTGAAGGGCCGAATGGCCTCATTCTGCTTCGAGAACTGGTGAGCTTATGAATTGGCGTTTGTAAAATGTCGCTAGTGTGTCGGATAGAACGGGCGATCGTTGGTCGGCGTGGGCTCGGTGGGCCGAAGGGCCTGTTTCCACGTTGTATCTCCAAACTGGGTTCAAGGAAAGAGCATTCACGTCGCGGCCCTGTTTCCGCCAATCTTTCCCCCACCGCGCACAAGAAGCGACTAGACGCCATTGTATGCAGATGCCAGGAAGTGAGTTCAGCTCTGGCTGAACAACTTCTAATCTTGTGCTGTGGACTCGATAAGAAGATCTCTAAACTGAGCTAAACTAAACTAATAGCCCTGTCCCACGGTACAAGTTCATTCCAAGAACTCTCCCGAGTTTAGAAAAAATCAAACTCGTGGTAAGTACGGAGAATGAAGGTAGCGGGTACGTCGGAGCTCGGAGGCGTCTCTTAGCGCTAACGGCACGTACTCGGGGAGACTCGCTAACGGCAGGTAAGCGCGGGGAAGACTCGTGAAGATTTTTCAACATGATGAAAAATGTCCACAAGAGCCCCAAGTACCGACGAGCGGCCATTACGGTAAATCTCCGAGTTCGATTCAGGGAAAACTCGGGAGAGAGAGCTCTTGGAATGAACTCGTACCGTGGGACAGGGGTTTTAGGAAGGAAATGTTTTTGAAGGAAGGAAGTGCAGATGCTGGTTTAAACCAAAGATAGACACAAAAAGTTGGAGTAACTCAGCGGAACAGGCAGCGTCTCTGGAGAGAAGGAATGGGTGACGTTTCGGGTCGAGACCCTTCGTCAGACTGAGAGTCATGGGAGAGGGAGGCACAGAGATATGGAAGGGTAAGGTGTGAAAAGGACGCTGATCAAGGATATGTAAAATGGTGCATTGTTAGCTGAGGTGAAGGTAACATTGAAGTGGGCGGTGGAGGCCAGTTCTCTGGATGCTTTCAAGGGAGAGCTAGATAGGACTCTTAAAAATAGCGGAGTCATGGGGATATGGGGAGAAGGCAGGAACGGGGTACTGATTGGGGATGATCAGCCATGATCACCTTGAATGGCGGTGCTGGCTCGAAGGGCCGAATGGCCTACTCCTGCGCCTATTGTCTATTGTCTTTTGAAGCATACAAACAGAAAAATTAATCAGGACAGTGAAACTCGTCGGAGAACTAGGGTGAGGGGAGGGACGGAGAGAGAGGGAAATCAAGGGTTACTTGAAGTTCGAGAAATCACAATTTGCACCGCTGGATTGTAAGCTGCCTAGCCCCCTTACCATCCTGTGCTCCAAGGAATAAAGTTCCAGCCTGCCTTTAAGACACGATTTCCCGGAGAGAAGGAGTGGGTGACGTTTTGGGTCGAGACTCATCGTCAGACTGATGGAGATCATTGTTAAACGATGTGTGTTTTGTTCCACAGGCCTACGTGGACTGCAGGTATCTCCCCCGCATGCCTTACGTGACCTTCACCATCAATGGTGTCGACTTTCCTCTGCCACCATCTGCCTACGTACTGCAGGTACGCTCCGACTTTACACTTTGGACTCGAAATATTTGACGTTTCCATCCTGCCTAACCATTCATTTATCTTTAAATAGGCACTAAATGCTGGAGTAACTCAACGGGACAGGCAGTATCTCTGGAGAGAAGGAATGGGCGACGCTTCAGGCTCTGGAGAAGGGTCTCGAGTGGAAACGTCACCAATTCCTTTCTCTCCATAGAAGCTGCCTGTCACCCTAAGTTACTCCAGAATTTTATGCCTATCTTCTCTAATGCAATATAATACAATGCAATATGATACAATATCATCATACTTTATTAGCCAAGTATCTTTTGCAACATACGAGGAATTTAATTTGCCATATAGTTGTACAACAGAACGCAAAAAACACATTTTAACATAAACATCCACCACAGTGACTCCTCCACATTCCTCACTCGAGCCTTCCGTTGACGGGACGATCTTGACTCCCGTGGCCGGCGGCGTGCCCTCCGTGTTGGGGCGATCAAGCTCCTGCATCGGGGGGGGGGGGGGGTCTCAGCTCCCCCGTGCCGAGCGATCGGACCCCGGGTCGGGGCTGGTCGAAACCTTCTGCGTCGTTGGAGCTCCCGACATCTACGGTCTCTACCCAACACGGCGAGCTCCTCGATGCTAAAGTGCGGGAAGCAAGAAACAGAATTACCATTGACACACAAAGCACATGCTGTAACATCGGGATAAGCTGCGGAGCAAACCAGCATCTGCAGTCCTTTCCAAAGATCCTATAGCGGAGCAAGATAGACCACTCCTGCTAAATGCAATGGGCTGACGTGTAGAACGCAACGGAGCAGATCGTGGGCCTTTTTTTCAACCATTTCAGTAACCCGACCCGACCCGACCCAACCCAACCCGACCCGCAGTGTAATCAGCGTTGTGGGGGAACAGTTTGTGTTAATAAATAATAATTCTGAAAATGAGAGAAGATTTTTACCAAAGAACTTTTATTTTTACGAGGATGTTTCCGTAACCGGCTTCCGTCTCCGCACTAGTATCTTTGCTCCACTACGGGATCTTTGGTGCAGAGACGGAAGCCTGACTCAAAAATTAATAATATTAGGAATAACGGAACCAAATCAATTCATGACTTTGATTATAGTTTAATAATTGGGAAAAAATTAATATTAAAATTTTGGAAAGGCTCGATAACCCCCACAATTAAAATGTGGACCACAGAAATGTTGGAGACCCTATGTTTGGAAAGAATAAGATTTGTCTTAATGGACAAACAAGAACTATTTAAAAAAATATGGTCCCTATTTATTGAATATTTGAAGGGGCAAACTGGTTCGGCACGAGAACCCGACTGAAACCAGAATCGAAGAATAGATGAAGTAATACATTTCATAAAACGCGAATATATCTCCAACGATGTAAAATCTGTACAATATTCCATTCTTTCCTAACTTTTTATATATATATATATATGCATATATATTTTTTTGTTTAATCTTTTTCCACTATTTTCTATCTTTATAAAAAATGGAAAAAAAATATGGAAGCACAATTATTAGGCAAGGATTAACATAAATAATACTGATTATGTATAGCTACAAAGAACAAAATGATTTTTATTATGTCAACAATGAACACGTATCTTTTTTTTTAAATTATGTAATTGCTTCTAATTAATAAAAAAACGTAACAAAAAAAAGAGACGGAAGCCGGTTACGGAAATGGGGCGGAAAATTACCCATGAGTGGGATCTTTGGTTCCTTCCTATACATTCATTTACCCTTTTGAACTTTGAGCTTTGATCTGTTTTTTCTGCAGAGAGACTACAATGGCCAGGAAAGCTGCGCCAGTGGTTTTGGCTCCATGTCTTTGGGAGGAGCGGAGGAGCTGTGGATTCTTGGCGATGTCTTCATCGGAGAATATTATTCCATCTTCGACAGGGGAACCAACCGCGTGGGTTTTGCGCGGGCTGCTTGAAGTCACTGTGCGCCTCTCCACCCCTCCCCAATTTACAAATCTCCCCCCACCCCCCATCACTCGCGATCACAAACCCCACGGCTAATTCAGCGGCAGCACCAATAATTAAAGTAATTATAAACATGAATTGTACACGTTGATAACACACTGGTTCTGAACTGAAGAGGGAGCCACCACTGCTGGGAAAGCCTTTTGCAAACGAACGTTGCAGATAATCATGAAGAATTAATGGAGAATACTTGGAAATAAATATTGCAATATCATTTTAATAGCTTTGCGTTGTCTTATTGCACCTACGTGACTGACATATGACGAGAGGATTGATCAACTGGGCTTATATTCACTGGAATTTAGAAGGATGAGAGGAGAGCTAGATAGGACTCTTAAAGATAGCAGAGTCAGGGGATATGGGGAGAAGACAGGAACGGGGTACTGATTGGGGATGATCAGCCATGATCACATTGAATGGCTGTTAACGGCTTGTCCAGAGATGCCGCCTGTCCCGCTGATGCACGAAAAATGTTCCCAATGTTGGGCGAGTCCAGAACCAGGGGCCACACAGTCTTAGAATAAAGTGGAGGCCATTTAAGACAGAGGTGAGAAAAAACTTTATCACCCAGAGAGTTGTGAATTTGTGGAATTCCCTGCCACAGAGGGCAGTGGAGGCCAAATCACTGGATGGATTTAAGAGAGAGTTAGATAGAGCTCTAGGGGCTGGTGGAATCAAGGTATATTGGGGAGAAGGCAGGCACGGGTTATTGATAGGGGACGATCAGCCATGAACACAATGAATGGCGGTGCTGGCTCGAAGGGCCGAATGGCCTCCTCCTGCACCTATTTTCTATGAGTTACTGCAGCATCTTGTGCCGATCTCCCATAGTGCAAAGAACATCTCTAACAGAATTACTATTAAAACACGAAGTACGTGCTATAACATCAGGATAAGTGCTAAACCAAGAAAACCAATCCCAATGCCAAGATAGTATCTAAACTACTAACGGGTCTGTCCCACTTGCCGATTTTTTCGGCGACTGCCGGCGTCATATCAGAGTCGCCAAAAGGTTCTGAACATTTCAAAATCCATCGGCGACATAAAAAACATTGCTACACGAGAAAAAAGACCGCGCGCAATACGTCGTCACGCCACGAATTTTTCAGTGACCTGATATAGCAATGTTACAAAATTTTGAGATTTAAAAAATCAAGTCTGCAATTTATCCCATCAGATAAAGCATGAAAAGAAGTTTAATTTGACACCTAATTCACTTTCATATCTTAAGTATTAAAAAAGTTATGGCCATTTTCATACTCGGAAAGTAGCATCTTGTTCCCCATTGCCTTTCCATTGACTTAACACAAAAGCTGTGATCGAGGACAGTCAAAAGCCCATAACTTTCTTAAAATTTAAGAGAACTGAATGAAATTTTCAGTTATTATAGATTGCAGCATTCTGAAACAAATAAAAAACATCTTACTTGGATGACCTGAAATTAAAGCATATAATTAGTTAAGTACCTAATTGTAGTTAATTACAAAATTGGCCGTTGTGACGGAAATAGTCATAAACACCCAGACTGCCTTGAAAATTAAAAAATGTGATATTCTCAAGATCAGAACTATAATATGATTGTATTATATGCTGTAAGTCTGTAACAGATAGGTAAATACATTACAGTTTCTAGCAATAGGCCAAGTCTTTATAGAAACATAGAAACATAGAAATTAGGTGCAGGAATAGGCCATTCGGCCCTTCGAGCCTGCACCGCCATTCAATATGATCATGGCTGATCATCCAACTCAGTATCCCGTACCTGCCTTCTCTCCATACCCTCTGATCCCCTTAGCCACAAGGGCCACATCTAACTCCCTCTTAAATATATCCAATGAACTGGCCTCAACTACCCTCTGTGGCAGAGAATTCCAGAGACCCACCACTCTCTGTGTGAAAAAATTCCTTCTCATCTCGGTCCTAAAGGATTTCCCCCTTATCCTTAAGCTGTGACCCCTTGTCCTGGACGTCCCCAACATCGGGAACAATCTTCCTGCATCTAGCCTGTCCAACCCCTTAAGAATCTTGTAAGTTTCTATAAGATCCCCTCTCAATCTCCTAAATTCTAGAGAGTATAAACCGAGTCTATGCAGTCTTTGTTCATAAGACAGTCCTGACATCCCAGGAATCAGTCTGGTGAACCTTCGCTGCACTCCCTCTATGGCAATAATGTCCTTCCTCAGATTTGGAGACCAGAACTGTACGCAATACTCCAGGTGTGGCCTCACCAAGACCCTATACAACTGAAGTAGAACCTCCCTGCTCCTATACTCAAATCCTTTTGCTATGAAAGCTAACATACCATTGGCTTTCTTCACTGCCTGTTGTACCTGCATGCCTACTTTCAATGACTGGTGTACCATGACACCCAGGTCGCGCTGCATCTCCCCTTTTCCTAATCGGCCACCATTTAGATAGTAGTCGGTTTTCCTATTTTTGCCACCAAAGTGGATAACCTCACATTTATCCACATTATACTGCATCTGCCAAACATTTGCCCACTCACCCAGCCTATCCAAGTCACCTTGCATTCTCCTAGCATCCTCCTCACAGCCAACACTGCCACAGCCAACACTTATGGAGAAGATCAGTAGCTAGCTGGTACATTGGCATATCATAATCAGTAGCATCATCACACTCCTCAGATTGTAACCAATAAGCAACTCTGTACACCTTGTTTTTCCTCAACTTTTCAATGTTGGCATTGTAGACTGCAAGATTTTGCTCTTCAAACCATGCACGACAAGCCTTTCTGCCCACTACTTTCCCATTAAGAATGTCCTGTAGGTTCCATTGCTTAAGAAAAGGATTTTTTTTTAAATAGCCTAAGTATCCAAATAACAAACTAATCCCATCCACACAAGAATTCACAATATAACATGATTCACTGTCATGAATTCATATCCCAGATGGAAGGAATGTAATGTTTAATTCACATAAATTAATCTAGAAACATCCACTCTATATGATCATTTATTTTTTTTGCACAATACATGGGACTAAAACTATATTTAGTATAAAAATATTGACTATGGATAGACAATAAGACAAAATATAGACGATTTCGATGCTGTTATGGCATGATTGTCCAAAAAAAAGAGCATTTAAATCATCTTGCGAGTGGGTTTTTCTGGAACACGATCGATTGGAACGTTGCATTTGCAGTGAATTTGAACCCCATATCGGCAGGAGAAACACTGCCGGTTCGTATGGGGTCCAAATCACATTTTGGCATCGTAAAATTAGATTGAAGCCATCCCAAGAAGCAAGTTTATATGTAAAATAAACGACTTACCCGCTGTTTTGTCCCGTTCTTGCGATCCGTCACGTTGTAGGCGTTCAGGGCGTTAGAAGTCGCATTTTATTTTAATCTAATTATTAAATTGTCTTGCGATTAAGAAAGAAAATCGGGAACGGGAGTCCGATCGATTAGTCTTCAGAAGTCCGCCTCCGATAAGCAGTAGAAAACTGGACTTTAATCGCCCCCCCCCCCCCCCCCCACCCTCAAAGGCGCCAAAGCCGCGCACATGGCCTGTGGCAGAACTGCAGCGCCGCTGAAGGAACATTTTGTAACATCGCTACCTGATACATCAGTCGATGATGCCAGCAGTCGCCGAGAAAAATCGCCAAGTGGGACAGGCCCGTTTTACACATTTTTGCTATAAGACAATAACTAACTTCATAGTCGGTAATAAGCTGTCTTAGTGTAGTTTAGTTTAGAGATACAGCGTGGAAACAGGCCCTTCGGCCTACCAAGAAAGAGTTAGGTATAGCTCCTGGGAGCAGAAGGCTGATTGCCTGTCCAGGAGCACCCCAGGGTAAAGAATCACACACATTATCTCTCCCGCAATGAAGGCAGGCAGTCACAGACGGCTGTGGAGGCCAAATCAATGGGCGGGTTTAAGGTGGAGATAGATTCCTGATTAATACAGGTGTCAATACACAATATACAGTAGACAATAGGTGCAGGAGCAGGCCATTCGGCCCTTCGAGCCAGCACCGCCATTCAATGTTGATCATGGCTGATCATCCCCAATCAGTACCCCGTTCCTGCCTTCTCCCCATATCCCCTGATTCCGCTATTTTTAAGAGCCCTATCTAGCTCTCTCTTGAAAGTATCCAGAGAAGCTGCCTCCGCCGCCCTCTGAGGCAGAGAATTCCACAGACTCACCACTCCCTCTACGAGAAAAAGTCTTTCCTCGTCTCCGTTCTAAATGGCTTACCCCCTATTCTTAAACTGTGGCCCCTGGTTCTGGACTCCCCCAACATTGGGAACATGTTTCCTGCCTCTAGTGTGTCCAAGGCCTTAACAATCTTATATGTTTCAATTAGATCCCCTCTCATCCTCCTAAACTCCAGAGTGTACAAGCCCAGCCGCTCCATTCTCTCAGCATATGACAGTCCCGCCATCCCGGGAATTAACCTTGTAAACCTACGCTGAACTCCCTCAATAGCAAGAATGTCCTTCCTCAAATTAGGGGACAAAAACTGCACACAATACTCCAGGTGTGGTCTCACTAGGGCCCTGTACAACTGCAGAAGTTCGGGGTTTACGGGGAGAAGACAAGAGTATGGGGATAGGAGGGAGAGATAGATCAGCACTGACTGATGAGCCGAATGGCCTAATTCTGCTCCTAACGCACGAACTTGTGGTCTTGTTAACAGCGTCCATAAATGCAATCAAACACGCGAGATTGCAATAATGTATAGTCTTTCCGCTGACTGGTTAGCATGCTACAAAACGCTACGCAGGGTAACTTAGTGCGCGCCACAGTAAATTAAACCCAAACTAAACCAAACCACGCAGTGTTACACAAGGGCCTGGTCCCACTTGGGCGACATATTGGGCGACAGCCTGAAAAGAGGTTGTGGCTGCGTGATCGTGGCGTGACGCGGGCGTGACGCATGTAGTGACGCGCGGTGTCTCCCTGTCGCCCCTGGATTTTGGAATGTTCAAAATCTTCAGGCGACATCTGGGTGTCTCATCGTGTCGTGCCGCCCGTCACACGCTGGCGTGCGCTGTCCTGCGGGTGACGCCCGGTGATGCGGGTATATAATGCGCCAACTTATCCATTAAAAAGTCATTGGTCCTTAGATTTATTGTAGATACGTTCATTTCTAATTATGATTATTATACGTTGGTGTAACCTTCTTGTGTTGTGAGGGCGAGTGATGCAGAACGTCGCAGCGAGACGTGACGGTGACACGGAGTGTCGTACAACCTGACGGTTTTTAGGGCGACTACAGGCGTCAGTCAATGACGTTTGCAGTTGCCGAAAAAATCGCAAAGTGGGACAGGCCCTACACTATACCAGACGACCTTGTGCATAAGGGTGGCACAGTGGCGCAGCGGTAGAGCTGCTGCCTCACAGCGCCAGAGACCCGGGTTCGATCCCGACTTCGGGTGCTGTCTGTACGGAGTTTGTACGTTCTCCCCCCGTGATCTGCGTGGGTTTTCTTCGAGATCTTCAGTTTGCTCCCGTGTTCTTAAGACCATGTTTATGAGCAGAACATTGGGATTAAGCTGCTGCCAGGCCTGGTGGTTAAAGTCACACTGGGCTATTTGCAGAGTTACAGAGGCGTATAAAGTGCTCCAAAGACGTACAGGTGTGTAGGTTAATTGACTTGGTATAAATGTAAATTGTCCTTAGTCCGTGTGGGGTAGTGTTGGTGTGCGGGGATCGCCGAACGGTACGGACTCGGTGGGCCGAAGGGCCTGTTTCGTGCTGTATCTGTAAACCTAAAACTAAACTAAATTAAAACCGCACCAGACGGCACACACACATTGCATTGGAAAATGTGTGGAAATAAAAGATAACTAAATCAACCCTTTAAAACAATTGAACGTTACTTTGTTGGCAAGGTCTTCACCGCAATCCAAATCTAAGATTTGTTATCGCTTCCACTGCAACCATTCACTCGCACAAACTCCCACACCGTGGGCTGGTCCAGAAGGTTCTGGAGCTTTTGCAAGTTGTACCCAACACTGGAGTGGTTTGTGTAGCAAGGAACTGCAGACAAAACGCTGGAGTAACTCAGCGGGACAGGCAGCATCTCCGGGGAGAAGGAATGGGTGAGGTTTCGGGTCGAGACCCTTCTTCAGACTGAGAGTCAGGGAGAGTCGGAGATAAGGAAGTGCAAGGTGTGAAAACGAGACAACAAAGAGGACGAAGGTCCAGGAAAATGTAGAACAGATCATCGTTGGCTAGGGGATGGTGATTACGAAGCGTACAGAGAGAAAATGTAATCAGGAGGACAGTCAGACTGGTCAGAAATTTAGGATGGGGAAGGGATGGAGAGAGAGGGAAAGCAAGGATTCCTTTAAGTATGAGGTCGATATTCATACTGCTGGGTTGTAAGCTGCCCAAGTGATATATGAGGTGCTGTTCCTCCAATCTGCGTTCACTAAAGGCTGAGGTAGTGGCATAAGATTGTTGTTCTGGCTGGAGAGCCTGGAGGATCTGGGACCACAACTGTTTGCCATATATATAATTGCCATATAGTGCAGAATATAGTTCTCAGCATTGTCGCGCATCCGTTCAGTTTAGTTTAGTTTAGTTTACTTTAGTTTGGAGATACAGCATGAAAACAGGCCCTTTGGTCCACCGAGTCCGCACCGACCAGCGATCCCCTCACATTAACACTATCCAACACACACTAGGGACAATCTTTAAATTTATACCAAGACAATTAACCTACAAACCTGTACGTCTTTGGAGTGTGGGAGGAAATGGGTGAGAGGGGATCTTGTAGAAAAGTATTAAATTATTAAAGGATTGGACAGCCTAAATGGGGGAAAAATGTTCCCGATGTTGGGGAAGTCCAGAACCAGGGGTCACAGTTTTAAGAATAAGGGGGAAGTCATTCAGAACTGAGATGAGGAAAATATTTTCACCCAGAGAGTTGTGAAACTGGAATTCTCTGCCAGCGGCGGCCTGGCTCCCTCTGAGCTGCGGTGCTCCAGCGACGGCCTGGATGTCGGGAGCTGCGGTGCTCCAGCGGCGGCCTGGATGTCGGGAGCTGCGGTGCTCCAGCGACGGCTTGGATGTCGGGAGCTGCGGCCTGGATGTCGGGAGCTGCGGTGCTCCAGCGGCGGCCTGGATGTCGGGAGCTGCGGTGCTCCAGCGGCGGCTTGGGTGTCGGGAGCTGCGGTGCTCCAGCGGCGGCCTGGCTTACGGGAGCTGCGGTGCTCCAGCAGCAGCTTGGGTGTCGGGAGCTGCAGTGCTCCAGCGACGTTCCGGCGGCGGGCCCTGTGGCGGTTTTCCAGCGTTCCGGCGTCAGCGGTGGCGGCGGCCTGGATCCCCTCAGCACAGAGGGAGAATAAGGAGGGGAGAAAAAGACTGAGACCCTAAGACTTTTGCCTTCCACCACAGTGAGGAGGTGTTTGGTGAACTCACTGTGGTGGATGTTAATTTTGTGTTTATTGTATTGTTGTTCTTTATATATGTGTTACTGCAGGCACGAAATTTCGTTCAGACCGAAAGGTCTGAATGACAATAAAGGTATTCAATTCAATTCAATTCAATTCAGAAGGCAGTGGAGGCCAATTCACTGGATGTTTTCAAGAGAGTTAGATTTAGCTCTTAGGGCTAAAGGAATCAAGGGGTATGGGGAAAAAGCAGGAACGGGTCCTGATTTTAGAAACATAGAAACATAGAAAAATAGGTGCAGGAGTAGACCATTCGGCCCTTCGAGCCTGCACCGCCATTCAATGTGATCATGGCTGATCATCCAACTCAGTATCCCGTACCTGCCTTCTCTCCATTCCCCCTGATCCCCTTAGCCACAAGGGCCACATCTAACTCCCTCTTAAATATAGCCAATGAACTGGCCTCAACTACCTTCTGTGGCAGAGAATAGTAAGATTGAACGAGAACTTACCAAGTTTGAAGGTTGATCTTTATTTCATGAGGAGTTGCGGTGAGGGATTTCGTGAAGAGCCCGCCGGCACGCATGCGCGACATTCTTCAAAGCAGCGGTGTGGAATCACAGAAACAACAACAGAAATGACTTGGCATAGTAAGATTTAAAGAGACTCTGATTACCAGCTGAAGATGATCGAGGGTTGGGAGCGGAGGGCACGAAATCCCTCACCGCAACTCCTCATGAAATAAAGATCAACCTTCAAACTTGGTAAGTTCTCGTTCAATCTTACTATTTCATTTCGGAGTCACGTGAGTGACTTCGTGAAGACTTCAAAGCTTCTGTGATTACACGCCCTGGACAACGTCCATGCAGACACACCACTAGCAAGGATGGATTGGAGTAAACAAGTTGATGAAACGAGGTTATACTGAAACAAAAAGAAGATTTATTAATAACACAACAAATAACGCCCTTTTAATCAGGGACATCCCCACGTTCACACCCGGCGTTCAGCACGGCCTCTGCAAACTGAAGGGGAGCAGCAACAGGCTTATTATAGAAAGGCTGGAACACAGCTTCATTCGCCCATCCTGCTGTGGCGAGGATATGGTCCATGGGTACCTCCATGACCCTCGCCGCCGACGTAGATGCAGCCCTGGTGGAGTGGGATTTAAACACATTAGTGTCAATACCTGCCTTAGCCAGGACGATCCGGAGCCACCTGGAGATCGTCTGGACTGTCACTCGATGGTGAGGTCGTTTGTGAGTGACAAGCAGGTACAACTCCATTCCTCTGATGCTCCTCGTCACCTTGATGTAGTAACGGATGTGAGTGGCTTAACATAGCCGAGCATCTGCAGGGTATGCCGGGAACTTCAGCTGCAGCCCTGTGCACCCAGGTCTATGCTGCTTAAGTAGCTCATCGACGAAAAAGACTACTTCTCCAGGGGTCGACGTCATCCTGTCAATACGTAGTTTGTGGAGCATCTGAACCCGCTGTGCTGACGTCAGCGCTAGTAACATCACCAATTTCATAGTGAGTTGGTCCAGCTGTAACCCTTCCATGGGTGACCACGACCTGAGCAGGGTAAGCACATCCCTGACATCCCAGGTGATGTTGTAGCGTGGTGTAGGCGGATTCAGATTGAATATTCCCCGCATAAGCCTGGACACTAGCCTGTTCGATCCAACCTCGATGTTGAGGTAGAATGATAGCGCACTCCTGGCGCTGTTGATGGCACTATAACTCAAGTGCTCATCATGGTGCAACCCCGCGAGGAATTCCAGGACGTCGGCTATGGAGACATCGTCATAGGTGATGTGAGAGCGACTGCAGTAGGCTTCCCACTTGGTGATGTGGGAGAGATATCTCCGCCTGGTTGACTCTCGACAGGATGCTCCAATGGTGTTCATGGTCCGGGTGGTAAGGCCATACTGCATCCATGGCCTGGTCAGAACCTGCAAGCCAGTAATTTTAGATAGGCATGGCAGGGGTGTAACTCCCCTGAGACAGGGTGAGAAACCACATGCGGGCAACCCTCTAGAGGGACCCAAGGTTGACTAATCATGTCAGAGACCACCGGATACCAAGGCTGTGTAGGCCAGTCGGGTATGACAAGAATGCCTCTGGCAGAATCCATCCTGATTTTTTGTAATACCCGACTGATGAGGCAAAACGGGGGGAATGCATAGAAAAACCACTTCCCCCAGTCTAGCGAGAATGCATCAATCGCTAATGCCCCAGGGTCTGGTTCCCATGAAACATATGTCGGTACCTGATGGTTCAACCGGGACGCAAAAAGGTCGATATCCGGTTGGCCAAATTTGGCTGTAATTTGGGCAAATATTTGAGGATGCAGCATCCACTCAATACTATCATTGAATTTGCGTGACCTGGTGTCTGCCACAGTATTAAGCCTACCTGGCAAATAGGTGGCTGAAATCCAAATATCTCGATTAATACACCAGCACCAAATAGTATTAGCCAATTTGTCACAAGAGACTGACCTGGTACCGCCCATATGGTTTAAATATGCCACCGCTGTGGTGTTGTCTATTTGGAGACGGACATGAGTGCCACTAAGATGAGCACAATATGCCCGCAGTCCGTGAAATGCTGCAAGCAGCTCCAAATAGTTAATCCCTTGTACTAGCAACATGCTAGCTTCAAGGGGATCCCACCTGCCTCCACAACTAGAAGAGCTGTCCGCAGCTCCCCAGCCTAGAGAGCTTGCGTCAGTTTGCAAATATACCACCGGATTGGGCACAACAATGGGTTTGAATGCCCTGCCAATATTGGACACCCACCATTGGAGCTCAACCTTAGCATCAGAAGGCAGCTCCATAGGTCTGTCAAAATGACCAGCGTTCTTTTTTAACGCAATAATTTTGGCCCTTTGCAGGTTTTGATAATGTAAAGGCCCAAACCGGGCTGCCGGAAATAAAGCTACGATTTTCCCAATTATCTTAGCTGTATGCCGAATAGATGGTATACTGGCGGATGCGAGATCCTGACATGCAAGGGAGACATCCTCCACCTTGTGAAATGGAATGGTGGCCCTCATTTGAATAGAGTCCACCGTGAAACCCAAATAATCCATAACCTGGGATGGGTGAAACTTCGATTTTTCTGGATGAACTATAAACCCCAGTTGCTGAAATATAGTAACAGTTGCTAAAACAGCGCTTTCAGCTGCTTCCAGAGTATTGCCAATAATCAGAATATCATCCAAATAAGCCATTACAATATGATGTTCTATGCGTAATTTGGCCATAATAGGTTAAGTAATTTAGTAAAGAGCCTAGGGGCAGTAGTAAGCCCATTTGGTAAGGCTCGATATTGCCAGAGCTGATCCATCCAGACAAATTTCAAAAATTTCCGGTGATGTTTCCGGATGGACACTGAATAGTATGCATCTTTTAAATCAATACATGCCATAAAGCAACCATGCGAAATCAGTGATTTGGCTGTCTCAAAGGTGTCCATTTTGAAATGTGTATATGTTACAAAGGTATTCAACTGGGTCAAATCAATAATCACCCGACAACCTCCATCCTTTTTTGGTCTAGTAAATATATTGGAGACGAATTCAATGGGCTCGTGAATAGTTTTCTCTATCACGCCTTTTTGTTCCAAACGAAAAATTTCAGCCGTGCCTGCTGCCTGCTCAACAGCAGACAGCGTAAACTTCCGTTTAGGCATATGCTGGGATGGAGGAACTTTGCCGTCAATAAATTCAATAGAATGACCCCGAACATTTTGTAAAACAAATTTATCCGAAGTAACTGATACCCAAGCTTTAGCAAAGAACCGGAGTCGCCCTCCCACATGTGAAATTAAAGGGGCAGGGGAAAGAAACCCAGACCGCCTTACCTCCATGCTCACCGGCGGTCCCTGACATACTTGGGTGGCCGAGGAGGTGCTGGGTTGGGCTGACGATAAGATGGCTTCATCTTCCACTGGGGTCGCTGTGTGCCTGACCCTAAAAAAGACCGCTGCTGCTGGCCCTGTTGGTAGTAGTGCTGAGTAGTAGCATATGGTCTTGATGCTGATGCGACCGGACCTCGCGGTCGAGCAGGGGGAGCTTTTGGCACCATCGGTCTGGGGGCGATCTGAGATCGCATAAGTCCCACCGTTTTGGCTACCTCGTCCAGCTCCTTGACCCTCTTCGGAAGGTCTTCCCCGAAGAGTTGTCGGGGCGGTGGGGGCGGCGGTGGCTTACACAATCCTGCAAATTTTGGGTTGATAGACGGACGGATGCTGTTCTTCCGGAAATCGTTGATTTCATGTTGGGTGGCACATAATAGTGCTAACGCATCCTCCTGATCCAATGACAGGTCCGTTCCATCGACCGACCGCGCAAAGGCGGTAATACCGGCCGTGAGGAGTTTGAGGATCCGCTGGAGTTTAACCTCCTGATGGCGGACAGCCACGCCGATGTTGCCCCATATGGGCGTATTGACCAGTGGCACGTTGAGGGCATTACAGTTGGACGGGGCCTTGTGGCGCTGAGTGGCCTGTGAGAGTACTTCCTCCTGCAACCGATGATTCGTGAGAAAGTCCACTGTTGCTGCCAGCTTTGGCTGGAGCGGAAGTCCAGTTGTAATTGGTGCAGCAAATTTGGCTGCCACGTCCAGTAACTCAGCTGTCGGTGGCTCCGACGGTGTTGGGGTGGGGTCAAACCCTTCTTCCCCTTGTGGCTCGCTGATGAGGGAAACCGGCGAGGCGGCCCTGTGCCTGACGATATCCGTGGGTGCGTACTGCTGTTGATTATGGAGTACCAGCTCCAGCAGCCGCTCGATGCGGTCAATACGCCCCCCATCCTGAACACTCGGATGGTCGGAGTCCTCCGGCTCAGAAACATGCCGGGGCTCCTATCATCGGCCCGCACCTCAGAGAAGTGATCTCGGTGCCGGAATGGATCGCTTTCGGCCGCCGCAGCGAAACCGTGCGAGTCCCGTGCGGGCAGGGTGTCCAACCGCCTCTTCTTGGCAGAAGTAGAAGCCGTTGCCACAAAGGGCCCTGACGGCTTGGGGTCGACTCCAGCAGAAGCATGGAGCGACGCCCGCACAGGCTTGCCGGCTGTCCGCATTTCGGACGGTGCCGATGCATGGTCTCGTCCTCCCATCCATGGGGGACTCGGCGACCGAGGCGGGACCGTACCCAAGCCCCCCGTCCCGGCGGCGGGGGTTGGGAGTTGGGTAGCAGACCTTAACGACCCAGGTCCCGCCGTTGCACCAGACCGCTCCATGGCGGCTGGTGGAGCCTTGGCCCGGACCGGGTTAGGCTTACGGGCGCCTCTGCTGCCTTTTAATGAAGGGCTAGCGGAGGGGGGTCGGGCCGCAGCACGAAACCCCTTCCCCGTTGTCGCCAAAGGCGAACTTGTGGCAGGGTCCACCCTTTCAGGAGGCACCCCGACGTCCTCCTCCACGCACTCCTCCTCGGAGCTGTGGCGACTCAGCGGGTCCCGACCTGCAGCAGCAGACGGCAATGACTTCCCCGCCTTCTTCCCGGCCCCAGGTGGAAACGATGAGGGCGCCGGGCCACGACTTCTTCGTCCAGACATGCTGAACACTCCAATCCGCACCCTTGCTGAAAGACAAAACCGACAGCAAGGGCCAACCAACTTAAGGTGAGTTTAACTTACCTAAGCGGCTCCTTTTGAAGGGCTGGCGAGGAGCGCGCCCCACCGCCAGCTGTCGGCAGCAATGCGTTGCGACGATATGTCGCGCATGCGTGCCGGCGGGCTCTTCACGAAGTCACTCACGTGACTCCGAAATGAAATTCCAGAGACTCACCACTCTCTGTGTAAAGAATGTTTTCCTCATCTTGGTCCTAAAGGAATTCCCCCTTATCCTTAGACTGTGACCCCTTGTTCTGGACTTCCCCAACATCGGGAACAATCTTCCAGCATCTAGCCTGTCCAACCCCTTAACAATTTTGTAAGTTTCTATAAGATCCCCCCTCAATCTTCTAAATTCCAGTGAGTACAAGCCAAGTCTATCGAGTCTATGAATGATTAGCCATGATCACATTGAATGGCGGTGCTGGCTCGAAGGGCCAAATGGCCTACTCCTGCACCTATTTTCTATGTTTCTATCTTTCTATGAAACCAAAGATCTCGGAGAAAACCCACGCAGGTCACGGGGAGAACGTACATACTCCGTACAGACAGCACCCGTGGTTGGGATCGAACCCAGGCACTGTAAGGCAGCAACTCTACCCCTGCACCACCGCAGAATCTGTCAATTTCTGCCTTAAAAACACCCACTGAACCTGAGGGGCAACTGTTTCACACAGAGGGTGGTGGGTCTATGGAACGAGCTGCCAGAAGAGGTAGTTGAGGCAGGTACATTGCTATAACAGCATTTAGTTTAGAGTTACAGGCCCTTCGGCCCATCGAGTCCGCGCCGACCAGCGATCACCCCGTACACTAGTTCTACCCTACACACTGGGAACAATTATTAACGAAGCCACTTAACCTACAAACCTGCACGTCTTTGGAGTGGAGCACCAATGTAGGTCACAGGGAGAACGTACAAACTCCACACAGACAGCACTGGTCGTCAGGATCGAACCTGGGTCTCTGGCGCTGTGAGGCAGCAACCCTACCGCTGCGCCACCGTGCCGCAGGAATTTAAAGATACCTGGACAGGTACATTGATGTGACAGATTTAGAGGGATGTGGGCCAAACGCGGGCAGGTGGGACTAGTGTAGATGGGGCTCCTTGGTCGGTGTGGGCAAGTTGGGCCGAAGGGCCTGTTTCCGTGCAGCGTTACTCTATGTTTCGCCCATGTTGAGAGTTGGCATTCCAGTGAATGTCGAGGACTAGGGTTCCTAGAAAATTGCAGAATCATTTTGGTTTTATCCTGGCACATGTGTTGTTTGTTGATTGAAGATTACGAGTAGTTCTCTTATCATTCTGTACATTCCCCACATTAACACTATCCTACACACACTAGGGACAATTCTTTTTAAAAACATTACACCAAGCCAGTTATCCTACAAACCTGGGTACACAAAAGGCTGGAGAAACTCAGCGGGTGCAGCAGCATCTAAGGAGCGAAGGAGATAGGCGACGTTTCGGGTCGAGACCCTGTACTGTCCTACTTTGACAAAAGGAAGCAACTGACAGAAAGACGTTTTCTGAGGAAACCGTGTTTTTCTTTCAGCTCACTCTTTCAGCTTCTCTGGTATAAATATTTTCAAATTGACTTATATTATGCAGAGCAGGAGGAAACTGAAGATCTCGGAGAAAACCCACGCAGGTCACGGGGAGAACGTACGAACTCCATACAGGCAGCGCCCGTAGTCGGGATCGAACCCGGGTCTCCGGAGCTGCAAGCCCTGTTATGCCCCTGTCCCACTTAGGAAGCCTGAACGGAAACCTCTGGAGGCTTTGCGCCCCACTCAAGGTTTCCGTGCGGTTCCCGGAGGTTTTTGTCAGTCTCCCTAACGGCCGAAAGTGGTTTCCGTTTTAAAAATCTGTAATTTTTTTAGTCGAAGCCGGTTGCGGTGCTAGTTGAAGGTGGTTGCCGGAGGACAAAAACCTCCAGGAACCGCATGAAACCTTGGGTGGGGCGCAAAGTCTCCAGAGGTTTCCGTTCAGGTTTCCTAAGTGGGACAGGGGCATTAGGCAGCAACTCTACCGCTGCGCCGCCTGTTTTTAATAATCAGGAACTGTTTGGAGTGAAATGATTTCAGTTGAATAGGGTTTACAGGGCTACGGATTGCTGTTTGTGCAAGAGCAGGCAAGGCAAATGGAAAACTGTGCTGCTGGTGTCCAAACCCTCCTGACCTATGAATAAAGGATAGACACAAAATGCTGGAGTAACTCAGCTGGTCAGGCAGCATCTCTGGAGAGAAGGAATGGGCGACGTTTCGGGTCGAGACCCTCACAGTCAGAGAGTCATAGGGCATCGACAGGGTGGTCACGGTGGTGCAGCGATTGAGGAAGTGGGAATTCTCTGCCACAGAAGGCAGTGGAGGCCAATTCACTGGATGTTTTCAAGAGAGAGTTAGATTTAGCTCTTAGAGGTAACGGGATCAAGGGATATGGGGAGAAAGCAGGAACGGGGTACTGATTTTAGATGATTAGCCATGATCATATTGAATGGCGGTGCTGGCTCGAAGGGCCAAATGGCCTACTCCTGCACCTATTGTCCATGTTTCTATCTTTCTATGAAACCAAAGATCTCGGAGAAAACCCACGCAGGTCACGGGTTGAACGTACATACTCCGCACAGACAGCACCCGTGGTTGGGATCGAACCCAGGCACTGTAAGGCAGCAACTCTACCCCTGCGCCACCGTAGAATCTGTCAATTTCTGCCTTAAAAACACCCACTGAACCTGAGGGGTAATTATTTGATGTGTGTCCTCGGCTGTGGTTGGTCCACCACAGATCGCTGGCAATAATAAACAAATTGAAGCTCTCAATCCACTCCCTTTCCCCACACAGACAGCACCCGTAGTCAGGATCGAACCTGGGGCTCTGGCGCTGTGAGGCAGCAAGTCCACCCCCTGCGCCACCGTGCCGCCCCATCCCACTTTCCCATCCACTCCCTACACACTAGAGGCAATTTACAGAAGCCAATGAATCTACAAACCCGCACATCTTCATAAGCTCGTCAGCAATAGGAGCAGAACTAGGCCAGTTCCTCGAGTTTACTCCACCTTACAATCCTGGCTGGTCTTTCTTTCCTTCTCAATCCCATTCTCCCCATAACCCCTGACGCCCGTACTAATCAAGAATCTATCGAGGGTTACACAAAAAGCTGGAGAAACTCAGCGGGTGCAGCAGCATCTAAGGAGCGAAGGAGATAGGCGACGTTTCGGGTCGAGACCCTTCTTCAGACTGGTCAGGGATCAGGGAAACGAGAGATATAGAGGTAACTCAGCATATAAAGTGCCGAGGTAACTCAGTGAAAGTCCGGAGTGCATTTCCGGAGAACATGGATAGAGTTTAGACTAGAGACCCAGCGAGTAAACTCACCCTTCAGCCCCCCGAATCCGCGCCGATCAGCGATCACCACTATCCTACGCACTAGGGACAATTTACAATCTTTACTGAAGCCAATTAACCTGCAAATTTGTTAAAGATGGAACTGCAGATGCTGGAGAATCGAGGGTTACACAAAAAGCTGGAGAAACTCAGCGGGTGCAGCAGCATCTAAGGAGCGAAGGAGATAGGCGACATTTCGTCTCCTTCTGAAGAAGGGTTCGACCCGAAACGTCGCCTATCTCCTTCGCTCCTTAGATGCTGCTGCACCCGCTGAGTTCCTCCAGCTTTTTGTGTAACCCTCGATTCTCCAGCATCTGCAGTTCCTTCTTTAACACAAGAATCTATCTATCTCTGCCTTAAAACTATCCATTGACTTGGCCTCCACAGCCTTCCGTGGCAATGAATTCCACAGATTCACCGCCCTCCCCTCTGGCTAAAGAGATTCCTCCTCATCTCCTTCCCAAAGCAACGTCCAATTATTCCGAGGCTGTGCTGGGCTCCACCACTAGTCTTTGGGATGTGGGGGGGGGGGGGAGAAACCAGAGCACCCGGAGGAAACCCACGCGGTCACAGGGAGAACGTGCAAACTCCACACAAAGACAGCACGGCACCCGAGGTCAGGATGGAACCTGGGTCCCTGACGCTGTGAGGCAGCAACTCTACCACAGCAACACCGCACCGCACTAATAACTTAGCTTGTCTTAGTTTTACTGCTCTAGTGATTTGAACGTGAACGTTGCAGACACTATCCCTGACTAACCACAAATTAATACATGATACTGTTCTGCTCCACTGTGCCGACCTTCGGTGTAAACCAGCATCTGCAGTTCCTTCCTGCACAGCTCGCCTGCACAGCTCCACTGCAAAATCTCCCCAAGGCACGCCTCCTTGGAAGAGGTTCTCCTCCTCGCTCTCACAAGAGTTCTGGAACCTTCTCTGTCGCTGTTCCCCCCCCCCCCCTGCAATTCCTCCTGCTCACCAGTTCTATGACCCAGACTCCCTACCACAGCCACGTTATATCTCGTTTTCACACCTTGTCCTTCCTTATCTCCATGTCTCCCTCTCCCCTGACTCATCAGTCTCGACCCGAAACGTCACCCATTCCTTCTCTCCCAGAGATGCTGCCGGTCCCGCTGAGTTACTCCAGCACTTTGAGTCTATCTTTATTGTTACGTGTACTGAGGTGCAGTGAAATGCTTTGTCCTGCACACTGCCTAGGCAATAGACAATAGACAATAGGTGTAGGAGTAGGCCATTCGGCCCTTCGAGCCAGCACCGCCATTCAATGTGATCATGGCTGATCATCCCCAATCAGTACCCCGTTCCTGCCTTCTCCCCATATCCCCCGACTCCGCTATCTTTAAGAGCTCTATCTAGCTCTCTCTTGAAAGTATCCAGAGAACCTGCCTCCACCGCCCTCTGAGGCAGAGAATTCCACAGATTCACCACTCTCTGTGAGAAAAAGTGTTTCCTCGTCTCTGTTCTAAATGGCTTACTCCTTATTCTAAAACTGTGGCCCCTGGTTCTGGACTCCCCCAACATCGGGAACATGTTTCCTGCCTCTAGCATGTCCAAGCCCTTATAAATCTTATATGTTTCAATGAGATGTCCTCTCATCCATGAGTTGTGCTCATGAGTTACAGACAGATCAGGGCACCACAGGTGAGTTTATTTTTCTAGACGATGCTTTAATTTATCTTTCACGAACAAGCAACAGATGATTATTCTTAGAGGATGAAGCAGTTTTATTAAATGAAGAGCAAAACATCACAGCCAACAAAGGAGCCAGTGACTGATCATCACAGGAAGACCATGCCTAAGGTGCAGGCTCTTGATCAAAAGAAAAGCGTTCGAGTGAATGGGTGAATCGAAGAGGAATCATTGATGTTCTCGAGGAACTGGGTGAAGATCTGATCTTCGTCCAAGGTGATGGAGGATCAGTTGGGAGGGGGAGGGGGGGTGGTATCTCAGACAGCTTTAGCAAATCCCATTCTGTTGTTGCCACGGTCGTAGATAGAATAGAACTCCCTCAAGAAGACATCCCCTAGAATCCAGAATGGGCCGTTCCGAGTTGGAGCGGGGAGGTAGGTCGGCTCGAAAGCGGCGTAACAGTAGTTATAATTCTGCAAAACGAGAGAGAAAGATGCGCCATTAATTTAGTTTAGTTTTAGAGACACAGCGCGGAAACAGGCCCTTCAGCCCACCGAGTCCGTGCCGACCAGCAATCCCCACACACTAACACTACCCAACACACACTAGGGACAATTTTACATTCATACCACGCCAATAACCTGTACGTCTTTGGAGTGTGGGGGGAAGCCGAAGAAGATCGGAGAAAACTCACTCGGGTCATGGGGAGAATGTGCAAACTCCGTACAGACAGCAACCGTATTCGGGATCAAACCTGGGTGTCTGGCGCTGTGAGGCAGTAGCTCTATCGCTGTGCCACCGTGCCGCTCACTCAGAAATGATCTCATAGATATATTAATCATCTGAGGAAAAGAATCAAGTAAAAAGCAAAGAGCTATAGGGACTCTATAGGAATGGCACAGTGGTGCAGAGGTTCGATCCTGACTACGGGTGCTGTCTGTACAGAGTTTGTACGTTCTCCCTGTGACCACATGGGTTTTCTCCAGGTGCCCTGGCTTCCTCCCACACTCCAGAGACGTGAAATTTGCAGGGTGCTCCCCTCCCCTTCCCACCTCTCCCTCAGCCCTGGCATTCCTTCTCTCTCTATCTCTCCCCCACCCAAGTCGCACTAGCTTCTCATTTTCACACTACAAACAGCTTACAACGGCCTGTTTCCTTTATCATCGATACTTTTTTGCATATCTTTCATTCATTGTTCTTTATCTCTCCACATCACCGTCTATATCTCTCGTTTCCCTGATCCCTGACCAGTCTGAAGAAGGGTCTCGACCCGAAACGTTGCCTATCTCCTTCGCTCCTTAGATGCTGCTGCACCCGCTGAGTTTCTCCAGCTTTTTGTGTAACCCTCGATTCTCCAGCATCTGCAGTTCCATCTTTAACAAATTTGCAGGTTAATTGGCTTCAGTAAAGATTGTAAATTGTCCCTAGTGTGTAGGATAGTGGTGATCGCTGATCGGCGCGGATTCGGGGGGCTGAAGGGTGAGTTTACTCGCTGGGTCTCTAGTCTAAACTCTATCCATGTTCTCCGGAGATGCACTCCGGACTTTCACTGAGTTACCTCGGCACTTTGTGTCCTAGTTTAGTTTAAGTTAGTTCCGTTTCTGCGCTGAATCTCTAAAGTCTGAACTAAAGTCGGAAGAACTTTTACAGCTGTGGTTGAAGCTAACCAGACTGAACCAAGTCATCACATTGAACCAACCTGATCTCCCGGTTACCAGACACATTAATTCCCCTTCCCATTCCCACACTGACCTTTCAGTCCTGGGCCTCCTCCATTGTCAGAGTGAGGCCAAACGGCAATTGGAGGAGCAGCACCTCATATTTCGCTTGGGCAGCTTACAGCCCAGTGGTATGAATATTGATTTATCCCACTTCAGGTAGCCCCGGCATTCCCTCTCTATCTCTATCTCTCCCCCACCCAAGTCGCACCAGCTTCTTATTTTCACCCAACAAACAGCTAACAGTGGCCTGTTTCCTTTATCATCGTTACTTCTTTTGCATATCTTTCATTCACAGTTCTTTATCTCTCCACATCATCGTCTATACATCTCGTTTCCCTGATCCCAAACCAGTCTGAAGAAGGGTCTCGACCCGAAACGTCATTCATTCCTCCTCTCCAGAGATGCTGCCTGTCCCGCTGAGTTACTCCAGCTTTTTGTGTCTATCTTCGGTTTAAACCAGCATCTGCAGTTCCTTCCCGCACGTCGCTTTGTATCTGATGGATTCCATGCAAAGCAAGGGTTGTACTCACCCGTTGGATGTATGCTGAGGCAGGAATGGTGAGGTCCACTCCACCGATCACAAATGTCAACGAAGGCATCCTCGAAACGTCGTTGCAGTTGACGATATACTGTTAAATGAAGAAAAAAACACTCAAAAGATATGCCCTTGTTCATCAGTCACTGAAAGTAAGCATGCAGGTACAGCAGGCAGTGAAGAAAGCAAATGGCATGTTGGCCTTCATAACAAGAGGAATCGAATATAGGAGCAAAGAGGTCCTTCTGCAGTTGTACAGAGCCCTAGTGACACCACACCTGGAGTATTGTGTGCGGTTTTGGTCTCCAAATTTGAGGAAGGACATTCTTGCTATTGAGGGAGTGCAGCACAGGTTTACAAGGTTAATTCCTGGGATGGCGGGACTGTCATATGTTGATAGAATGGAATGGCTGGGCTTGTATACTCTGGAATTTAGAAGGATGAGAGGCAATCTCATTGAAACATATAAGATTGTTAAGGGTTTGAACACTCTAGATGCAGGAAACATGTTCCCAACCTCGGTGCTTTAAATTCTCTCTGCCTCTCTCACCTTAAACCCATGCCCCTGTGGATAGAATGGATATGGAGAGGATCTTTCCACTAGTGGGAGAGTCTAGGACCAGAGGGCACAGCCTCAGAATTAAATGGACGTACCTTTAGAAAGGAGATGAGGAGGAATTTCTTTAGTCAGAGGGTGGTGAATGTGTGGAATTCTTTGCCACAGACGGCTGTGGAGGCCAAGCCAGTGGATATTTTTAAGGCTGAGATAGATAGACTCTTGATTAGTACGGGTGTCAGGGGTTATTAGAGTTAGATTTAGCTCTTAGGGCTAACGGAATGAAGGGCTATGGGGAGAAAGCAGGAACTGGGTACTGATTCTGGATGATCAGCCATGATTATATTGAATGGCAGTGCTGGTTGAAGGGCCGAATGGCCTACTCCTGCACCTATTTTCTATGTTTCTATGCTATGGGGAGAGGGCGGGATAATGGGGTTGAGAAGGAAAGGTAGATCAGCCACGATTGAACGGCGGAATAGACTTAATGGGCCGAATGGCCTAATTCTGCACTTGTCGACTACTCATGGTGACACCAGCTCACCTCTCCATTCTGGTTCTGCCGGGCACCGATGTACTGCATCAATTCTTCCAGCTCGCCGCTTGGCGCGGTGAGTAACGACGTGCCGGTGTCCACCATCGCTTGGCAGCCGCGCGTACAGAAGGCAGCCCTGCCACCGAGAAGCACACTGACGGAGAGAATTAAGTCCAGCGTTAAAATACTGTTTTACAACCAAACTCTGAACAAATATCCTTCTCTAGTTAGATTAACACTGACTACGGGCGCTGTCTGTACCGGAGTTTGCACGTTATCCCCGTGATGTGCGTGGGTTTTCTCCGGGCGCTCTGGTTTCCTCCCTCACTCCAAAGGTGTACAGGTTTGTAGACTAATTGGCTTTGGTAAAATTGTAAGTTGTCCCTGGTGGGTGTAGGATAGCGTTGTGTGCGGGGATCGCTGGTCGGCGCGGACCTGGTGGGCCGAAGGGCCTGTATCCGCGCTGTGTCTCTAAACTGAAAACTAGTTATGTCTCGTGGTGTTTATACGTTAGACGGTGTGGAAACAGGCCCTTCGGCCCACCGAGTCCCTGCCGGCCAGCGATCTCCCCATACACTAGCACTACCCTACACACTAGGGAAGCCAATTAACCTGCAAACCTGTACATCTTTGGTGTGTGGGAGGAAACTGGAGCACCCGGAGAAAACCCACACGGCGAACCTTCAAACTCCGTACAGACAGCTCCCGTGGTGAGAATCGGACCCGGGCCTCTGGCGCTGTAAGGCAGCACCTCTACCGCAGCGCCACCGTGCCGCCCCTTACGAGTAAGTGTGTGTGCAGGATAGTGTAAAGGGCCTGTCCTACTTTCATGACTTAATTCAAAACCTGTGCCGAGTTTAAAGGACCTAAAAAAACAATCAAGATCGTGGTGAACTACGAACTCCTACGACCTTCCACGACTATGATCACGAGCCCCTACGAGTTTGTCTACGGATTCCCAGGACTAATTCGATGCCCCCCTTACGAGTAAAAAGTTTCAATTTCTTTCATCCTGACCATTTTTTTACTCGTGGACATTTTTATCAGGCTGGAAAAAACGTCCCGACTTTACCTGATGCCCCGAGTACCTACGGCAGGCGTAACGAGCCGCTACGATATATCTACGGACTCGCTACAAACAATCTGCGAGTTTGAATCAAGGGGAAATCGCGGGAGAATTTGTGAATAACTCGTGAAAGAGGGACAGGCCCTTTAATGTGCGGGGATCGCTGGTCGGCGTGGAGTCGGTGGTCCCGAGTGCCGTATCTCCAAATGAAACCTCTGCAATATACACGGTGACTTACCCTTGCATGGGGATGAGCCAGTAGAGTTCCTGGAGCACTGGGACCCAGACTATGTCACCAGTGTATAGGCTACTGTCAACCCCTCCGAATGTCACTTCACCACCATTCTGGCTATTGGGTTGCCTGAAATGAAGAAAAAGTTCAGCTCACAGAGCCACGCAGCACAGAAACAGGCCCTTCGGCCCAACTCCCCCATGCCGGCCTTCTCGTCTCCCTCAGTCCCCCATCTGTCTCCCTGTCACCTCTACCCTTTGTTCACCCATCTGCCTATCAGCCCCTCCCCTCCAACAAAACCTCCACCCATATCTGTATCCGCCCATCACTCGCCAGACTTTGTCCTGCCTCCTCACCTCTCATCCAGCTTCTCCCCCCCCCCCCCCCATCGCATCCCAACGCCCCACCCCAACGCCCCACCACAATCTGTCTTACGAAGGGTGTCGACCCAAAGCACCACATACCCATCTTCTCCAGAGACATCTGCACTCGTCCCACCTGCCCGCTTTTGGCCCATATCCCTCTAAACCTTTCCTATCCATGTACCTGTCCAGATGTCTTGTAAATGTTAAACATAGAAAACATTAAAAAAATTGGTGTGGGGAGAGGCCATTTGGCCCTTCGAGCCAGCACCATCATTCACTGTGATCACGGCTGATCGTCCCCAATCAATAACCCGTGCCTGCCTTCTCACCATATCGCTTGATTCCACTAGCCCCTAGAGCTCTATCTATCTCTCTTTTACATTTATCCAGTGACTTGGCCTCCACTGCCCTCTGTGGCAGAGAATTCCACAAATTCACAGCCATGATCACATTGAGTGGCGGTGCTGACGCGAAGGGCCGAATGGCCTACTCCTGCACCTATAGCCTATTGTCTATAACATCCTCCTAAATCTCCTCTAAGAAAGAACTGCAGGTGCTGGAAAAATCGAAGGTAGACGAAAAATGCTGGAGGAACTCAGCGGGTGAGGCAGCATCTGTGGAGAGAAGGAATTGGCGACGATTCGGGTGATCATACTCTTGTGTCCACTCCGGCGTGCTGTGTCCATGTCAGCAGGGGTCGCGGACTCACCTGCCCAGGTACACGGAGAACATCGGCTGTGCCACCAGTCTGTCGTTCATCATCCCGTCAAACACGGTGGTGGCTCCACCGGCAGACAGCGCTGGGTAGGAAAGGCCGAGGATTCCGTCAAACTTGGCGTAATAGAAGACAGTTCCCGGCTCGTACACACTGAGACCAAACTCCTGGTTCGGGATGGAAATTCCAGCAACCTTGGGACAAACGAAGAGCGGGCGTTGGAGACGCGGAGGATGCAGCGGAGGCAGGAGCGACAATGACATTTAAAAGGCAGTTGGATAGATACATGGACAGGAAAAGTTTGGCGGGATATGGGCCAAACACGGGCAGGTGGGACTAACTTAGATGGGGAGTCTTGGTCGGCATGCATATACAAGTCGGGCCGAAGGGCCTGTTTCCTTGCTGTAGGACTCTATGAAAGGTTTAGAGGGATATGGACCAAACGTGGGCAGGTGGGACTAGCTTAGATGGTTGGTATGTACAGGTTGGGCTGAAGGGCCTCTTTCCATGATGTATGACTCCATCAACTTGTGAAAGCTGTCTTGGAATCTCTCGCCCGACTATTTGACCGGTGCCTATTTGACAGATACTCACGTTCACTGTATCATAGCCAAAAAACCCACTCAAACTCCCAGATCCGTAACTCATCTGGAACCTTTGGTTGTTGGTCCTGAATGTGGAGGACCTCCGGGGATCGTACATGGGATGGTTCGCTAGAGATAGAGAGAGAGAGGGGAATGAGTTAAGGGCCAGTCCTACCAGCATGCAACTCTATGCGATGAACGCGATCAAACTAGAAGCGGGGGCCGCGCGGAGGTCGGGTGATCCCCAGTACAGGGCCGTTCCCACCAGCATGCGCCTGCATGCGGCAAGCGCGACCAAACCGGCAGTAGGGGCCACGCGGACGTCGGGTTGGTGGCGCAACGTGGCGCAAAGTGAGGCGAACTTGGAGCGAAGTCTAAGGTAAGTTCGCCAGGACAGAGAAGTTCACGGAGGCACCACGTCGAGGCGGTGTGTAATGCGTCGAGGCGACTGCGAGCCGACAAGCCGTTGACGCGCGGAATTTTTGGACATAGCCAGTTTTTCGGAGCCCCGCGCGATGTCGGGACGAACTCGGGACGAACTCCGGCTCCGGCGATCAAAGTGGGACCGGCCCCGCGACGCCGGACGGCTCAAGCGACCACGTTAGGTCGCGCTCATCGCATAGAGTTGCACGCTGGTGGGACAGGCCCTTAAGAGTCCACTTACGAACTTCAGCATGTCGCCAACAACTCTCACCAACTTCTACAGATTTTATCGGGATGCATCACAGCACGGTTTGGGAACTCCTCCATCCAAGACCGCAAGGAATTGCAGGGAATTTTGGACGCAGCCCAGACCATCACACAAACCAACATCCCTTCCGTCGACTCCATCTACACCTCACGCTGCCTCGGCAAGGCCAGCAGCATCATCAAGGACCAGTCTCACCCTGGTCACTCCCTCTTCTCCCCTCTCCCATCGGGCAAGAGGTACAGAAGTGTGAAAACGAACGCACGCCTCCAGATTCAGGGACAGTTTCTCCCCAGCTGTTACCAGGCAACTGAATCTTCCTATCACCAACTAGAGAGCGGTCCTGACCTCCCATCAAACTCACTGGAGACCCTCAGACCATCTTTATCTTGCACTAAATATGATGCCCTTTATCCTATATCTGTAGACGGCGGACACTCGATTGTAATCAAGAATAGTCTTTCCGTTGACTGGATAGAATGCAAGAATTATTTTTCACTGCACCTCCGTACACAAGACTATAATAAATTAAACTAGACAATTCCTCCTAATGTGGCAAGACCACCAACCCAATCATGTACAGTATTTCCACTGACCGGATAGCAAGAGACAAAAAAAGCTTTTCATTGTACCTCGCTTCACATAGAAAAAACATAGAAAAATAGGCGCAGGAGTAGGCCATTCTGCCCTTCCAGGCAGCACTGCCATTCGATATGATCACGGCTGATCATCTAAAATCAGTACCCCCTTCCTGCTCTCTCCCCCATATCCCTTGATTCCGTTAGCCCAAAGAGCTGAATCTGACTCTCTTGAATGGGGTTGGACAGGCAAGATGCAGGAAGATTGGTCCCGATGTTGGGGAAGTCCAGAACAAGGGGTCACAGTTTAAGGATAAGGGGGAATTCTTTTAGGACCGAGATGAGAAAAACATTTTTCACACAGAGAGTGGTGAATCTCTGGAACTCTCTGCCACAGAGGGTAGTTGAGGCCAGTTCATTGGCTATGTTTAAGATGGAGTTAGATGTGGCCCTTGAGGCTAAAGGGATCAGGGGGTATGGAGAGAAGGCAGGTACGGGATACTGAGTTGGATGATCAGCCATGATCATATTGATTGGCGGCGCAGGCTCGAGGGGCCGAATGGCCTCCTCCTGCACCTATTTTCTGTTTCTATGAAAACATGAATGAATAAGTTTATTGGCCAAGGATTCACATACAAGGAATTTCCCTTGGTGCTCCGCCCGCAAGTAACAACATGACATACAGTGACAGTTAGGAATGACAGATAAAACATTAATAATAAAACATTATCGATTAAACATGAGAATTAAATAAAATACCAGAGCAAAAGGAGGCTACAGGTTTCTGGTTATTGAGTAGAGCTGCTACGCGTGGAAAACTCCAGTGAATCGGCCTCCACTGCCTTCTGTGGCAGAGAATTCCACAGATTCACAACTCTCTGTGTTGGAAAAGTCTTTCCTCATCCCAGTCCTTAATGGCCTAACTAACCCCTTATTCTTGTCAATCCCTTGTCAATCCTTTATCCCATGTCAATTCTTCCCTTCCCTCCCGCTCCACCCCTTCCCCGGGCACTTTCCCTTGCAACCGCAAGAGATGCTACACTTGTCCCTTCACCTCCCCCCTCCACTCCTTTCAGGGACCCAAGCAGTCCTTCCACAGTGACCTGACAGAGGATCACCTGCACCTCCTCCAACCTCATCTAATGCATCCGTTGCTCCAGATGCCAGCTGATCTATATCGGTGAGACCAAGCGGAGGCTGGGCGATCGTTTCGCCGAACACCTCCGCTCGGTCCGCAATAACCAACCCGACCTCCCGGTGGCTCAGCACTTCAACTCCCCCTCCCATTCCGTATCCGACCTCTCGGTCCTGGGCCTCCTCCACGGCCAGAGTGAGCAACACCGCAAGTTGGAGGAACAGCACCTCATATTCCGCTTGGGGAGTCTGCATCCTCTCGGCTTAAACATTGAATTTTCTCAATTCTGTTAACCCTTGCTGCCTCCACCCCCTTCCCACCTCTCCCTCAGCCCTCGGGCCCTGACATTCCTTCTCTATCTTCCCCCCCCCCCCCCCCCCCCCACCCAAGTTGCACTAGCTTCTCATTTTCACACCACAAACAGCTTACAACGGCCTGTTTCCTTTATCATCGATACTTTTTTGCATATCTTTCATTCATTGTTCTTTATCTCTCCACATCACTGTCTATATCTCTCGTTTCCCTGATCCCTGACCAGTCTGAAGAAGGGTCTTGACCCGAAACATCGCCTATCTCCTTCGCTCCTTAGATACTGCTGCACCCGCTGAGTTTCTCCAGCTTTTTGTGTAACCCCTTATTCTTAAACAGTGACCCCGTGGAGGCGTGACAGGAATAATCGAAACTAAACGTAAGAGCCTGGAGACATATTCAGCTTCTGCGACTGATACTCACAACATGATTGACTCCTGCAGTAGACGGAATTGACCCACAGATTGGATGAGCCCGTGTCAAACAGAACCTGGAAGCTTTGCGGTGGTGTTCCAATGGTAATTGGTCCATAGTAAGTGTTCTGGCGAAGCAGAGAATCGGGAAATTACACATCATCACTATTTTGATCGTGCTACATTGTCTCTCTCTCTCTCTCTCTCTCCAATATCCACAATCGTAGTTTAGATTATTTTAGAGATAGAAACATAGAAAATAGGTGCGGGAGGAGGCCATTTGGCCCTTCGAACCAGCACAGCCATTCATTGTGATCATGGCTGATCGTCCACAATCAGTAACCCGTGCCTGCCTTCTCCCAATATCCCTTGATTCCACTAGCCCCTAGAGCTCTATCTAACTCTCTTTTAAATTAATCCAGTGAATCGGCCTCCACTGCCTTCTGTGGCAGGGAATTCCACAAATTTTCACACAGAGACTGGTGGGTCTCTGGAACTCTCTGCCACAGAGGGTCGTTGAGGCCAGTTCATTGGCTATATTTAAGAGGGAGTTAGATGTGGCCCTTGTGGCTAAGGGGATCTTTACTCAGAGAGTGGTAGCGGTGTGGAATGAGCTTCCAGTGGAAGTGGTGGCGGCAGGTTCGTTGGTATCATTTAAAAATAAATTGGATAGGCATATGGATGAGAAGGGTATGGAGGGTTATGGTATGAGTACAGGCAGGTGGGACTAAGGGAAAAAAGTTGTTCGGCACGGACTTGAAGGGCCGAGATGGCCTGTTTCCGTGCTGTAATTGTTATATGGTTATATGGTATGGAGAGAAGGCAGGTACGGGATACTGAGTTGGATGATCAGCCATGATCATATTGAATGGCGGTGCAGGCTCGAAGGGCCGAATGGCCTACTCCTGCACCTAATTTCTATGTTTCTATGTTTCTAAATTCACAACTCTCTGGGTGAAAAGGCTTTTTTCTCATCTCAGTTTTAAATGACCTCCCCTTTATTCTTAGACTGTGGCCCCTGGTTCTGGACTCCCCCAACATTGCGAATGTTTTTTCGGCATCTAGTCCTTTTATAATTTTATACGTTTCTAATAAGATCCCCTCTCATCCTTCTAAATTCCAGTGAATACAAGCCCAGTCTTTCCAATCTTTCCTCATATGACTGTCCCGCCATCCCGGGGATCAATCTCGTGAACCTACGCTGCACTGCCTCAATAGCAAGGATGGCCTTCCTCAAATGAGGAGACCAAAACTGTACGCAATACTTCCATGATACACCGTGGAAACAGGCCCTTCGGCCCACCTAGTCCATACTGACCAACAATCAATCACCCGTATACACTCATTCTATCCTACACACTATTAACCTACAAACTTGTACGTCTTTGGAGTGCAGGAGGAAAACAGGGCACCCCGCCCACTCCTCCTTCTCCCCTCTCCCATCGGGCAAGAGGTACAGAAGTGTGAAAACGCACACCTCCAGATTCAGGGACAGTTTCTTCCCGGCTGTTATCAGGCAACTGAACCATCCTACCACCAACTAGAGAGATCTATCCAGAATGCCGCTGCCAGAGTCTTGACCAACACCAAGAAAATGGACCACATTACACCTGTCCTTAAATCTTTGCACTGGCTCCCTGTGTGTAAAAGGATAGATTTTAAAATTCTGTTACTGGCCTACAAGGCACTGAATGGTCTGGGTCCCAAATACATCTCTGAACTTCTTGTTGTATACGAGGCACCTAGACTCCTCAGGTCTTCAGGGACAGGTTTACTCTGTGTTCCCAGGGTCAGAACTGGAAAGGCTGAATCAGCGTTCAGTTTTTATGCTCCACGCCTGTGGAACAAGCTCCCTGACACCTGAGCTGTGTACAGACTGTAAGCTCATTTAAATCAGACCTAAAAACACTGTAGCTTTTCCAAAACCCAGCATGCAGGTAATCTTAACCTTCTAATCTTAACCCTTTTTTGTGCTTTTAAAATCGTTTTAATGTTTTAGTGACTTTGTTTTATTATTCATGCAAATGTCTTATTGCATGTTATGTAATTATTGATTATTGGCTATTCTGTTGTCCTGTGTTGTATTGTGGTTCTGCAATGTTTTTAAACTATGTTATTCTTTTGTTTCTTTTGTGTAGCACGATGAATTTCAGCTTGTATGAATGGTGCCACATTAATAAATTTGCCTTGTCTTGCCTTTAAACTATCTGTGGGAGACAAAAATGCTGGAGGAACTCAGCGGGTGAGGCAGCATCTATGGAGCGAAGGGAACAGGCGACGTTTCGGGTCGAGACCCTTCTTCAGACCGACGTCTCGACCCAAAACGTCGCCTATTTCCATACATGCTGCCTCACCCGCTGAGTGTCTCCAGCATTTTTGTCTACCTTCGATTTTCCAGCATCTGCAGTTCCTTCTTAAACATTTAACCTATCTGCACTCAGACTTTATCTTGCACTGAATGTCATTCCCTTTATCCAGAGTCTGTGCACTGTGGACGGCTTGATTATAATCATGTCAAGCCTTTCCTTCGACTGGGTAGCACGTAAACATAGGCTTTTCACTGTACCTCCGTACACCCAACAATAATGTACTAACTAATGAAGAAGGGTTTCGGCCCGAAATATCGCCTAGCTCCTTCGCTCCTTAGATGCTGCTGCACCAGCTGAGTTTCTCCAGCCTTTTGTGTACCAATGAACTAACTAATGCCCCTGTCCCACTCAGGAAACCTGAACGGAAACCTCTGGAGACTTTGCGCCCCACCCAAGGTTTCCGTGCGGTTCCCGGAGGTTTTTGTCAGTCTCCCTAATGGTCGAAAGTGGTTTCCGTTTTAAAAATCGGTACTTTTTTAGTCGAAGCCGGTTGCGGTGCTAGTTGAAGGTGGTTGCCGGAGGACAAAAACCTCCAGGAACCGCGCGGAAACCTTGGGTGGGGCGCAAAGTCTCCAGAGGTTTCCGTTCAGGTTTCCTAAACTTTGGTTCCTCAATGTGACAACCGATCTGTGCTAGGACTCGAGTTCAATGCAATGCTCATTTTGTACCGCACGGTGGCGCAGCGGTAGAGTTGCCGCCTCACAGAGCCAGAGACCGGGTTCGATCCCGACCATGGGCGCTGTCTGTACGGAGTTTGTACGTTCTCCCTGTGACCCATCCTTGAGCAGCTACACCCTATCACTCAGGTTACTCTGTTCCTTAGGAGAGAAGGTGGCGTTTTGGGTTGAGACCCTTCTTGTCCGAAGGATGATCACATTGAATGGCGGTGCTGGCTCGAAGGGCCGAATGGCCTAAACCTGCGCCTATTGTCTATCGACCCAAAACATCGGCCATTCCTTCTCTCCAGAGATGCTGCGCCTGTCCTGTTGAGTTGCTACAGCGTCTGCAGTTGCTTCCTACATATATGCTGTTACTTACGTCCATGTAATTCAGGAGTGGTTCATTGGCAACCTCGGACTGGTACCCAGGGAAGAGGTGCTGGTATTTTAAGGCCGGGTCTCGTTTATGGGTGTCCAGGAAATTTTTCAGCTCTCCGCGTTCCCTCAAAACCTCACGCAGAGACTTGCTTCTGTGCAAATGCACTCTGCAATGAAGTAAAACAAAACACGTTTGCAAAGACTCGGACCAAAGATGATAGAGCTCTACGATCTTTGATTTGGACGGGCATCTGCTCTGTGATGAGAAATCACGAACTGAGTCAATGTTGCAAGTTTCGGCAAGGGATTGGGGCAGCACGATGGTGCAGCGGTAGAGATGCTGCCCTACCGACCCGGGTTCGATCCTGACCACGGGCGCTGTCTGTACGGAGTTTGCACGTTCTCCCCGTGACCCGGGTGGGTTTTCTCCGGTTCGCTGCCACACTCCAAAGGCGTGTAGGTTTGTAGGTTAATTGGCTTGGGATAAATGTAAATTGTCCCTCCGTGTGTGTGGGATAGTGTTAGTGTGCGTGAATCGCTAGTGGGCCGAAGGGCCTGTTTCTGTGCCGTATCTCTTTTTTTAAAATATATGTATTTTTATTAGAGTAGGTAAGCAGTACATTAGCAAACACATATTATGATAGTAATATTTGGTGTGCAACAACCGTACATTATTAATATTATCAAATGAATCATTTTGTCTCTAATAAAAATTTTTTAAAAGAGAGAAACAGAGAGAAAAATAAAATATAAATCAAAAAGAAATCATAAAGGATGGAATGATTTACCATTAATACGTCATTGGAGATAAGATCAAGGAATATAGAATATAACTTTTCATCTAATGCTGAGTCCAAGTTTCAGTTAGGGTTCCTTGCTGAACCGATCTACCCTTTTAAATAATCAATGAAAGAAGACCATATTCTAACGAAGACATCTTGTTTGCTCATTAGGGCAAATCTGATTCTTTCAAAGTGTACCATATAATCATATAACAATTACAGCACGGAAACAGGCCATCTCGGCCCTTCAAGTCCGCGCCGAACAACTTTTTTCCCTTAGTCCCACCTGCCTGCACTCATACCATAACCCTCCATACCCTTCTCATCCATATGCCTATCCAATTTATTTTTAAATGATACCAACGAACCTGCCGCCACCACTCTCTGAGTAAAGAAGTTCCCCCTCATGTTACCCCTAAACTTCTGTCCCTTAATTCTAAAGTCATGTCCTCTTGTTTGAATCTTCCCTATTCTCAAAGGGAAAAGCTTGTCCACATCAACTCTGTCTATCCCTCTCATCATTTTAAAGACCTCTATCAAGTCCCCCCTTAACCTTCTGCGCTCCAGAGAATAAAGACCTAACTTATTCAACCTATCTCTGTAACTTAGCTGTTGAAACCCAGGCAACATTCTAGTAAATCTCCTCTGTGCCCTCTCTATCTTGTTGACATCCTTCCTATAATTGGGCGACCAAAATTGTACACCATACTCTAGATTTGGTCTCACCAATGCCTTGTACAATTTTAACATTACAAGGCATTGGTGAGACCAAATCTGGAGTATGGTGCCAAATATGGTACCAAATAATATGGTGTAGGGTCTCCGACATTTCCGTAATCCACATTTTAATTGTGGGGGATATAGGGCCTTTCCAATCTGTGCTGTATCTCTAAACTAAAATTAGATTAAAATATGTTGAAGCTCCTATCTTTAATCGGACTTGACCTTGCACCAAACGATATTCCCCTTATCATGTATTTGTAGAACGTGGACAGGTTGATGTAGTCTTTTCGCTGACTGGATAGCACGCAACAACAAAGCTGTTCACTGTTTTCAAACTAAGGCAAATGAAAAGTAGAAAGTGTGGACTTTTGATTAAGGCATGGTGATCCATGTTGAATTCCATGCAGCGTGCAGCGGGTAGAGCTGCTGCCTCACAACTGGAGCCAGAGGCCCGGGTTCGATCCTGACAACAGGTGCTGTGTTCTCCCTATGACCATGCGGGTTTGTAGGTTCATCGGCCCCTCTGTAACTTGCCCCTAGTGTGCAGGGAGTGGGTGAGAAAGTGGGATAACATAGAACTAGTGTGAACAGGGTGCTCGATGGTCAGCGGGTTAAGAGAGAACTGCAGATGCTGGAAAAAAAATCGAAGGTAGACAAAAATGCTGGAGAAACTCAGCGGGTGAGGCAACGTCTATGGAGTGAAGGAAATATCGCTCCATGTAGATGCTGCCTCACCCGAGTGACCCAATTTCAGGTAGTCCCTGCTTTCTCCCTCTTTCCCCTCCCCTTCCCAGCTCTCCCACAGCCCACTGTCTCCGCCTCTTCCTTTCTTTCCCCCCCCCCCCCCACCCCCACATCAGTCTGAAGAAGGGTCTTGACCCGAAACGTCACCTATTCCTTTGCTCCATAGATGCTGCCTCACCCGCTGAGTTTCTCCAGCATTTTTGTCTACCGACGGCGTGGACTAGGCGGGTTTAAAGAGCCTGTTTCTATGCTGCGTCGTTCAATGATTATGAACCGACGTCGGGACTGGTGGTCAATCTTAGTCAAATACGATAAAAGGTTCTTCACCAAATTCATGGTAATGTATCTCCTTATATCTGTGTCTTTAATTCCTCTCTGTGCATCGCATCAAGTGCACTAACTGGTCTGTTTATGATTTGTGACAGTCCGTACACAAAAAAGGATTTCACTGTACTTTAGAAACATAAAAAATGGGTGCAGGATGAGGCCATTCGGCCCTTCGAGCCAGCACCGCCATTCATTGTGATCATGGCTGATCGTCCCCTATCAATAACCCGTGCCTGCCTTCTCCCCATATCCCTTGACTCCACTAGCCCCTAGAGCTCTATCTAACTCTCTCTTAAATCCATCCAGTGACTTGGCCTCCACTGCCCTCTGTGGCAGGGAATTCCACAAATTCACAACTCTCTGGGTGAAAACTTTTTTTCTCACCTCAGTCTTAAATGACCTCCCCTTTATTCTAAGACTGTGGCCCCCAGTTCTGGACTCGCCCAACATTGGGAACATTTTTCCTGCATCTAGCTTGGCCAGTCCTTTTATAATTTTACATGTTTCTATAAGACCTCCCCTCATTCCTCTAAACTCCAGTGAATACAAGCCTAGTCTTTTCAATCTTTCCTCCTATGAGTCCCGCTATCCCAGGGATCAATCTTGGTACACATCATATAGACACTTGTACCGTTAGACCGGCGTAGTGACACAGTGGTAGAGTTGCTGCCTCACAGCGCCAGAGACCCGGGTTCGATCCCGACTACGGGTGCTGTCTGTGTGGAGTTTGTACGTTCTCCCCGTGACCGCGAGATCTTCGGTTTCCTCCCACACTCCAACGGCGTACAGGTTTGTAGGTTAATTAGCTTAGCATAATTGTAAATTGTCGCCAGTGTGTGTAGGATAGTGTAAGCGTGTAGGGATAGCGGACCCGATGGGCCGAAGGGCTGTATCTTATTTTAGTGTATTGTCACGTGTACCGAGGTACAGTGAAAAGCTTTTTGTTCCGTGCTGTCCAGTCAGCAGAAAGACAATACATGATTACAATCGAGCCATGATGTCTAAACTATACTAAACATGAATCTTAGTCAATAGTAATCAATGCCTCTTCTCTTGTAGAAAGGTTCCTGTTAGAACTAACACAAAACCTGGTGAAAACGTCAAACATAGAAACATAGACAATAGGTGCAGGAGGAGGCCATTCAGCCCTTCGAGCCAACACCGCCATTCATTGTGATCATGGCTGATCGTCCTCTATTGATAACCCGTGCCTGCCTTCTCCCCATATCCCTTGATTCCACCAGCCCCTAGACCTCTATCTAACTCTCTCTTAAATCCATCCAGTGACTTGGCCTCCACTGCCCTCTGTGGCAGGGAATTCCACAAATTCACAACTCTCTGGGTGAAAACGTTTTTTTCTCACCTCAGTCTTAAATGGCCTCCCCTTTATTCTAAGACTGTGGCCCCTGGTTCTGGACTCGCCCAACATTGGGAACATTTTTCCTGCATCCAGCTTGTCCAGAGTCAAGTGGTGGAAAGTATAGGAGCTGTTTTAAGAACTTACTTGTGAAGACTCTCGGCCAGCTGGAAGCAAACAACGGCAAGGATGAGCCACTTCATCTCTGTTGGCTGATGTGGTCCTTCACCACCACGGAGACGTCAAAGAACCGCGCAGTTCTTCTGCCAGTGGTCGTTGCAATCTGAGCATTTTTATACCTGCACCTAAACAAGCCACTAACCCTCCAACCTCATCTATGAAGGTCATTTTTTATCTCAAAGTGCAAACTCGGTTCTATTGTCCTTTTTCCACACAAACAAAGTCTTTCTTAGAAACACCTCTTTAACCTTGAGTTACATTTCACAGCCAGGTTTCCATCTGAAAACAAACCAATTTCTGATAAGTGTATTGTCTCACTATATTAATTTAATGAGGAGAGATATACCTAATCCACTAGGTACACAACCCTGCTAGATTTATATAACTCACAAGATTGAATCTCAATACTCTGGGACATCTCAGGGGCCATTGGAAATGATGAAATATTATTTTTAAAGGACAGTCGTCATGAAAATGGTGGGGGGGGGGGGGGGGGGAGATAAGTCAGAGTCACACAACCTGGAAACAGGCCCTTCAGCCCACTTTGTCCGTGCCGACCAAGATGCCTCATCTAAGCCCGCACCTTTGGGGCGGCAGTGGTGCGGCGGTGGAGTTGCTGCCTTACAGCGCCAGACTCTGGTTCGATCCTGACCTCAGGCGCTGTCTATACGGAGTTTGTACGCTCTCTCCGTGTCCAAGTGGATTTTTCTCCGGGTGCACCAGTTCCCTCCCACATCCCAAAGACATACAGGTTTTGTAGGTTAATTGGCTTCCGGTGTGTGTAAGATCGCTGGTTGGTGCCGTCTTGGTGGGCCGAAGGGCCTGTGTGTGTACTATACCTCTAATAATATAACTGAAATGTCAGGCAGCATCTGTGGGAGGAACGGATAGGCGACGTTTCAGGTCAAGACCCTTCCTCAGACACTGAAGATTCCCGCATCCAGAGGCAGGAAACATGTTCCTGATGTTGGGGGAGTCCAGAGCCAGGGGCCACAGTTTAAGAATATGGGGTAAGCCATTTAGAATGAGGGGGAAACAGTTTTAATCACAGAGAGTTGTGAGTCTGTGGAATTCTCTGCCTCAGAGGGCGGTGGAGGCCGGTTCTCTGCATGCTTTCAAGAGAGAGCTAGATAGGGCTCTTAAAGATAGCAGAGTCAGGGGATATGGGGAGAAGGCAGGAACGGGGTACTGATTGGGGATGATCAGCCATGATCACATTGAATGGCGGTGCTGGCTCGAAGGGCCGAATGGCCTGCACCTGCATCTATTGTCTATTCTTTGTCTACCCATTTTCGATCAAATTCCTTAACCTTCTTTGAAATAAATGATGGCAATAGTTTGCTCGAGTCCATTTCTTTATTCTATATTTGCCATGTTTGATGGCCATCAAAGTATGATACAACATTGCTTTTACAACATTTACTTGTTATATTTCATACATTTCCATACAGCATATAAACAAAGTATGAAATGGTGCTAGTTTGAACATAACATCTGCGATTCAGTATAATACAATGCAATTTATAAACATAACCCGATTTCCATAAAACAGAAACATTCAACGTAATTGTTCATCCTACAGGAGGATTTTGTTTTTAGTGTAGTCACTTTAATAAAGTCATAAATATTCAGGGTCAGACTACAATTACCTTTTTACTGAAATTACAATATAATTATGCTGCATAAGCGTACCTACAGTATACCCATGGAAAACCAGGCCATTCATGACATTTAACCCTTCCCCGTCCACACTGGTACAAACGGCACTTATATTAAGGGCTTGAAACTCAATTTAAGTCGGACCACCTTTATTAAAGAGAGTAATACTTTTAATGACTCGGGCATGAGGAGTTTCAATCTAAGTAAGTAAGTAAGTTCATTGGCCAAGTATTCACATACAAGGAATTCGCCTTGGTGCTCCGTCCACAAGTAACAGCATGACATCCAGTGACAGTCACTGTTGATGCGAGAGTACAGATCCACAGGCCTGGGTAGATAGAGTGGATGTGGAGAGGATGTTCCCACTAGTGGGAGAGTCTAGGACCAGAGGTCACAGCCTCAGATTTAAAGGACGTTCCTTTGCGAAGGAGACAAAAAGGAATTTCTTTAGTCAGAGAGTTGGTGAATCTGTGGAATTTGCCACAGAAGGCTGTGGAGGCCAATTCGAATGATATTTTTTAAAGGTAGAGATAGATTGATTCTTGATTAGTGCGGGTGTCAGGGGTTACGGGGAGAAGGCAGAATGGGATTCGGAGGGAGAGATAGATCGGCCATGATTGAATGGCGGTGTAGACTTGATGGGCCGAATGGCCCAATTCTGCTCCTATCACTTATAAACTTATGAACAGTGCAGGGGATAACAGTATTTTAAATTAAAAGTGTGTACAATATCTACCAAGGAGCATTAAAACAATTAAACTGGGTTAACATAATAGTTTACTGTCTGTTTAACTTCAACAACGCAGCATTCCCGGATAATCAGTACCATCAGACGTTTAAATAATTAATGCAGTGAGTTTGAATTCCTCGTGGATCAGAAAGGGTTAAAGGCAGCACGGTTCATAAACTCATGGATATCAGGGCCAAGGTGATAGAGCGATCACAGAATTTTCAGATGCGCCCACAGTTCCCAAACACGTTAAAAAAAATCTATTTGCAGATGAATTAGAAATTCAGACCCGCTGATTTTGTGACGGTCAGTATTAACTAGTGCCAGGGCTTCAGAGTTAGTTACGGTCACAAGGCAATGGAACCTTATTAACCGGGATGACAAGATATTAATCAGTTAGGAAATATGTCCTGAATGGATCGTATAGATCTGGGAATATGAACGCTACAAACATTGCTGGGGGGGACGGGACAATTGACTTTAAACAAAGGATAGGAGGATAGCTTTAAATGGATATGGGCCAAACAGGACTAGTTTAGATGGGGCATCTTGGTCAGTGTGAACAATTTGGACCCAAAGGCCTGTTGCCTTGCTGAATGGTTATACGCTTCGAAAGGCCGGGTGAGGCGGCCGGTCTCGACCTCATCGGGACTTCCGCGGGGTCGGATCTGCCCCCTGTGGCCGGGGCTCTGGAACTCCGGCCCGGCCGGAGCTGGCAGATCCGTTCCCATAGCCGGCACCGTTGGACTCCTCCCGGCGGCCGTGACCTCGGTTGGTCCGGCAACACGGATAATGTGATAAGATTGTGGAACCAAGGGCACCGGAAAGTCGGTGGTGGGCCTGGAGTTGTTGGGCTGAGTACAGCATTGTCTTTCCATTGACTGGATAGCACGCAGACAAAAGCCTGTATCCCGGTACACGTGAATATGGTACACTAATGTCATCTTATCCCTTATCAGAACTATATGAGGCTCTTCCCGTGCCACCAGTAAGTTCCCAATGAGTGGTGGGTGTATGGAACGAGCTGCCAGAGGAGGTAGTTGAGGCAGGGACTATCTCAACGTTTAAGAAACAATTAGAAAGGTACATGGATAGGGCAGATTTAGAGGGGTGTATGGGCCAAATGCAGGCAGGTGGGACTAGTGTAAATGGGTCATGTGTTTAACGTGAGCCAAATGAGCCGTTTCCACACTGTATGACTCCATAAATGCTTTACGATTGGAAAGACACGGAGAAAATATCCCCTCAAAACGCTCAAGGGGTTACGGGGAGAAGGCAGGAGAATGGGGTTAGGAGAGAGAGATAGATCAGCCGTGATTGAATGGCGACATAGACTTGATGGGCCGAATGGCTTAATTCTGTTCCTATCACTCATGAAAACCAAAGAATAAAAAGCAAGAGAGCAGTGGAGATGAACAGCTTCCCGCTAAAGCAGCGATGCAGGTCAAAGATGGCCCAGGTCGAATTGTAATTCATCTAGAAAGACGTTTCAGATTTGGGGTACCTGAACACACTGAGAAAACTCCATGTTACAGGCAGGAACTGCAGGTGCTGGTTTAAACCGAAAATGCTGGAGTAATTCAGCGGGGACAGGCAGCATCTCTGCAGAGAAGGAACTCTGCAGACGTTTCGGGTCGAGACCCTTCCTCAGACTAAGTCAGGCGAGAGGGAGACAGAGATAATGCAAAGGTAAGGTGTGAAAACGAGACATCAAAGGAGACAAAGTGCCAGGGAAAATGTGGAATAGTCTGAAGAAGGGCCTCGACCCATTCCTTCTATCCCGAGTTGCTGCTGCATGTTCTGTCCGTCTCCGGTGAAAACCCTGTGATTCCCTTCACCCGAGCCTTGCGGAAGCTCACAGAAGCCGACATGTATATACAGCAGCATCCAAGGGGGGGGGGGGGGGGGGGTCACCACGAGCCTACTTGCAGCACACAAGAAACTTCTACAACGCTCGCCTCAGCTCAACACGTGCAGAGAAAGGAAGAAGCCAATGCGGAAAAGGTCCGCTACCTGCTCAGAGTATTCACTCGTGGAACTTCACACAATACTAAAAAAAAAGGGGGATGAGGTCCCAATTAAAAAGTAGATGCACAACAAACATCGGCGCCAATGCACCTTTCGACTACTGGGGATATGAATGTCGCCAGCAGCATTTCAAATCGTTCATAGGCCCGAAAACTTACCGGCGAATTACCCGGTTTAAACACTTTTGTTGAATTACCAGCATTTTTGAAAAAAGAACATAAACGTCTTCACTGCATTATTAGTCACAGTGCTAAAGAATTAAACCACTTTTCCACTCTGACATCCCTGACAACCCCACCGTTTGAGGCCAGAAGCATAAATTTGAAGAGGTGCAGACTCACGGGGGCAAACTCCTGCTTCGGTCCAAGTATCTTGCTAATAAGGCACTTGGCTTCTTGGTTTTATATCTTGCAGGTAGATATAGTCAGGCAAAGCCCTTATACTTCCAAAGTCATTGCAATAATCCAAGGGTTGCCAATAACAACATTGTGCTTTTAATCTTCCTCAAACAACAATCTACTTGGGAAACGAATGCTACCCACCCCATCCACGCGGAAACGTAGGCACTTGTGCTGTGAATAATTTTAGCACTGAGCTGTAAACATAACTTTAATTAATTCCCAGTCACTGTTCTACGTGTGGGTTTTCTCAGTTTAGACTTTATTTGGAGATACAGTGCAGAAACAGGCCCTTCGGCCCACCGAGTCCATGCCGACCAGTGATCACCCCCCGTACACTAACACTATCCTACACACACTAGGGACGATTTTCAATTTTACCGAAGCCAATTAACCTACAAACCTGCACGTCATTGGAGTGCGGGAGGAAACCCACGCAGTCACGGGGAGAACGTGCAAACTCCATACAGACAGCACCCGTAGTCAGGATTGAACCCGGGTCTCTGGCGCTGTGAGGCAGCAAAAACCCGCTGTTGTTTCTTTGAACAAAAGGCTTTAAAAATGGCCTTGAAGAAATTAATACAGAGAACTTACAAATTTAAAATATTTTGACTGGTAAATTGTGTCTCAACTCGAGAATTCTGGTGTGTTTCTAGGAAAGATCGTGGCCAGTGCTTTAAGGCTGAAACTATACATATACAACTGGCCAAATAAGTCAGTCACGAGGTTCAAGGATGCTTGGCTTTTATCCACAGATTTTAAATGATCTAAGATTGCTTTTGCCCAGTTTCAGTTTGTAGTTTCAGAGATACTGCACGTCTTTGCAGTGTGGGAGGAAACGGGGGCACCCGAAGAAAACCCAAGCGGTCACGGGGAGAACGTGCAAACTCCGTACAGACAGCACCCGCAGTTGGGGTCGAACCCGGGTCTCTGGCGCTGTGAGGCAGCAACTCTGCCGCTGCGCCACCGTGCCACCCAATTTAAAACAGATTTTAAATTATCCTAGATTGCTTTTATCCACAGATTTAAAATGCCCTAGGGAGGGCCTCGACCCGAAACGTCACCCATTCCTTCTCTCCAGAGATGCCGCCAGTCCCGCTGAGTTACTCCAGCATTTTGTGTCTATCTTCGATTTAAAATGCCCATTGGGTTTCGAGAGAATCAAATCTCTGGAGCTGCTAGGAGGGAACGGTAGCTACATAACAGCGTAATAATGGACTGAATGCAAGTCCCAGCTGCAAACGGGCCTTTCTATTTATGTCTCCATTAGTGGGTCAGAGCTAGTTCACAAAGCAGGGCTTCTCCCCAATTAGCATCAGGATTCAAATGCAGAGGACCTGATCTCCCTCATTTGCCAGCAGTTTAAAGTCACTAAGGCAAGAGGGTTCTGCTGACCAATTTGAATCTGGATAAACAGAGCTGAAGCCAAAGCTCTGAATCAACCTAATTTGGCACTAATTAGAGATTCTCCAATAAATCAACCCTGCCGCAGAACCCAAATGAAAACAGTCCACACACACAGGACATGAATGCTGATGTCAACCTTCACGTTCGATCCAACAGTGTCTGACCATTGAGTGCAAAGGAGGACAGAAAGTGGAAAATAAGTTGCATTCTTTAGCTCTGCTAAACCTTGCCCTGATGACCACACGCGCGCACACACACACATAAATGATATACATACATATTTAGAAGCTAATACTGTGAAACCATTTAGTTGGCAGATTGAATTTTAGAAGTGGTGCACAAGAACTGCTGGTGTAGATGATTCTAACACGAGCACTCCCCACACAAAGGCCATGTAAACCTGGTTCAGTGGAAGAAAAGCTGACAGTTGCCAAGTCTTCCCACCATCAGAAACAGCGAATGCGACTTGGCAGCTCTCAACCTTCAAAAAGGTATGCCCAACATATTTTCAAAGCTGCAATATATTCATCATTTGCTTACAGTTTCAGTTTAAATAAGTAAATTTATTGACCAAGTATTCACATACAAGGAATTTGCCTAGGTGCTCCGCCCACATGACATACAGGGACAGTTACATAAGTTTTAGTTTTGGATATACAGGTTGTATATCCTGTATACCGCCCTTCCGCCCACCCAGTCCGCATTGACCAGCAATCACCTATACTAGTTTTTTTAATTTAGATATACAGCATGGAAACAGGCCCACCAAGACAAGCAGCCACACTAACACTATCCCACACACTAGGGACGATTTACAGAAGCCAATTAACCTACAAACCGGCAGGACTTTGGAATGTGGGAAGAAACCGGAGCGCCTGGAGAGAACCCACGTGGCCACAAGGAAGATGTACAAACTCTGTACAGTAAACGCAGGTAAAAGTACCAGTTGAAGACAACGGTTACTATAATTGTAGTACTATATATAACAGCAGTTATGAGACACTTGGACAGGTACATGGGTAGGGAAGGTTAAGAAGGGTGGCTAGGTTATTTGGCTTGATAAAATGCAAAAACTGTCCAGTGCTGAGTGATGCTCTACCTGGAGCTTTTCAGCTGCTACATCCAGATCGAGATCCAGGATATGGGCTATAAACAAGGGCAGGTGGTTCATGCTTCTTGGTCCTCAAAAATATTCCAAATAGAATTTAAATTGGAGGCGGCGGAAGGTGGACTTAAGCCAAAAAAGGGTTCTTGGAGAAGGGACGAACTGAGATGGGGCATCTGGGTTGTCCTGGGCAAGTTGGGCCGAAGGGCCTGTTTCCACGCTGTATCACAATAAAACCATAGCTTGCTTCTATCCAATTATTACGCAGTAAATTAAAATATCAAATTGCACATAATAGGAATTCAATTGTAAATGTTTAATCTGTTGTGCGTCAGCTCCATCTGGTGGAACAGTGCGCTGGCCCATAATCTTCCGCTTGCCTTACTGGCCACTCTTTGTGCTTCTCCTCATTCTTTTGCTTCAATTTTGTTTCTGAGGAATGACATGAGAAATCTCTGTTCTTCGAACACCCAATTGCCACTTAAGATAGAGACAAAGTGCTGGAGTAGCTCAGTGGGTCAGGCAGCTTCTCTGGAGAAAAAGGACAGATGACGTTTTGGGTCGGGGCTCTTCTTCAGACCGAGAGCAGTCTGAGGAAGGGTCTTGAACCCGAAACATCATCCATCCTTCTTCTCCAGAAATGCCGCCTGACCCACTGAGTTACTCCAGCACTTTGTCTCTTTGGTATAAACCAGCTTCTGCGGTTCTTTGTTTCTAGCCATTGTCACTAGATGGACTAAGCCCTTGTGCTGTACTGTTCTGCGTTACATGTCCTAACATGGTACGTTACTTCCTCCAAATACGAGCCACAATCGACAAGCAAAAATGTCAACTGCGCAAAGACGAAAACCATTAAGACTTTATTATACATTCTGCTTAATAAGTGGAAGCTTTGTAGCTCTAGAAGTACCAAATGCAACACAAAACTAAAGTGCACCATCATCCCTCATCTCTGTGGTCATTGTAATTTAGTACGGGTAGGCTGATAAAGGAATTAAGGAAAGCTCACTTACGCAAACAATAAACGGAATTAGATCAGGAATGTTTCGCGAATTAATGACATTTTGAAGTATAACAGCAGCGGGCAGGGAATTTAAAACCAGATTGCAGTGTGCAAACTTCAAATATATTAATAGGATAATGTGATACAAGACTTGGACAGTTGGAGACATTAAAGCATGAAACTGAAACTGTGGAAAATTTTAAGAATCTGAATTGCCTTTTTATTTTAATCGTCTAGGATAGGTTCTTGGATAGACAAGGCACAGAGGGATACGGACCTAATCGGGTAACTGGGACTATCTTGGAAAGGCATGGACAAAATGGGATGAAAAAGACTGAACACTTAGATTACTTCAGAAATACAGCGCGGAAACAGGCCGCTCGGCCCACCGAGTCCGTGCTAACCACCAATGCCCGCACACTAATACTATCCTACACACACTTGGGACAATTTTACCGAAGCCAATTAACCTACAAACCTGTATGTCTTTGGAGCGTGGGAGGAAACCAGAGCACCCGTTGTTTTGTTTGGCCAGTTCTCACCCATCAACCCAGTCCCAACAACAAACATGAATATATTGCAGCTTTAAAAAGGCATGTTGAGGAAAGCTGAACAAAACTTCAAACAATGAGTTCAATTGCGGGAAGTTGTTAAGACTATTTCCATTCCCACAGACTCAGCAGAGCGGCCCGCAGCCAAACATTTGTTCAAATGGTCACATTAAACGGTGAAGGTACAGGGTGGAAAAATGGAAACTCTGGTCTGGTTGTTGAACGACAGCTACAATACAATGCATAGATTAGTAATTAAAGTACCAACTATCTGAAGAAGCAAGCAACGGTCGCAGTGTAAACAAGGCACCAGAACGACTGGGTTTTGTTAAACACTATTTCACGCATGGAGAGTTGGCACTTTGGCACATTTTATAACCCTGAAAATGTCAAGAAGCGAGTTACAGAGAAAAGAAGAGAACTAATTAAGGATGTTTTTAATACAAATTGCAGAAGGCAGCTTCATGAAAGCACATGCTTTTGAAGCAATTAATTCCTGCACAACCCCCTGCACGTTGTGTGAAAGGATTGAGAATGCTGGCCCCATTCCCTTTTTCACAGCAGATATAGTGTAAACTTTAAGAAGTGAAAATTACAAGAATATCTTCATTGCCCCCCCATAAAAGGTTCAACTTTCAGTTTGGATAACTGTCATGCCTGTATCATTTTTGTTTCAACATTTTAATGGAAGCAAATTTTCCTCACCGGATACTTCTCAGCCATATCACCTTGTCCCTTCTTATCTCCACAAAGGCACTGAAACATTCCTGGAGTGGATGAGTCTGTCTAGTTTAGGGTTTAGAGGTACAGCATGGAAACTGGACCTTTGCCCCACAGAGTCCACGCCGACCATCCATCGCTCGTTCACACTAGTTCCATGTTATCCCACTTTCTCATCCACTTCCTGCACACTAGGCCAATTAACCTACAAACACGCACGCCTTTGGGATGTGGGAGGAAACCAGAGCACCTGGGGAAAAGCCACCAGGGAAACCATGTGTCTCCTCGCCAACACCTGGGCAAATTCTAACACTGTGGCAAAATGGCTACTGCTCACGCGTGGGAGACCTGCTAGAGTTTCACAACTTATTTGTCTTGCCCCTTCACTCTCTCCTCCTCTCCTGCCACAATCAGTCTGAAGAAGCGACCCGACTCGAAATGTCACCTATCCATGTTCCCCAGAGATACTGCCCGACCCGCTGAGTTACTCCAGCAATTTGTGAATCATTTGATTCCGTTTCTCACTGAAACGCGCAAGACGTTTCACCGAGCACTTCCTTTGGAATTTGTACAAAACATCCTTAACATCACTGGCGGTGGTGACGGAGCTGCTCCACGTCATTCTCACTTTGTTCACCAACAGGCGATGCTGACCGATGCATAGTAATGACTGTCTGCAAACTCATTCAGCCACTCCCTGAAGCACGGATCAAAGACACAATATGTTTCCGAGGGACAAAAAAGAAGCTGCTGGAGGAACACAGCGGGGCAGGCAGCATCCGCAGAGGAAACAGAAATGTTTGAGGTACCTGGTTGGGCGCCCCCCGCCCCCCCCCCCCCCCCCCACACAATCGGGGCTTATCCATCCACCTCCACAGATACTGCCTGACCCATTGAGTTCTTCCAGCAACTTCGGAGTTGTTTTGCCCCAGTTTCCATCAGTCTCTTGTATCTCCAGCATGTTGCCTGGACTCCTGCACGCAGTCTATTTCAAACAGCATTAAATAGGATGCACATCAATGAATGGACTGACTTCATAAAGCATAGACATTTACTAAAAGCACGTGGCCCCAATTCTGAAAGTAGCAGTACCGTCAAAATGTTCATTTCTCGACCAAGAGTCTCAAACTCAGAGGACCACTGCAGGAATGTTGTAATAATTTAAAGCCATTCTGAAATAGTTGAGAATCTCTGACCTCTGGGTCAGAGACTGTCCCTTAAAAAAAAAAGGCAAAGTTTTCTTGAAAGAGGATAATGTACTATACTTGACACTTCTGAAGTGGAACATTTTCAATGAATTTTTAAATGGCAATTATGGCTAGCAGTGGGTTCCAACAAATGAAGAGCTGCAACAAAACACAGAGAAAGATTAAAAACATACATTCAAATGGAATATAACCCCACCCATTAGAGTCATGCAGCGTGGAAACGGGCCCTTCAGTCCAACGTGCCCACACTGACCAACATGTCACATCTATACTAGTACCACATGCACGCGTTTGGCCCATATCCCTCTAAACCAATCCTAGCCATGAACCTGAACCTGTATAAATGTTAGTTAAACGTTGCGATAGTACTGGCCTCAACTACCTCCTCTGGCAGCTCTTTCCATACACACACCAATCTGTCTGAAAAAATTACCCCTCAGGTTCCTATTAAATCTTTGCCCCTTCACCTTAAACCAATGTCCACTAGTTCTCAATTCCCCTACTCTGGGCAACAGACTCTATAAGTTTACCCAATATATTCTTTGCACAATTTTGAACACCCCTCATCCTCCTGCCCTCCAAGGAATAGAGTCCCAGCCTGCTCAACAGCTCTTTGTAGCTCAGACCCGCAAGTCCTGGCAATACCCTCGTAAATCTTCCTTGCAGCCTTTCCAGCTTTCCTATAACACGGTTCCAAAAACTGAACACAATACTCTCAATATGGCCTCACCAACATCTTGGGTAACTGCAACATGACCCAACTTCCATGCTCAACACTCTAACTGATGAAGGCCAAAGTGCAAAAAGCTTTTTGACCACGATATCTACCTGCGACGCCACTTTCAAGAAACTAAAATATAGAATACCAAACCTGAAGCAAAACACCTCTTTCACCTTTATTTGTTCTGTAGCCTTGCATCTGGGCCAGACAGTGGGACTAGCTCGGTTAGGCTATTGGTCAGTCTGAATGAGTTGGGGCGAAGGGCCCATTTCCATGCTCTATAGCTCTATGACTTTATCACATCTTACAGCATCCCAGTGTACACAACATCCCAATTATAAAGGGGGAAGAAAATCACTTCAATAAAATGAAATAGGAAACCCACGCAGTCACAGGTAAAATATGGTACTTTATGGCGTCAAAGTTCTTTGCCGTGTTTTGGGAGGGGAAGGAAAGAAACTATAGAAATTCGAGTTGTCTTTTTGTCACCATTCTCACAGGTAAAGTGCTAGTGTGGCAACACAAAGAATTTTGGATAAGCACGGGAATCCTAGCGTAGATATAAAATATATAAAGGGAGACAGAATGGTGCAGCTGGTAGAGCTGCTGCCTCACAGCGCCAGAGACCGAGGTTCGATCCTGTCCATAGGTGCTTGTCTGCTTGTGGTTTGCACATTCCCCCTTTCCTCAGGGTGCTCCGGTTTCCTCCCACATCATGATGAAGTGCGGGTTTGTAGGCTAATTAACCCTCTAAACATCACCGCCAGTGTGTAGGGAATGTATGGGAAAGAGGGATCATGTAGAACGAGTGTGAACAGGGTGAGCAATGGTCAGTGAGCTATTTTGGGCACCATATGTGAGGAAGGATATGATGGCCCTGGAGAGGGTCCAGAGGAGGTTTACAAGAATGATCCTAGGAATGAGTGGGTTAAGAAATGATGAGCGTTTGACGGAGCTGGGCCTGTACTCGCTGGAGATTAGAAGAATGAGGGGGTCTGATTAAAACGTACCGAATCGTGAAAGGCTTGGATAGAGTGAATGTGGAAAGGATGTTTCCATTAGTGGGAGAAAGGACGTTCCTTTAGGAAGACGAGGAGGAATTTCTATAGTCAGAGGGTGGTGAATCTGTGGAATTCTTGGCCATAGAAGGCTGTGGAGGCCGTCAATGGATATTTTTAAGGCAGAGATAGATAGATTCTTGATTAGTGCGGGTGTCAGAGGTTTTGGGGAGAAGGCAGGAGAATGGGGTTAGGAGGGAAAGATAGATCAGTCATGACTGAATGGAGGGGTAGACGATGGGCCGAATGGCCTAATCTGCTCCTATCACTTATGACATTGTGAGCCAAGACCCCGTTTCCATGCTGTATCTGTAAAATTTGAACTAAACAGTGTAATCTACTTCAAGAATGGTTCTTTCTACTTCAAGAATCTACAGGAAGGGGCAGTGTAATAGAGGAAAGAGGAATGGCTGAGAAATAGGGTGGTACGGTGGCGCAGCAGTAGAGTTGCTGCCTCTCAGCTCCAGACACCCAGGTTCCATCCTGACTGCGGGTGCTGTCTGTATGGAGTTTGTACGTTCTCCCTGTGACCTGTGTGAGTTTTTTTCCAGCTTCCTCCCACACTCCAAAGATGTGCAGGTTTGTAAGTTAATTGGCTTAGTAATATTGTAAATTGGTGTGTGTGCGTGTGTGAATGATAGTGTGTGTGTGTGTATGTGTGAATGATAGTGTGTGTGTGTGTGTGTGTGTGTGTGTGTGTGTGTGTGTGTGTGTGTGTGTGTGTGTGTGTGTGTGTGTGTGTGTGTGTGTGTGTGTGTGTGGATCGCTGGTCGGTGCCGACTCGGTGGGTTGAAGTTTATGTGTCCGCGCTGTATCACTAAACTAAACTTAAATCTTGGTGAGGAAAAGTTGCTATATCTATCTTTAAACTAAAACAAAGAAAGATTACATCAGGAGAGGGACGGTGCTTACAATGGCAGGTCTGTGCTGTTGTGCCTGGTCTTGCGTGCCGTTCCATCATCCCTTGGTAGTGCTTTTTGCAAACTGGACATAGCAGCTGTCTTTTTAATGTCTATAACAGCGTAAAACTCAGTCCTACGTGTGGGAGTTGGTGGGACCGGAGTGCTGGGCATTCTGGGGGTCTGGGGTACATCAGAGTCACTGGCACCCTCCAGCTCCACCTGGATGTAGTTTAATTGTCTCTGCTCGGGGCACGGGCATCTAAAGTCGAAGCTGAAGACGTTAGGAGTGCAATCCCGCCGCCGGCTGAAGTCGACCTTGTGTAAGCCGGGCTGAATGGTGACGTTCTCGGTGTTGACATAGTTCCGCAGTGGGTCCAGGTTATGGTGGTATCCGTTTTGTGGGGGGGATCCAGAGTCACTCCAGTCCTCTTCCTCCTGCCTCTGTGTCTGGCTTTCCCACAGGGGAGGTAAAGAGGGCAGGTTTTCGTAGTTCAGCATGGCTGTCTTCCTATAAGCACAGTTATTGTGGTTCTGGCCGTCCCCGCACATCTTGAGACGGCCTCGCCTCAGCCCCGACCCGGACGACACGGGTAAACCATTGACATTCTCGTAAGTCATCTTGTTCAGGGAGGAGCACATAGCGTTCTGGTCGCAGCTGTCCTGGAAAGGGTCTCGCTCCTGGTAGGCCACCGCGCTGTACTCGGCCAGCTCTCTGTGCCTGTCCATCCGCTCGAGCTCAATTATTCTCCTCTGCACCGGCGTGGGTCCCAGTACAAACTTGACCTCGCCCGGCTGCAGCAGGACCTGGGGGGACCGCTCCTCCATCACGGCGGGGCAGTGGTTGGCATGGCTCTGCATCATGTCCGAGACGGAGGGACGCGACTCCGACAGACCGTGGACGCAGGTGCGCTGCTTCCGCTCCTCGTCGACATTGGAAGTATTCACGTACGTGTGAATCTGTGGGGGAAACAAGGCCACAAAAGGTTGGAATAAAATCAGTACAGTTTAGTTTATTGTCACGTGTACCGAGGTACAGTGAAAACCGTTTTGTTATGTTCTATCCAGTCAGCGGAAAGATAATACATGGTTACAGTCGATCCATTCACAGTGTACAGATGCATGATAAGGGAATAACGTTTAGCGCAAGGTAAAGCCAGTAAAGTCCGAACAAGGATAGTCCGAGGGTCACCAATGAGGTAGATAGTAGTTCAGGACTCCTCTCTGGTTGTGGTAGGATGGTTCAGTTGCCTGCCATCATAGCTGCCATCTGACCACTTAGACGTTATTAAAGCTGCCAAAGTTAATCAAAATTTTATATACGATCGTGTATGTTTATCATGGAATATGTTTTAATTTGACTTAAAAGTTAGTTTAAAAATTAGTATGTAAAGATGCTGCCGGAACTGCTCAGTTACTCCAGCTTTTTGTGCCAATCTTAAGTAGAATGCAAACTGTATTTTAAACAATGATTTACCAAGAAGTCTAATTATCTGCTGATTATCTAATTACCAATGAACTCTTGTGAAACAATCCCATTCATTTCCATCCTTGCTGTAAAAGTTGACATCCACCTGAGAGATACACCATGGAAGAAGGCCCTTCGGCAATCACCCTGTACACACTATCCTTTACACTTATTTTATGTGGCTGTGTGTCTTGTTGCTTTTTACTTAGTATGGCTGTATGGTAACTCAAATTTCACTGTACCTTAAATGGTACATGTGACAATTAAATTGAATCTTAAACCCATGTACCTGTCCAAGTGTCTGCTAAATGTGTTATAGAACTGCCTCGACTACCTCCTCTGACAGCTCGTTCCATATACCCACTGTGATGCCAGGGGATGAGGTGCTAGTGAGGAGGTGTCTGTGGAATTCTCTGCCTCAGAGGGCAGTGGAGAGAGGTTCTCTTTCAAGAGAGAGCTAGATAGGGCTCTTAAAGATAGCAGAGTCAGGGGATATGGGAGAAGGCAGGAACGGGGTACTGATTGGGGATGATCAGCCATGATCACATTGAATGGCGGTGCTGGCTCGAAGGGCTGAATGGCCTACTCCTGCATCTATTGTCTAATGTCTATTGAAAAAAAGCTGTGTCCATTTTGCTTGGAGTTTCTCGCCTCACTGAGCACCTCATCAACCTGGCCTCACATCCGATGGTCTGGCACCTGTTTATTTAAAGATTGGGTGGGTCAGGTACGAGACAGGGTGGAGTGTATCGTGGATTTTCACAACCTCTTTCCCAGGACACTGGCCCGATGGTTTCAGACGTGACGATTTTGGATGGTGACGTTTGCCTGATCCTGATATCAGTTTCATTTCCCACTGTATTAGTTTGCAAGCACACAGTGCGCAGTGGATTCTTCCACGCACGGATATAGCGTCCACACACCTGGTCATCCCCTCCTGTTATCAGTGGGTGGGTGGACTCTTCCCCCACCGAGGACAGACGAGCACTTCCAATGGAAGGGTGTCGAGTCGAAGGGTGAGAGGAGCCGTCGCCCATGGATGGGTAACAAGGGAATCCATTAGGAAAACCGGGCACGGTGAAACTGGGGGCTGAAAGCAAAGAAATAAACACAGCTTCATTAAGCAACAGAATTGCACTGTCTCCCCATCTTTATTCCACCTTACAGTGCATATTGACCGCGTCACGGCCATGCTTCGGCAACTTAAACGCCCAGGAACCAAGAAGATTGCAAAAAGTGGTGAACACAGCCCCGGTCCATCACGGGTACTGACCTCCCCACCATCGAAAGGGTCTACTGGAGACGCTGCCTTAAAGAGGCAGTCAGCATCAGCTGAGACCCACACCACCCTGGCCACGCTCTCATTTCACTCCTATCATCGGCAAGAAGGTATAGGAGCCCGAAAAATGTAACGTCCAGGTTCAGGAACAGCTTCTTCCTTACAACCATCAGGCCATTAAACACTACAACCTCCAAACAGGCTCAGAATTATATAATCCTATCTGTTGTGCTTCTGCAAGTAAGAATTGCAATGTTGCGTTTTGGGACATAAAGCTGTCTTGACCTTTATTCCTCTGCTCTAATCCAGGCAAACACAAGAAAGGAGATCAAGGGAAATTTCCAAGAAAGTAAACAAGAATGAATGTACCAGGAGCTGGAGAAACTCAGCAGGTCAGACTGAGTTCTTCAGTCCACACTTGAATCTCCCATCTATTCCCTCCACAGACGTGCCTGACCTGCTGAGTCCCTCCTCAATTTAAGTCAGATCAATTGCCAGTTTAGAGTTGATTTTGACAATACCTTTAAAATCAAATGAATGCATATTGTTACCAGTTGCAGATATTAAAAAAACGATTAATATGGCAAATGGATGCGGATAGGGAATGCAGAAAAATATCTGTCCAATACAAACTCAAAATGCTGGAGTAACTCAGCGGGTCAGCAGCATCTCTGGAAAAGTGGAATAGGTGGCGTTTTGGGTCGAGACCCTTCTTCAGACCTGTATCGACCCAAAATGTTGCCTGTTCAGAGATGCTGCTTGACTCACTGAGTCTCCACCTATCTAAATAAGTAAGTAAGTTTATTGGCCAAGTATTCACATACAAAGAATTTGCCTTGGTGCTCCAACCTCAAGTGGCAACATGAAATACAGTGGCAGTTACGAATGAATCAGAAAACACTAAACATTAATAATAAGACATTAGTGATGAACCACAATTGATCAAGCATGTGAACCAACAAAATACCAGATCTTTGGTGTAAATCAGCATCCTTCCTACACGAACTACTTTAACACCCCACTGCCTCTCTAACCCGGGCACACTAAATGCTTCTGCCGCGAGCACTCACTGGTCGGTGTTTGTGGCGTCCTTGGTAAATCAATCTCCGTCGGATGAGGGTTTCTTGATATCATCATGGGCTCCTCAACCACATTGATGCTGTTACACTGCATGATCTCCTGGAGGAGGTTGAAGATCTCCTCCGCACGTGCACACTTGAAGGCAAAAATGCCTGCAAAGCAAGTAGAAGCAGTTAGTGCGTGTGGTTAAAAAGGACACGGGTTTAATGTTGGGGAGGGAAAACTTTTAACAGGAAAGGATGAGAGGGAATCTTATTGAAACATAAGATTGTTAGGGGTTTGGACATGCTAGAGGCAGGGAACATGTTCCTGATGTTGGGAGAGTCCAGAACCAGGTGCCACAGTTTAAGAATGTGGGGCAAGACATTTAGAACAGAGATGAGGGAAAAAAGATTCACACAGATAGTTGCGAATCTGTGAAATTCTCTGCCTCAGAAGGCAGTGGAGGCCAATTCTCTGGAGGCTTTCAAGAGAGAGTTGGATAGAGCTCTTAAAGATAGCGGAGTGAAGGGATATGGGGAGGAGTCTGGAACGGGGTACTGATTGTGGATGATCAGCCATTACCACAGTGAATGGCAGTGCTGGCTCGAAGGGCCGAATGGCCTACTCCTGCACCTATTGTCTATTGTCAATAGAGGGGCAACTTTTTCCACAGAAAGGAAAGTGGGTATATGGAATGAGATGCCAGAGTAGGTAGTTGAGGCAGGTACTGTCGCAACATCTAAAATAAATTTGGACAGGTACATGACGAGGACCGGTTTAGAGGAATACGAGCCAAACGTAGGCAGGTGGGAACAAGTGTAGATGGTTGGTTTCTTGGTTGGCGTGGGCAAGTTGGACCGAAGGGTCCGTTTCCATGCTGTATGAGTCTATAACATCAAAGAATCCACTCAATGAAATCGAGAAATACCTCAATGGGACACTCATCTGATATTGATTATCAGTGACTTGTGTTTTCATTGTTCAAGTGACCAGAATAAAATAATGTTCATACTTGGTGTACAACATCCAAGAATAGCTTGAGATATAAGGAACTGCACAACGTAGTATACAAAAAAAAAGACACAAAGTGCTGGAGTAACACAGCGGGTCAGGCCGCATCACTGCAGATCATGGATAGGTGACGTTTCTGGTTTTAGACCCTTCTTCAGACTGATGGTAGGTGACGGAGGGTCTGAAGCATCCCAACTCGAAACATTGCCTATCCATATTCTCCACAGATGCTACCTGACCTGCAGGTTTACTCCAGCACCTTGCATTAAGAACAACTTCATGGACTTCTGTGGAATTCTCTGCCGCAGAGGGCAGTGGAGGCCGGTTCTCTGGATACTTTCAAGAGAGAGCTAGATAGGGCTCTTAAAGATAGCGGAGTCAGGGGATATGGGGAGAAGGCAGGAACGGGGTACTGTTTGTGGATGATCAGCCATGATCACATTGAATGGCTGACTCCTGCACCTATTGTTTATTGACCTTTTGTCAGGGGTTATGGGGTGAAGGCAGGAGAATGGGGGTGAGAGGGGGAGATAGATCAGCCATGATCGAATGGCAGAGTAGATCTGATGGGCCGAGTGGCCTGATTCTGCTTCTATGACATGAACCTTTAAGTGCTACATGTAAAATAGGTTACTTATTTAGCGTACTGTGCAATTGCTTTGCATTTTATGCTGGAGCTATGAGCTCTACACCACAAATCTATCAGCATTTCTTTCATCAAACAGCAGGTGGTGCTCAGAATCTATTAGAAATAAAAGTGCAATGGACAAAATTTCCACTTGCCTCAAAGAGGTTGATTCTAAATTATTAAACTAAAGAAACAGAAATAACACGTTTAAATGTGTGAACAAATATCGACACACATCCAATCACATTTCCATTGAATTTGAAAACAGTTCATCTTGTCTATAACATAAAGAATCCACTCTGTTTCCAATAGTGAATGGCTGAGACATAACCTACACCTACACTTCTCCAAAGCAGGTTTTTATTACATTGGACATCAGAAGACAAAAATAAGGTCTGAAGAAGGTAGGAAATCCCTAAGTAAACTGGACAGACACAAAACATATGTGATGTTTCAGGTCAGGACCCTTCTATATCTGAAGGGTCCCAACCCGAAACATCACACATCCTTTTTCTCCAGAGATGCTGCCTGACCCGCTGTTACTCCAGCCATGTGTGTCTATCGTTGGTATAAACCAGCATCAGCAGTTCCTTGTTTCAACCCAAGTAAACAGGGCTGGTTCAGCAAAGTTTACAAGCAAAACAATGGTGCAGAAATTCTGTAACCTTAATGAAGACTCCCACTGACTATACAGAACCATACACACAAAAAGCTGGAGAAGCAGCAGGGTCGGGCAGCATCTCTGGAGAAAAGGAATTGGTGATGTTTCGGGTCGAGACCCTTCTTCAGAGTGAGAGTAAGGGGAAAGGGAAACAAGCAATATAGCCAGTGATACAGAGATGTAGAACAAATTAATGAAAGATGTGTAAAAAGTTAAGATGATCTAGGATAGGTGGAGCCCACAATGGTTCATTGTTGGCTGTGGTCTAGGTGATAACGTATTATGCAGATAAATAAACTCAACAGGACGACAGTGAAACTAGTACGATGACTAGAGTGGGGTAGAGATGGAGAGAGAGGGGACGCAAGGGTTACTTTAAGTTAGAGAAGTCAATATTCATACCACAGGGCTGTAAGTTGCCCAAGCAAATATGAGATGCTGTTCCTCCAATTTGTGTTGGGCCTCACTCTGACAATGGAGGCGGCCCAGGACAGAGGGGTCAGGGTGGGAATGGGAAGGGGAGTTAAAGTGTTTGGCAATCAGGAGACACAAAACCAACCTTGCCCAGTTTGGCATCTTCTTCCACTTTCAAATGAGAAGAGGTTGGAGTCGTAACCATAGCGTCGCAGGCAGAGGTACGGCCATCTGACAGCATCACGTTTCCTGGTGTGCAAAATTAACTCGGAGCTGGTCAGTTCCATGATCCCAGAGCCCAGCTCATTACCATCATCATCCACATTGGTCACCTGCAGGACAGAACGCACGCTTCAGCATAGCACAGCCAATGTTATGCACAGGCTTTACTTAGTCAAAGACAAAATACAAATACAACATACTCAAAAACAAAATACAAACAAATACATCGTCACCCTTGGTTCGTTAGACTTTAGAGATCAGCGATCCCGACTACGAGCGCTGTCTATATGTTCTCCCTTTGGCCGCGTGGCCTACAAGCCAAGGGCGGTGCAGTGGCGCAATGGTAGAGTTGCTGACATACAGCGCCAGAGACCAGAACAGGTTTGTTCTCGACTACGAGTGCCGTCCGTACAGAGTTTGTATGCTCTCCTTGTGACCATGTAGGTTTTCTCCGGGTGCTCCAGTGTCATCCCACACCCCAACGATACACAGGTTTGTAGGTTAATTGGCATTGGTAAAAATTGTAAATTGTCCGTTGTGTGTAGGACAGTGTTAGAGTACGGGGTGATCGCTGGTGCGGACTCAATGTGCCAAAGGGTGTTTCCGCCCTGTATCTCTGAAGTAAACTAAGCTAAGATTCCTCAGTCTCAATAGCTGGAAATGATTTGGGGAAATGTTTGGGACTAACTAATCGTGAATAAAGATGCTACCAGTTTATCATCAAGCTAAACTTTTAATACATCTTTACCAGGCTTATGATCTCCCCTTATTTATTGAATTGAATGGAAAGATGAAACTTGGCAATAGGCTCTTCCACCCACCGAGTCCACGCTGACCATTGTTCACCTGTTCACACTAGTTCCATGTTATCCCACTTTCTCATCCACTCCCGACACATCAGGAGTGATTTAGAGGCCAAACAACCTACAAATCCAAACCATCCACAACCTCATTGCTCCATCCTACCTATGGCTTACAAGCTAAATGCGGCCCGGTGGCGCAGCGGTAGAGTTGCTGCCTCACAGCGCCGGAGACCCGGGGTTTGTACGTTCTTCCTGTGACCTGCGCGAGTTTCCTCAGGGATCTCTGGTTTCCTCCCACACTCCAAAGACGTGCAGGCTTGTAGGTCAATTGATTTTGGTAAATAAAATCAAAGGACTAAAACTGTTCCTAGGGTGTAAAATAGCGTGAGTCTACGGGCTGATCGCTGGTCTGTGTGTACTTGGTGGGCCGAAGGGCCTGTTCCCATGCTGTACCTCTAAAGGGTAAAAGCTGCCCTTATCAAGTTGCAACAATTTCCCATTGCATGGTAGAGAGACTTCAAACATATTTTGCATGTTTACAGGTACTCCAGGGACATGCTCCTGATTTCAAATGCCAACACATGTTATGCCGTTGAATATTCTTTCTTAACCTCTGACAATCCTGCTTTAGTTTCATATGTCGGAAAGCTTGCAAAGGTTGCAGCTGATGGGAAATTGCCAAACCAGAACATCAACTTGGTGTCTGCACTCGACCACTTTACCAAAAGAGAACAGTCTTCACATAGCTCACAAACAGGAAAAAAAAGGGAAAAAAATTTAGTTTGTCCAATTTTATTAAAATGCATTTCGGTTCAGCGCTGATTTTTGCAAAATGAGGGAAAATATTAACAACGGATCTCCCTTCAAACAAACTTATTTATTTTCTTAAAACTCAATTGTTTAAGATTGTGGAAGGCGAGATGTTACCTTGAATTTGGTGGGGTGGTTTTCGGAGATTGTGTCTTTATCCAGACAGCTCCAGCAACTCCCCATGGCTTCAGCAGACCAGCTGATCTCTGAATAAAACAAGATAACATCGACACAAGTCATCTCTGGAAATCCCACCCATCATCGACAATACGGAAAAAAAGTTAACTGTTGAGATAGTAAATACTGGATTCTTCTTTCAAACTTTGTTTAAACTGATAAAAGATTACAACGCATTAAGACAATTTTTTTTCATCTTTGCATTTGTGTTAAAAATCTGTAACACACAAAAATATTAGCTTTAAATATCAATACTTAACAAACACTGTTTAAGTCCAGATCTCTCTTCCCTCAGTTTTGCCAATTGAGAACAGACAAATTAATCGCATTCAAAACTATTCTATGAAGAGCTACCGGACAACCAGTGGGTTTGCCAACCTACACAGCTTCCTTCAGTATGCCTCAGAAGCCACCCCGCAAGGTTCGCCCCTCTGAATCACTGCAACACTAACCTCTTCCACTTACTCCTCCTCTGCTCAGCACATCCCCTAACTGAGATTGGTTAAAGGGCTACAACAAAACAGATGTTTGAGTAGTTGACAATGGTTTGTACTAGCTTTGAAAATTGGTATTTGATATTAGGGCGGCACTGTGGCGCAGAGGTAGATTGGTGCCAGAGACCCGGGTTCAGTCCCGACTACGGGTGCTTGTCTGTACGGAGTTTGTACGTTCTCCCAGAGATCTGCATGGGTTTTCTCTGAGATCTCCAGTTTCCTCCCACACTCCAACGACGTACAGGTTTGTAGGTTAATTGGCTAGGTATAAATGTAAATTGTCCATAGTGTGTGGGATAATGCTGGTGCATGGGGATCGCCGGTCGGCGCGGATTCGGTGGGCAAAAGGGCCTGTGTCCGCGCCGTATCTCTAAATTAAACTAATATACATTAGCTGCTTTGATTTAAAATTTTTTTTGAACATGTCCGTCAGAATACAGTTCTTAAAGATCAGAAAGCAGTTAATTTAGATTGAGTGAATAGTCAATCTTAAGTATTCCCCTAGCGTTTTAACTCCGATGTTAAATTTCCTTTGGTTTGTCTGTATACAAACTCAACTATTGCTGAATTCTCAAACCCTGGTCCATTCCCATACTAATACAGAGCCTTACTAAAAGCAAAAGGACACAAAGTGCTGGAGTAACTCAGCATTTCTGGAGAACATGGATAGGTGACGTTTTAGGTTGGGACTTTACAAAAGTCTAATTGGGCCTCAACTAGCAACCAATTCTTAATTTGCAACATCTTAAATACCATTTTTTGTCTTGCATAGCTTACAAGCAGACAATTTGATTCAAGATGTTCATTCCAGAATTCATGTTCCAAAGCTTTTTTTCCCTCTTTCCTTCTATAACTCCAGTTCCTTCCTCCTCCTACATTTAAGCTTCTGTACTTTAATTGCATTCTAAACTATTTTTCTTGCCCACTCCACGTGACAAACTGTCCTCACATTTGTTTCCTCTAAACTCCTATATAGGGCGGCACGGTGGCACAGCAATAAAGTTGCTACCTTACCACGCCAGAGTCGCGGGTTCCATCCTGACCACGGGTGCTGTCTGTACGGAGTTTGCACATTCTCCCCGTGACCTGTGAAGATTTCCTCCGAGATCTTTGGTTTCCTCCCACACGCCAAAGATGTACAGGTATGTAGGTTAATTGGCTGGTATAAATGTAAATTACCCCTAGTGTGTGCAGGATAGTGTTAATGTGCGGTGATCGCTGGTAGGTGATAACTCAGTGGGCCAAAGAGCCTGTTTCCGCACTGTATCTCTAAACTAAATATTTACTGATTATTAGCATGTCACCAACTTTTTAGCCTTTTTTCCCCCCATCTCTTCTACATCAAAACTTCAGCATTGAAAGATCTTTATTACATAGAAAATAGGTGCAGGAGTAGGTCATTCAGTCCTTCGAGCCATCACCGCCATTCAATATGATCATGGCTGATCATCCAAAATCCATACCCTGTTCCTGCTTTCTCCCCATATCCCTTGCTTCCGTTAGGCCAAAGTGCTATATCCAACTCTCTCTATTAAGGCAACATTCAATAGTCCTGATATTATACAACATACATTATGAATTACAGGTACTTTAAATGTAGCTGTTTGCTACTCAGTACTGTAACAAGCTGGTGATTTGAGGATCATGCTGTTTGTTCCTTACCTAGTCTTGGCCATTAGTGGGAAAGCTGCCCACTCTGTTCCAGATGCCTCCACTTGGAGTCATGGTAAACAAACTCACGCCATCATACAGCACATGTGCCTTTAATCTGGGGTGAAGTAATGGTAGAACATATTTATGTATTTTCCCACCCAAGGGAGATGCTGTTCAAATATCATTTTAATTAACAATATTTAACAATGAGACATTAATAAAACATTGAACATTACAGATAGACACAAAAAGCTGGAGTAACTCAGCGGGTCAGACTGAATCGGTGGAAAAAGGGAATAGGTGACGTTGCAGGTCGAGGCCCCTCTTCAGACTGAAGAAGGCTCGCGACCCAAAATGTCACCTATTCCTTTTCTCCAGAGATGCTGTAACAGATCTAACTCTACAGGTAACAGATCTAACTATAAGTTTCTACTTTGAAATTTACGATAGGATGACACAGTGGCACAGAGGTAGAGTTGCTGCCTTACAGTGACTAAGACTTGGGTTCGATGCTAACTACAGGTGCTGTCTGTCTGTCTGTCTTGTACGTTCCCTCTGTGATCACATGCGTTTTCTCTGGGTGCTCTGATTTCTGCCCACACTCCAAAGACGTACAGGTTTATAGGTTAATTGGCTTCTATAAATTGTCCCTAGTGTGTAGGATAGTGTTAGCGTGTGTGGTTAGCGTGTGTAGCTGGTCGCCGTGGACTCAGTGAGCCGAAGGGCCTGTTTCCACGATGCATCTCAAAAGTCTAAAGTAAAGATCAGCCACTCCGAAGCAACATTTGTGTCGACGTTAAACAAGAGCAAAAGGAACACCATTGACTTTCAGTTCTGTGTCCTGGGGACCAATTGCCATGTTACATCTGCCACCCAATATGAAATTAATCCAATTTATACAGACTCTCACAATCCTGAGCAGCTATTAGAGTGATCAGCCATTGATTTAGGGCTGGGGGCAGGGGCTATGAGGAGAAATGGAAGTAAAATCTACATTATATTACATCTGTGTATTATATTTAGAAAACGTTTCAGCTGATGCAATGAAGAGACTTAACAACATTACACAGCTCTCGTGAACTTTATCAATTATATCATTTTATTATTTTCTATTATTCAGCCCATTTTAGGAGATATAGAAAATTAAAATTGCTGCCAACAAATAGGAGTGGAAGAATAACTAATAATTCAACACTTAAAGGACATTTAGACAGGTACATGGATAGGAAAGGTTTCAAGGGGTATGGGCGGGACTAGCATAGATGGGACATCTTGGTTGGCGGGGGCAAGGTGGTCCAGAGGGTGTGTTTCTGTGCTGTATGACTATGTGTATTAGCATTGTAGTTCAGTCGATTGCTAATTAGATTTGTGTCATCAATGGTGAGAGGGGCACTGTTTAAAGGAGAAGTGCGGGGAAAGGTTTACTACAGAGAGTGCCTGAAACATACTGCCGGGTTTGGTGGTGGTGGAGGAGGCACATTTAAGAGGCATATTCATCCTGGTCCACTGGGCCGGTTTCTCGCGCTCTACTACTATACACTTGTACTGTATCAGGACAGAACGCCACAGGAGATCCTTCCTCCCTGTGGCCTTCAAACTTTACAACTCCTCTCCCTTTCCAGCCCCCCCCCCCCCCCCCCCCACATCATCCAAGCCTTTCCACTCGTCACTTTAATTCCATGTTTCAAGTATTTTGTGTTTTTATGACTGTTGGCAGATCAATATCCCTCCTGGGATAAATAAAGTTCTATTGTATCGCATCCAAGGTGCTAATCTAATATGTATCTATGTGCTTATAGTGATACTTGCATGTATTATCAATGTATGAACTGTATACAAAAAAATATTTTACTGTACCTCAGTACACGTGACAAATAAAATACCATACCATACTGCAACATACCAAATGTAACTCTATTTAGACAATAGACAATAGGTGCAGGACATTTGGCCATTTGGCCTTTGAAGCCTGCACCGCCATTCAATGTGATCATGGCTGTTCATCCACAATCGGTACCCCGTTCCTGCCTTCTCCCCATATCCCTTGACTCTGCTATCTTTAAGAAATATTTGCCTAAATAATTTGCCGAAAGAAAATCCCTATCTCTGCTAAAAGCTCAGATTTCTTGCTGATGTGCAATTCCACACATGCCAGATTCTTCATGATAGATCACCTGTGGCCATCATTTATGCTCAAGCCTTGCTGTTAGTGGGGTTTGAGGCTTGTGTGTTTTGGGGTTCATGGTTTAGGTCGAGCACATCATGCGGCCAAGTCCGTCCCTGTTTAACCCACTTCCAGCAGGGATTAAAAAACAAGAGGTCAGGAATGTGAATTACATTTAATGATCTCCTTCCTATTCTAGTGTTTCATCATATTCCAAGCACATACTTTTGGTCACCATGTTATAGGAAAGATGTTGCAAAGCTTGAAAGCTTTCAGAGAAGATTTACCAGCATGTTGCTAGACCTCAAGGGACTGACCTATAGCGGGAGAATGAGATGGGTTAGGGCATTATTCCTTGGAACGAAGGGGGATGAGGGGTGATTTTATAGAGGTGCACTATATCACGAGAGGAATAGATTGAGTAAATAATCTTTTGCCAAGAACAGAGGAATCGAGAACCAGAGGACATAGGTTTAAGGTGAGGGGGGAAAAGATCTAATGGGGAAATGAGGGGAAACTTTTTTTTTACACATACAATGGCTGGTGGGTGTATGGAACAAGCAGCCAGAGGAGGTAGTTGAGGCAGGTACTAGCGCAATGTTTAAGAAACATTTAGACAGGTACATGGAGAGGGTGGGTTTAGAAGGATATGGGCCAAAAGCAGGCAGATGGGACTAGTTTAGATGGGGCATGTTGGTTGGCAAGGCCATGTTGGGCCGAAGGGCCTGTTTCCACGCTGTATGACTCTAATAGGGGCTGAAAATATAGCCTTCTGATTTTTAACAGTAACCTATTCTGGAAAAGAAGCTACACTGAGGGGTAGGGAAGTCATGAACAACATTTATGATGTGCTCCCCATACATTAAACTGGGATTACATGCCTGTGGAGGTAAGACCCTACATTCTACTCCAAAATAATGCATTCAGACAATAATTTTGCCAGCAAATGTATCCTCAGCTGTACAATTTGCTTGTTATACTGCAGCTGATATTTTATAAAAGGAAACACACATGACTAACTAAAAAGCGATGCCAACTACAAGATCCATCTGCAGGGTTCGGAGAAAATGTATTAGCGTCCACAGTAAAGATATACACTGAATAATTCTCTTAGCAACTTGCAGCCTTGGTGAACAGTTGCAGAGGATTCCTGCCCTTCTGAAGATCACAAACAGAGCTGAACACTTGCAGGTAGACAAAATTGCTGGAGAAACTCAGCGGTCTCGACCCGAAACGTCACCTATTTCCTTCGCTCCATAGATGCTGCCTCACCCGCTGAGTTTCTCCAGTATTTTTGTCTGCATTTGATTTTCCAGCATCTGCAGTTCCTTCTTGAACACTTGCAGCTTCTTTTAAAGAAAAATGCAACTTGTACTCTTCTGGAGCGAGTTAAATGCTGTAACAAAATCTTAGAAATCAATAAGATCTATTCTTGTATGTTGAAAGAGAAAGCAGAATTCTCCCCGTGACGGCGTGGGTGTGATCCGGTTTCCTCCCACACTCCAAAGGCACGCAGGTTTGTTGGTTAATTTGGCTTCGGTAATATTGTAAATTGTCCCTAGCGTGTAGGATAGTGCTGATGCACGGGGATCGCTGGTCGGCGCGGACTCGGTGGGCCGAGGGGTTTGTTTCCACACTGTATCTCTAAACTAAACTAAAATACAGTGTATGAAGGAAGTGCAGATGCTGGTTTAAACCAAAGATTGGCACAAAAAGCTGGAGGGACAGGCAGCACCTCTGGAGAGAAGGAATGGGTGAAGTTTCGGGTCGAGACCCTTCTTCAGAACACAAATAGCAGGTGTCACCCCTCTGCTACAAGACACGCACGCACGCGCACACACACTGCAAAGCCCATCTCCACCACAGATACCGTTTGTGACAAGCTGTCACCTAATCATGGACCAGTCTCACCCTGGTCACTCCTTCTTCTCCCCTCACATCAGGCTTGGAGTGTACCTGGACAGTAAACTGGACTGGTCCAGGAACTCTGAGGCCCTGCACAAGAAGGGCCAGAGCGGGCTGCGCTTTTTGAAAAGGGTCCGCTCCTTCAACATCTGCAGCAAGATGCTGTCAATGACGCCAATAGGATCATCAAACTCATCAGGAAGGTTGGCTCCGTCCTGGGGGGCGGAGTTGGATTCACGGGAGGTTGGTCTTGGAGGGGAGGATGCTCCTCAAACTGCAGAGCATCCTGGACAATACAGCTCACCCCCTCCATGACGCACTGGTCAACCTGAGGAGCACCTTCAGCAACAGACTGGTTCCACTAAGATGCAGGACAAAACTCCACTGGAGATCCTTCTTCCAGGTGGCTATCAAACTGCACAACCCCTCCCCCTTCTGTCGTGGGGTAAACTGAGACTGACTCCCCTTCCTCTCCCACTTCCTTTCCGCCCTCCCCCTGCCCCCACCCCCCTCCTCAATATTTGCACATCCCCAAACCTTTCTACTCAGCACTTTAATTTCATGTTTCATGTATTTTGTGCTTTTTTATGACTGTTGGCAGAACAATTTCCTCCTGGGATAAATAAAGTTCTATTGTGTCATATAGAAGCGTGAAAACGCACTCCTCCAGATTCAGGGTCATTTTCTTCCCAGCTGTTATCAGTCAACTGAACCATCCCTATCAACAACTGGAGAGTAGTCCTGACCTACCATCCACCTCATTGGAGGCCCTCGAACTATCTTTAATCGGACTTTATCTTGCGTTAAACATTATTACCTTCATCCTCTATCTGTACAATGTGGATATGTGATTACTGTAATCACATATGGTCTTTCCGCTGACTGGATAGAACCCGACAAGAAGCTTTTCACGGTACCTCGGTACACGTGACAATAAACTAAACTAAACAATTCCTCCTTTTCTGGTAAAGCCACCATCCCTGGAACCAATCTCGTGAATCTTTATTCAACTCACTCTATGGAAAGTGCATTCACTTTTGGCAAGGGGAGTAAAACTGTGTACAAAAGGCCCAATATACTTGCAGCAAGACATCTTTATTCCTTTACTTAAATCGAAATGAAGGCCAGCACACGATTTCTCTGCCTAAGTACACTTTGTACCTGAAGGTTAATTTTCAACTACTTGTGTGTGAGGATATTTGGTCCCTGTGAACTTTAATATTTCTCAATTTGTCACCATTTGAAAATTGGATTTTTCTGTTTTGTGTCCCCAGTGAATCACCCACATTTGTGCTCATTGAACTCCATCCTCCTATACTCTTGCCCACTCATTTACTTTGAACACCCTTAAACCTTCTTTACAATCTACTCATAATCCCACCTAGCTTTGTACCTTCGGCGAAATGACAAAAACATTTGGGTCGCATCACCAGAATCGGTGATGTAGATTGCAAATTGTTATCACTGAAGACAGACACAAAATGACATCTCTGGAGAAAACAAGAAAACTTCAGACTCAGAAGGGTCTCAACCCGAAAAGTCACCAATCCATATTCTCCAGAGATGCTGCCTGACCCGCTGAGTTACTCCAGCACTTTGTGCCCTTTAAAGCTTTTCACTGTACCCTGGTACATGTGACAATAATAAACCTAAACTCAGGGACGTAGATCAGCAATCCTTGGGATTTATCGGCATGCAGTCCCACCAACCCCTCCATTGCTATTACTTCATGAAAATAAATTTCCATTAGTTACTCATTCTCACTAGATCCTTGGTTCTCTGATATTTCCAGCAGGACTTTTGTGATGAAGACAGATACTCAAAGCCCTGTCCCATGGTACAAGTTCTCCCGAGTTTAAAAAACTACAAAGAGCTCTCCCGAGTTAAAAAAAAATCAAACTCGCGGTAAGCACGGAGAATGAACGTAGCGGGTAGGTCGGAGCTCGGGGACGTCTCTTAGCGGCTCGTAACGCTAATGGCAGGTACTCGGGAAGACTCGCTAACGGCAGGTAAGCACGGTAAGACTCGTGAAGATTTTTCAACACGTTGAAAAATGTCCACGAGAGCCCCGAGTACCGACGAGTGGCCATTACCGTAAATCTCAGAGTTTGAATCAGGGCAAACTCGGGAGAGAGAGCTCTTGGAATGAACTCGTACCGTGGGACAGGGTTATAAGTATTTGTTTAACCCCTCTTATACACCATTGTAAATTCTGTCTACTCGTTGACAGAAGTTGCACATTAACTCTGGGCTAGTCTTTTCCTTCTCACATTGTGGAAGCGTCAGATGCCAGTGATTTCTCTCATAATCTATTTTCCATTTCTTTGTTAATTTCATGATCCTCCTGTGCCAAATTCTAAAATGCTCCCAAACGTCAGACCCCCAGCTTCTGCAGTTAATTTCATAAGCCTCTTATTTTTATTTAATACTGTCCTGGCTTGCACCGAGAACTTTATCTCTTTATTGCACTAGTATTGGGGTTATTAATTGATTAACATTTTCGTTTAAGATATATCATTTACGGGTATCGTGTTTACAGGACTGTTATGCTGCTGCAAGTAAGAATTGTTCCAATGTCAGTAGTTATGACAATTAAATACTCTTGATTGTTTTTAAAAAATTGCCTGCCAACCACAGAAGAACCATTTATATTTGTATAGGAAGGGACTGCAGATGCTGGTTTAAACCGAAGATAGACAGAAAATGCTTGAGTAACTCAGCAGGACAGGCAGCATCTCTGGAGAGAAGGAATGGGTGATATTTCAGGTCGAGACCCTTCTTCAGACTGGTCTATATATATTTCTATATACCATATATAATTACCTGCTCGCTTTTTTCTCTTAAAGGCTTTTAATATTGTATATTGTGTCTTCCTTCTTTATATACTCAGCATTGCTTGTACACTATTGCATCTTTTAATGTAGGTTGCACAATAACCACAATCTCTCCACCATCATAGAACGTCAAACACTACACCACAAGAACAGACCCCTCGGCCCAAAATGTCTGTACTGAACATGATACCAAGACCGTCACTTACCTACCTGCTCATAAACCATCTCCCTCTACATCCATGTGCCTATCCAAAATGAATGCCACTAATGTATCTACTTCAACTACCACCCCCAGCAGTGCGTTCCATGCATTTCCACTTGTCTCTGATGTTTAACAAATATTGTTCCCAGTCAATCTCAATGCAATAAAGTAAGCAAACTCAATGCTAGCATTTATTTCAAGAGGGCTCGTATACAAAAAAAGGGATGTAATATTGAGGCTCTGCAAGGCGCTGGCAAGGCTGCATTTGGAATATTGTGAGCAATTTTGGGCACTATATCTTACGAAGGATGTGCCGGCTCTGGAGAGGGTTCAGAAGAGGTTTACAAGAATGATCCCAGGAATGAGTAGGTTATCCTTTGATGAGCGTTTGTCGACGCTGGGCCTGTACTCACTGGAGTTTAGAAGAATGAGGGGGGGACCTCATTGAAATGTACAGAATAGTGAAAGTCTTGGATAGAGTGGATGTGGAGAGGATGTTTCCACTAGTGGGATGTTTCCATTAGTAGGAACTAGAGGTCATAGAATTAAAGGACGTTCTTTTAGGAAGGTGATGAGGAGAAATGTCTTTAGTCAGAGGGTGGTGAATCTGTGGAATTCTTTGCCACAGAAGATGTAGAGGCCAAGTCACTGGATATTTTTAAGGCAGAGATAGATAGATTTGTGATTAGTACAGGTGTCAGAGGTTATGGGGAGAAGGCAGGAGAATGGGGTTAGGAGGGAGATATAGATCAGTCATGATTGAATGGCGGTGTAGACTTGATGGGCCGAATGGCCTAATTCTATTCCTTATGACAGTCAGAACCTTCATTTAGCACAACACCTGACAAATAAATGCTAAGCTCACAAGCAGTCGTACGTGTAAGAAAGAACTGCAGATGCTGGTAAAATTGATGGTAGACACAAAATGCTGGAGTAACTCAACGGGTGAGGCAGCATCTGTGGAGAGAAGGAATGGGGCGACGCAGTCTGTGAAGGGTATCGGCCCAAAACGTCGCCTATTCCTTCTCTCCATAGATGCTGCCTCACCCGCTGAATTACTCCAGCATTTTGTGTCTACCAAGCAGTCATGTGTGCAAGATGGAAAAGTGGATTAACACCATTTAGTTACTAGGCCCCCTGTCCAACTCACAGGGCTCTTGGAGATATGGACGCGATCTTCACCTGAGCAATGAGTGTTGGCAGCAGGCAGGAATCCACTTTTACAGAGGGGAATTGGCAGAGTTAAACAGCGCTGGCCAAACTCATCGCTGAGCAGCAGAGAATTACATCGCACAGACCGAAGAAAGAATTTGATTGACTTTTAGGGTGCGGCACAACGTTCAAACAAATAAAACAACAGGGGAAAAAAGTGGAAAATATTAAAGACCAGCAATATTGTGGTGCAGGGTTGTGGGATTTTGGTTTGCATCAGTTTGGAGGAAGAGGAACAGAAGAAGAAAAACTGGTGACCGTAATATTATCAAACCACTCTCAGGAATGTTCTGGAACTCGACAATAGGTTGGCACTCCACCAAGCAAGGCTTCAGCAAACCCACCCTATCAACCACAATCAGTACATCCCGCAGAAAACGCTGAAACAAATAAAACAACACAAGCAAATGGACAGAAACACAACTGGGAAAAGTATTCGCAGACTGGGATGATGCATGTCTGTTCAGCACAATCAGTTCAAAAACTGTAAAGACCTTACAACTAGATGCGATAATCTAAATCTTCCGTCTCCACTAACACCATAGAGAAATAATCAGATGCAGCCCAGACAATCACACTAACCAACCTCCCTTCCATTGACTCCATCTACACTTCACGCTGCCTCGGCAAGGCCAGCAGCATCATCAAGGACCAATCTCACTCCTCTTCTCCCCTCTCCCAACAGGCAAAAGGTACAGAAGTGTGTAAACCTCCAGATTCAGGGAGTTTCTTCCCAGCTGTTATTAGGCAATTGATCCATTCTATCAATGACAGCGCAGTCCCAAGCCACTATCGACCTCGTTGGAGACCCTCAGACTACCTTTAATTGAGCTTTACTGGGCTCTATCTTGCACTGAACATTATTCCCTTTATCATATATCTGCACACTGCGGATGGCTCGATTGTAATCATGTGTAGTCTTTCCACTGGCTGGTTAGCATGCAACAAAAAAGCTTTTCACTGTACCTCGGTTCACGTGACAATAAACTGAACTAATGAAGATAACACTGCAAAAACGTAGTTGTGGCTGCTGCGACCAGCCTGATGAATACTGCATGCAATATTGCACGTGACACTTGAAGATACTCATAATGCTTATGGAGAGCAAGAAAACAAAAAAATATTTATTGTTGTAGAGTGATACAGCAGGAAAACAGGCCATTCAGCCCAACTCCTCCATGCCAACCAAGATGCCCCATGTGTTTGATGGAGTGGAATGACCAACATAAACAAGGAATTATTATATTAGTGTGTAGGAGGGAACTGCAGATGCTGGTTTATACCGATGGTAAACATAAAATGCTGGAGTAACTTAGCTCGGGCAGCATCTCCAGAGAAAAGGAATACATGACATTTCACGTTGGAATCCTTATTCTGACTGATTATCTTGCTGCTATTTTTTAATTCAATTTCTACAATATTTTCCAACAGGAACAATAAAACACTAAACTAGTGTCAGACTCTACACTGTTTAGTTTAATAGTTTAGAGATACAGCGCGGAAACAGGCCCTTCGTCCCACTGAGTCCGCGCTGCCCAGCGATCTCTGCACATTAACACTAACTACACACACTAGGGACAATTTGACCAAGCCAATTAACCTACAAACCTGTACGGCTTTGGAGTGTGAGAGAACTGGAGATCCGGGGGGAGAACCCATGCAGGTCACAGGGAGAACTCTGTACAGACAAGCACCCATAGTCGGGATCAAACCCGGGTCTCTGGTGCTGTAAGGCATCAACTCTACCGTTGCACCACCCTGTTGTTGGGACTCGGATTATCCTTCGTCATGGCCAGCTTAAGTGCATAAGAATAGGAAGTGTGTTGAGACATAATCAAGTAATGTTGATCAGTGTTAATAGATTCATGTGTATGCTTCTGATGTGAATCCAAGAGGTGGCTATGGTCAGGGGGACAGGAAAGCAAGGCCCCCCTGAGAATTTTTCTGAAAACAGGTCATGAACATGTGCAAACACCTAATATTAATGTCTTACGCTTCTAGAACATAAATAGTACAGCACAGGAACGAGGGTTCCTGAAGAATGGTGTCGACCCGAAACGTTGCCTATTCCTTCTCTCCATAGATGCTGCCTCACCTGCTGAGTTCCTCCAGCATTTTTATCTACCCAGCACTGGAACAGGTCCTTTGACTCATAAAGCCAAGATAAACACAAAGGACACAAAATGATGGATAACTCAGCAGATCAAGCAACATCCTTGGAGAACATGGATACGTTTGAAGAATGGTCGCCTATCCGTGCTCTTCAGGGTTGCTGCCTGACCCGCTAAGTTGCTTCAATGTCTTTTTATTGTAAACCAGCATCTGCAGTACCTTGTGTTAAAGAAGGAACTGCAGATGCTGGAGAATCGAGGGTACACAAAAGGCTGGAGGAACTCAGCGGGTGCAGCAGCATCTAAGGAGCGAAGGAGATAGGCGACGTTTCGGGTCGAGACCCTTCTTCAGACTGGTTAGGGATCAGGGAAACGAGAGATATAGATGGTGATGTGCAGAGATAAAGAACAATGAATGAAAGATATGCAAAAAAGTATCGATGATAAAGGAAACAGGCCATTGTAAGCTGTTTGTAGTGTGAAAATGAGAAGCTAGTGCGACTTGGGTGGGGGAGAGATAGAGAGAGAAGGAATGCCAGGGCCCGAGGGCTGAGAGAGAGGTGGGAAGGGGAGGAGACAGCCAGGTTTAACAGAATTGAGAAAATTCAATGTTTAAGCCCAGAGGATGCAGACTCCCCAAGCGGAATATGAGGTGCTGTTCCTCCAACAGGAGTATCTGCAGTACCTTGTTTAGCCAAGTTAAACTAAACTCCCCCACCCGTACGTAATCTATATCTCTGTTCCCTGCGTTTCCACGTACCTATCTAAAAGCCACCAACCTATCTGCCTCCACCACCCCATTAACCCGGACAGCGTGCTCCAGGCACCCACCACCCCCTGTGTAAAGAAAATACTCCCCTGCGCATCTCAATAGACAATAGGTGCAGGAGTAGGCCATTTGGCCCTTCGAGCCAGCACTGCTATTCAATGTGATCATGGCTGATCATACCCAATCAGTACCCCCTTCCTGCCTTCTCCCCATATCCCCTGACTCCACAATCTTTAAGAACCCTATCTTGCTCTCTCTTGAAAGTATCCAGAGAACCGGCCTCCACTGCCCTCTGAGGCAGAGAATTCCACAGACTCACAACTCTATGTGAAAAAGCGTTTCCTCGTCTCCGTTCTTAATGGCTTACCCCTTATTGTGAAACTGTAGCCCCTGGTTCTGGACTCCCCCAACATCGGGAACATGTTTCCTGCCCCTAGTGTGTCCAAACCCTTAATCATCTTGAACGTTTCAAGAAGATCCCCTCTCATCCTTCTAAACTCCAGAGTGTACAAGCCCAGCCGCTCCATTCTCTCAGCATATGGCAGTCCAACCATCCCGGGAATTAACCTTGTAAACCTATGCTGCACTCCCTCACTAGCAAGAATGTCCTTCCTCAAATTAGAGGGCCATAACTGCACAAAATACTCTAGGTGTGGTCTCACTAGGGCCCTATACAACTGCAGAGGAACCTCTTTGCTCCAATACTCAACTACTCTTGTTATGAAGGCCAACATGCCATTTGCTTTCTTCACTGCCTTGTACCTGCATGCTTACTTTCATTGACTGATGAACAAGGACCCCCAGATCCCATTGTACTTCCCCTTTTCCCAACTTGGCACCATTTAGATAATAATCTGCCTTCCTGTTTTTGCTCCCAAAGCGGATAACCTCACATGTATCCACATTAAACTGCATCTGCCATGCATCTGCCCACTCACACAACCTGTCCAAGTAACCCTGCATTCTCATAGCATCCTCCTCACAGTTCACACTGTCACCCAGCTTTGTGTCTCCTTTAAACCTTGTCCTTTAAACTCCTTTGAACTTTGTCCCTCTCACCTTCAAGATATGCCGTCTAGTCTTTGACATTCCCACCCTGAGAAAAAGGTTCTGCTATCTCCCGTCTCCCCTATCTATGTCTCACATAATTTGATATACTTCAGATCGCCCCTCAACCTCTAACGCTCCAGAGACAACAATCCAAATCTGTCCCACCTCACACCCAATACCCCCTAATCCAGGCAACATTCTGCCTCGCTGAAAGATGGCAAGTTTGAATTCTTGTCCACGTACTTGTCGCAAAATGAAAGAAAAGTTAGCAACTTTATAAAAATAGCACATTAATGTTTATACACCAAATGTTGAGAAAATCAGCCAGATTCAAATGAATTCCAGCAAATCCATTTGTAAAAACAAAATTTGAAATTAGTGGGTCAGTGAACAAAACAATTCTTAACGGTCTACACTTGAAATATCAGAGTCTGCAAATACTTTTCAATCTGCTGACTGTTTCCACCATCTGCTTTTCATTTTTTTTTAAATGAGTGGTCAGTTTGGGTTATAACAGGCTTTGCTATCTTTCAGTCGGTTCATCTCCACGAGTCAGACCTGCTGACATTTCCCACGTCCCATGTATGGAGTTTCTTTGCCTGCTTTCTTACTTTACTTTAGAGATAAAGCATTAAACCAGGCTCTTCGGCCCGCCGAGTCCATGACGACCATCGATCACCCGTTCACATTAGTTCTACGTTATCCCACTCTCTCATCCACTCCCTGCATACTAGGGGCAATTTACAGAGGGCAACTTAACCTACAAACCCAGATGTCTTTGGGATGCAAGAGGGAACCAATACCGTCAGATGGAGAACATGCAAACTCCACACAGACAGCAGACAAGGTCAGGATCGAACCCGGGTCTCTGGCACTATGAGGTTGCAACTCTACCAGCTGTGCCACTCTGCCAATGTTTCAAACTGCCTACATCGGCGTAACATAAAACTCTTGCAGCTCACAACATTTGGGATTACAGTTGTGTGCAGCAATGGGTGTGGATGATTCTGAAGCGGTAAAGCCTTGAATTGTGGAAGACGACGACAATGCAACAACATACAGCTGCCCTCACACATGGGCTCTGCCTCTATGGATGATGTTCAGTTACAGTAACCCAGAGTGGTTACAGGACTATCACCATTTCCAGTAATGCAGGATGAGTTAGAGCCATGTCCTGTGTCATTAACAAACAGTTGCACTCGATGACTTGCAGCTAGTGTCAAGTGTGTTTAGACTTTAGACTTTAGAGCTGGAGCGCAGAAACAGGCCCTTCAGCCCACACCAATCGGCGACTCCTGTATACCAGCACTTTCCTACACACTAGGGTTGATTTACAACTTTTTTTAAACCAAAGCCAATCAACCTACAAACCTGTATGTCTTTGGAGTGTGGGAGGAAACTGGAGCACCCGGAGAAAACCGATGAGGTCAGTGAGAATGTATAAAATTCTGTACAGACAGCACCCGTGGTCAGGTTCGAAGCCAGGTCTTTAGCGCTGTGAGGCAGCAGCTCTACTGCTGCGCCACTGTGCCACCCTTAATCGCCAAAAGTACTGAAACTCAATAATTAAATTCTTACTGGCAGCAGCATAAGAAGTTTGTAAACACAGCACTCAAGATTTATAATCTATTCGCTGCAAATCTACACCATTGTCATGCAACATTGTCATGACGAGTAATTCTTTAGCCAAAGGGTGGTGGATCTGTGGAATTCATTGCCACAGACGGCAATGGACGCCAAGTCATTGGGTATTTTTAAAGCGGAGATTGATAGGTTCTTGATTAGCAAGGACAACAAAGTTTACAAGGAGAACGCAGAACAATGGGGTTCAGAGTGAAAGATAGATCTGCCATGACCGACTGAAGAATGGTCTCGACCCGAAACGTCGCCTCTTCCTTCTCTCCATAGATGCTGCCTCACTCGCTGAGTTTCTCCAGCATTTTTAGTCTACCTGCTGAGCTACACTAGTGCTTTGTATCAAAGTTTAATGGAGGGGTGCAGAACAAGTCTTTTTTTGTTTTACACACACACACACACACACACAAACACACACAGAGAGTAGTGAGTGCCTGGAACACACTGCCAGGGTTGGTGGTGATTGAGGCAATTAGGATAGGTGTGTTTCAGAGACTTTTGGATAGGCACATGGATGTGCAGGGAATGAAGGGCCAATGGATTATTTGCAGGCAGACGGGAATTGGTCAGACATTTTGAGCTGAAGGACCTGTTCTTGCGATGTACTGTTCTATGTTCTAACATTATGCATGGCACGGTAGCACTGCGGTAGAGTTGCTGCCTTACAGCGCGAGAAATCCGGGTTCGATCCCGACTATGGCTGCTGCCTGTACATTCTCCCCGTGACCGCATGGGTTTTCTCTGGGTGCTCCGGTTTCTTCCCACATTCCAAATACACATGGATCTGTAGGTTAATTGGTTTCGGTAAAAAAAATGTAAATTGGCCCTAGCGTGTAGGATAATGTTAATGTGCGGGAATCGCTGATTGGCGTGGACTCGTTGGGTTGAAGGGCCCGTGTTCTGCGCTGTATCACTCAACTAAAGTATACTAAAATTGTTTAAGCTGAACTTTAGCTGCAAAGAAGAAACAAAATCTTTAAACCGCAATTGTAAAGAGAACTACAGTGTGTTAAAGTGGTAGGTAGGGCTTCCCTGCACTAACATTAACTGATCGGGAGATACATGACTGTAGGTATTAGAAATTGAATTGCTCATAGCCATGACACCATAGGTAAGAATCAGTCATCGGTGAGTCAAGGTAAAGTTAGGCAATACGTACTCCCTTGACTGTGACTCATTTGCAATAGCCAAGGTAGCGAAAGCACTCAATGTCCCACACATAGTTTTCACACCCCCTCCTGTTTGTTCAAGATTGTTTGTACCTGTTCATTGTTACCCACAAGAATGCAACATCTGCAGGAAAGTTTTATATAAACGGGTGATAATATGCAAAACTTCACAGATCGTATAAACTCTGTACAGACAGCAGCTCTACTATGCCGCCAATGTTAGAGAAAGGCATGTTCAAATTATACAAATGCATTGCAGCAAAATGCACATCGTTACACAAGTAGTCTTACTCTAGCACAACAAAGATGCTGTAAAGTTAATTGTTGATAGTCAAATGGATTTAGGAAAAAGTGCTACTTAAATTGCAACTTAAAATTTGGGCTTCTTTTCATTCCCATACTGACCTTTCTGTCGTGGGCTTCCTCCACACACAAATTTGGGGAGCAGCACCTCATATTTTGCTTGAGTAGCTTACAACCCAGCAATATGAATGCTGAATTCTCTAACTTCCCTCTCTCCCCATACCCAACCTTAGTCGTCCTACCAGTTCCCCTATTCCCATCTGTGTATCCCTTCGTTGTCACCTCTTCCCCAGCCAACAATGGGGCTCCACCCTTCCTTGTTCATCTGTTGCCGGCCCTGCCCTTTTCCTACCTCTAGTTCTTCCCCCCCCCCCCCCCCCCCCCCGCTGAAAGAGGGTTCCAACCCAAAAAACTATTCTCTTTCTCCAGAGATGCTGCCTGACCCACAGAGTTACTCCAGTACTTTGTGCCTATCTATTTAAACTTTGGCTTTTCAGTTTTGTGGAAAAGCAACCAAATGCAAGATGCCATGTCAGAATGAACATCAAACTACCACATTGTGAGGAATCACGATACTGAAGGATACATTTACAGTGTAGAAATACTTCTACATAGGAAGAAACTGTGAAGATTAACAAATAATTTAAGAATGATTGTAGAATTCATTTTTTAAAAGCGTTTGGTAGTTGGTATTGAAGGTTTATTTGTTGGAGAAAGATAAACCAGAATGCAGCAATTCACATTACATAGCAGCCTTAACTGGCAACACATTTTTCGAAAACAGCTCAACCTATCTTGTAAATACTTAGTGAGTGGTATGTTTTGCCAATAAGTACTTCCCAGTGCAAGTTTATTGTTAATGGGTTGGTAATTCCATTTGTTGAAAAAAGTAAAAGGAATAGCAATTAAAAAGTTATTTGATCCCAATGGAAATAGAGAAGGTAGACACACAATGCTGGAGTAACTCAGTAGGAAAGGCAGCATCTCGGGAGAAAAGGTATAGGTAATGTTTCGGATCGAGACCTTTCTTCAGACCAAGTGTCAGAGAGCCCCTGACTCGGTCTGAAGAAGCGTCTCGACCTGAAACATTATCGCCCTTTATGTGGTGACTATTTGCATTCCTTGGGTATGCAAAGAATTTCACCGTGACTTGTCATATGTGAAAGTATACATTCACTAATTCATTCACATTATTTCCTTTATTATGTGTCTACGCTCTGTGGATGGTTCAATTGGAAACGTGTACAGTCTTTCCACGCAACAAAAGCTTTTCACTGTATCTCAGTACACATGACAATAAACTAAATTAAACTTTTAGTTTGTTCTTAATTTATATGGGACAGTGTATATATATATCTATAGTCTCATCTTGTATGTATGTATACACGCATGTGTGTGTATATCGTATGTGTCTTTCTACCTTCATCAAAACAGCATGCGCTGGCGCAGAAATCTTCACACATTATTAATCACATTCTCCCCATTGGATTGCAACCTTGTCGTGGTCGGGGAGCTTGTGTGTCTCAGTGACCCCTAGAGCTATGCCAGTGGGAGATTCGTCTCCTGTTAGGGTCTCCCATGTTGGACAGGTGGAAGGGTAGAGGCGAGACGAAGAGCGATCCACTGGTCCTTCAGGTTGGAGGTTGAGCACAGGGCTAACAACCCTGTCTCATAAAACAAATATGTTAAGGAAACAGCAACTGAAGGAATCAACACTGCCGAGTGGAGGACCTTCGTTGCTGCCCTACATGCCAGGAAGCATAATAGGCAGTAAGTAAGTAAGTATTAATCACATTAACCCCGTCGATAAAATAAACTGCTTCACTTCACATTTCATGCTTTATTTTACAACTATTTATAGAATTTTAAAAATAGCAAAAAACAACTTTTTAAACGGCAAACCTCCTTCGAGTGAAGTCACCTTTCCATGTTCTCCAGAGATGCTGCCTGACCTGCTGCGTTACTGCAGAACTTCGTGACCCATTGCGTATTAACCAGCATCAGCAGTTCTTTGTTTCTACATCAATGTACGCATTTAGTATTTAACCCAAGATAATTTTGAGATTAATATAGGGAGGGGAAGAAATCAACGCTAGTCTATACATTTTCATAAGTGGCTGCTGTGTGGGAATAAAGTCCTTAAAACTCAACAGCCTTCACCATTAAATAATGGATTTTCTTAAAACTGCTTTAATGATATATTTGCTCTACATTTTCAGTGTTTACTGTAAAGTAAGATAATTGAAGTGATGCACAAAGCCCATTTTGTAGATGGTGCACAGAAATGTTATCACATAAAAGCTTCAAAAATATCATATTTTTAAACCATGTGAAACCCATGGTGGTGGGGGAAGGGAGCCCTAAATCCAATTTGCTTGCCTTGTTCTTTGCTTTTACTTCCATTGGAAGGAAAAAGCATGCAGGGCTGCATAATGGTTATCGGCTTACTGCACACATTATAGCACACAAACTCTTCAGCTGAGTAATATGATGACTTTAGAACACAAATGTATTGCACAGGAACAGGCCCTTCAGCCCATAACGTCTGTGCCACACACGAAGCCGAGGTAAACTACTCTCATCTGCCTGTATCATATCCCTCCATTCTCCACGTCTCCATGTGCCTCTTTGATGCCACTGTCATATCTGCCTCCAACACCGCCTCTGGCAGCGTGTTTCAGGCTGCCCCACTTTGCTGCACATGTCCCCTAAACTTTGTCCCTCTAACCTTAACGTTGTGCCCTCTAATCTTTGACATTTCCAGCTATGCCCTCTAGTCTCAAAAGATACTCAAATAAATTGAGGCCAGGAATTTGCCTGGTTTAACCTTTACCAAAATTGGGCAATCCTATCCCCGTAATAGTTTATTTCAGATATTTTGCAACTCGGTTAGTGAGTTGCTGAGGCAATATAAATCAATCAAATATTCCTCAATATCTACAACCCTTTGATATTTCCACCACACATACCAAGAATTCAAAAGCAAATCAGCTCCAAAGTTCCATTAGAATTTTTTACAAGAGTTTCCTCTGCTGTCAGTGAGGCTAAATGCAAATTGGAGGAACAGCACCTAATTTCGCTTGGGCAGTTTACAACCCAGCAGTATGAATATTGTTTTCTCTAATTTCAAGTAACCCTACTTTCCCTCTCTCTCCGTCCCTCCTCCATCCCAGTTATTTGACTAGTTTTACTGTCCATCTGATCAATTTTACTGATTGTATGCCTTGTCACCTTCCCCTCAGCTAACAATTAATCATGAGAGGAATAGATCGGGTAGATGCACGGAGTCTCTTGAGTAGATAAGAGTAAGTGAATCAAGGACCAGAGGAGATAGGTTTAATGTGAAGGGAAAATGATTTAATAGGAATCTGAGGGGTAACCTTTTCACACCAAGGGTGATGGGTGTATGGAACAAGCTGGCGGAAGAGGTAGTTGAGGCAGGGACTATCCCAACATTTCAGAAACAGTTAGACAGTTACATGGATAGGACAGGTTTGGAGGAATTATGGGCCAAACGTGGGTATGTGGGACTAGTGTAGCTGGGACATGTTGGCCGGTGTGGGCAAGTTGAGCCGAAGGGCCTGTTTCCACACTCTATGACTCTGTGACTCTCTAACACTTTGTGTTCAATGCAAGAGTCTAGCATCTGCAGTTCCTTGTGTCTCCACAATTAACCAACCGTTATTGCACTAAGAATTGTTTCAGGATCCATGTTTCCAAACACATTTCACGTCTTAGAACGCCAATGATTAGTTGCCTAAGCTCTCTGCATCACTAACTACAACCATTCCTTGGAAATCATAACATTTATATCTATAAGATTGCCCTTTCAATGTAAAATATTAGGAAGTTAGAAAGGCTTAAATAAGGGGTCTAATATTAGGACAACCCAAAGTATTTCTTTAAATTTGCACCAACATTCAAAATGAAACATGGAAACCTAAACAAATGACGAGCAAAACCTGTTTTAGTTTTCATAAGAATTAGATTCAGAAAATGAAATGTAGAGGAAAGTTCCAACTAAATTAATCAAAACAAAGAAAACAAAGGAGGAAATGAAGTACTTTATACATAAGATAGACACAAAGTGCTGGAGCAACTCTGTGGGTCAGACAGCATCTCCGAAGAGAAAGAACACATTTTATACTTAAGAGGCATTTAAAAGTCCTATTTTGCTGTGTCAGTCCATATTTCTATTACTCAACTGCAAGGAATGCACATGTAAAAACTATGCACTAATGCCACAGTTCTTTATGTATTAAAACAAAAAGGTCTTGGTCAAAGTTACGGCCTTGTCAAAACTGGACTGATTGCCGCTCCTTTGTGGATAGTGCTGGATTGTTCAACTATGAAAGCAATGGAGGATATATATGCATTAATTTTTGTGAAATGAAAGACTGTATTTTGTTCAAAAGAATCCATTACTTTTTGCAAAAAAACAAACTGCTGGAAGAACTCAGCAGGTCAAGCAGCATCTGTGGAAGGAAATGGACAGATGGACCACAAGATGAAACACCGTCTGTCCAGTCCCTCCACAGATACTGCCTGACCCACGGAGTCATTCCAGCAGTTTGTTTTTCTTTGCTCAAGATTCCAGCATCTGCAGTCTCCATTATTATTTAGAATTGCTTCCGGTAATTTTAATAGAGTTTACCATTGCAAAGTTTTGGCTCCAAGGTTCAGCATCTCGTAACTTAGTAGCATCAGGAAGTTAAACACAAAATGTTGGAGTAACTCAGTGGGACAGGCAGCATCTTTGGAGAGAAGGACTGGGTGACATCTCAGGTCGAGACCCTTCTTCAGACAGAGAGACAGGGGAGAGAGGAACTAGCAATATAGAGATATAGAGAGGTACAAAGAGCATGCAAGGTGGGAAAATGACAGATCAAAGCAGACGATGAGGGAAATGTACAATGGTTCATTGTTGGCTGAAGGGAAGGTGACAAGAAGGCAGACAAACAGTAAAATTAGTCAGGAGAACCATGGAACCAGCAGTCTGAAGAAGGGTCTCAACCCGAAACGTCGCCTATCTCCTTCGCTCCTTAGATGCTGCTGCACCCGCTGAGTTTCTCCAGCTTTTTGTGGAACCATGGAACTATTCGGAGAACTAGGGTAGGAGGGACGATGAAAAGGAAAGCAAGGGTTACTTGAAGTTGGAGAATTCAATATTCATACCACTGGGTTGTAAGCTGCCCAAGCAAAATATACGGTGCAGTAAGTTAATTGACTATGTTATTATCAGCCTTTGCCTTCCAGTAGATGTCTCTTGTATGCCATTTAAGGTGTTCTCATGGATGTGCTAGACTAACAGAGCATGCAATATTTATGGCTGATAAAGCAGATCAATTTTCTAAATTTGTGGCTAGTTACTTTTTAATTTGGGCCTAGCTGAGTAATGTCAATGGCATCAGTTTGCAGGTGAGTGCAAGCCTTTTATTGATGTGGCAATAATATTTAGCATTGTTCAAAGTCATCTTGTACCGCATAAAGGATAAGTAATGGTATGACCAGAAGAGTCAGCATTTATTAATCTTCTGTGGTCTCTCCCCACATGGGTGGAGTGCAGACGGGATGCTTTGCCTCCACCCAGAAAAAACGGCTACATTTAAAGGTTAAAGAACACTAGCACAATTAACCAGTTACTAAGAAAAATGTACAGAATGAATGTACATATATGTTAAACCTTAGAATTGAGAGATACAGCGTGGAAACAGGCCCTTTGGCCCACTGAGTCCGCACCTACCATCGATCACCCATACACTAGTTCTATCCTATACATTAGGGACAATTTACAGAACCCAATTAACCTACAATTCCCCACATCTTTGGGATGCGGGAGGAAACCAGAGCACCCAGTCGTAGAGAGAACGTGCATACTGCGTAGGGACAGCAACCGAGATCAGGATCGAACACGGGTCTCTGGCGCCGTGAGGCAGAAATTCTGTTGCTGCGCCACTGTGCCGCCCGTAAACAGTATAAGTATTTTTCATCGAATATGTTTAAGGTCACACAATTCCCCACATTCTGTTAAAGGTCTGAAAAGTACAAAATCATCAGAAATCTAAAAATGTACAAAATCCCCTCGAGTATGGACAAAAAAAATGAAGCACCATCGCAGGTTCATTTTTAGCAAGCACTGTTCAATAACAGTATATCATGAAGGTGACTTTCAAAGGCAGCATTATTAAAAAGCATTTATAAATTATGTTTGTCCATAAAACCACTTCAAACTATCACTTTAAATTAGCATCCATTAATGCTCATTTCTGCCATAACATTTCCTTTCAAATTAAAAAAAATCTCATCTATTCTGCTTTGAAATTTGTTCCGATGCCACAATGCTGGCAATTCACAACGAAAGCAAATCCCAGTGCTAAAATAACTTTTCAGAAAAATGTTAGGATACGAATATACATTTAAAATATATCAGAGATAGAAATTCCTGACTGAAATGACGATACAGATATTCGTATAAATCCATCTTCTTCTCCAGACATTCAGACTAAATCACAGAGTATTTTGCCAGCTTCCAGTCAGGGTACTGTCGTATCTCCAGTCCCCCTCCTCATATGTTTTTATTGCTGCTTCTATCACATAGAGATATTGCGCAGAAACAGGCCCTTCAGCCCACCGAGTCCGTGCTGACCAGCAATAACTATACACTAGTTCCAAGGTAGGCACATAATGCTGGAGTAACTCAGCGGGACAGGCAGCAACTCTGGGGAGAAGGGATGGGTAACGTTTCAGGTCCTACACACGAGGGACAATTTACAGAAGCCAATTAACCTACAAACCTGTACGTCTTTGGAGTGTGGCAGGAAACCGGATCACCCGCATAAATCCTACACGGGCACGGGGAGAAGGTGCAAACTGCGTCCAGACAGCACCTGTAGTCATGATCAAACCCGGGTCTCTGGCGCCGGAAGGCAGCAACTCTACCGCTGCTCCACCGTGCCACCCCTTCTGTTTTATTTGTTTTGCTGCTTTATTCTGTATTCTGTTCCTTACTTATTCACAGATGTAGCACTTGGTGTAAACACCCACCAGGATACTTCAGTGTCATTAACATCAACCACATTTGTGGGTGTTGAGGCACAGATAGACCAGGAAAGAGCTTCAAGGTTCGAGGCATAAATGTCACCATTCTGCCCTAGTTCAACCATATTAATGTTATGGGTCAAGAAAGCACACCAACACTTCATGTTTCCAATGACTCTGACCAAATATTTCTATAGATGGACAACAGAGCATACTATTTAGATGCATCATGCCTTGTTTTGGCAACTGCTCTGCCCAAGGCCACAAGAGATCGAAGAGAGCCGCTGACACAGTCCAGACCATCATGCAAGCCAGCCTCCCTCCCCCTCCCCGCCTCCATTGTTCCCATCTGCACATCATTTGCCACAGGGATGAAGCCAGCATAATCAAGGACTACTCACATCCTGGCCGTTCCCACTTCTTTCCATACCCCCGTCAGGCTTGAATACATGTACCACCAAATTCAAGAACAACTTATTCCACACGGTACTCAGACCCTGAACGGACCTCTCAAGAACTAAGAAGATATTCCCAATCAACCTCATCGTGATCCTTGCACTTTTTCCTGCACTTTTCTCTGTAGTAACACGACAATTTGCACCGTTCTTTGCCCTTAACACTACCTATTGCACTCATATATGGTTTGTACTCGTGGAGTGTACAATTAGCCTGGACAGCACTCAAACATTTCACACTATATTATGGTAATCGTAATAAACCAATACAAAGATGGCAGATTAGCTTCTCTGAATAATATTAGAGAAACATTTGGATTTTAACAAGAATCCAGGATGTTTGATAGTACATTAAATCCCCATTTTTTATAGGTTACATTTATATTTTAATTTAAAATGTCCAGTTCCCAAGGTTGGGGTTTGGAGCTAATGTCTCTGGACCAAACACTCAGGCATCTTATCACCTGTCCAGTAATATATTGATTACTGTTGTAATGTTGGCCTTAAAAACAGAGCAACCATCTGTGAAATATCTCATGTGTAGGAAGGAACTGCAGATGCTGAAGATTGACTTTGTTTCTATCTTCAGCGTCTAAGTCAAGTCAAAGTCAAATTTATACCTCACATGCACCAACTAAGGCACAGTGAAATGAATTTGCCAGTAGCTATACAGTTGAAATAAAGAACACGCAATACACAATGTTTTTAAGAAGGAACTGCAGATGCTGGAAAATCGAAGGTGGATAAAAGTGCTGGAGAAACTCAGCAGGTTCAGCAACATCTATGGAGCGAAGGAAATAGGCAACGTTTCGGGCCGAAACCCAGGGTTTCGGCCCGAAACGTTGCCTATTTCCTTCGCTCCATAGATGCTGCTGCACCCGCTGAGTTTCTCCAGCACTTTTGTCTACACACAATACACAATAGAATTTAACATAAACATCCACCACAGCATTCTTCACTGCGGTGGAAGGCAACAAAATGTTGGAGTAACTCAGCGGGACAGGCAGCATCTCTGGAGAGGAGGAATGCTTGAAGTTTTGGATCGAGACCCTTCTTCAGACTTAGTTCATTCGGATTGTTGGTATAATACAAATGCAAATTTTTGGTGCTGTTTACCATAACCAGAAAAGAACGGCTATTCTTACCTGCTGGGTCTGCTCAGAAATCCCGATACCATTACTGCAACCCTTCAAGTCTGATTAGCTATGGTAGGTGTCAGGCCCAGAGTCCTCCTATAAAGGTTCGACAGCTCAGTAAAGGCTTTCTTTTGAAGCAGTTCGAGGTTACGATCCCAACACAAGCCCAGCTGTGAATTTCATAACAACTTATCTCCACTCTTCATCAGTAAGGTCCACAGTTTACACAAGAATAGACACAGGAACTCCTTGCCGAGAATTTGCCAACAATTCTATTGAACTAGCGTTTTGCAATCCAGGTTAAGGGGAGCAACAATATTCCAGTGAACATGGTAACTGGTTCCAGATAGCTGACAAATTCACCCACTTTGCCATTCTCAGCACAAGATCCGTAATGACGTACGGCCACATTAAGTTCCAGACAGCCGCTATCACACATAACAAACTGCAGTCTCGGTTAAAGCTTCACTGACAGTGCCAGGATTACCTTGGTAACCCAGCACTCCCATTACGTATGGCTTCTCTTTGATGCAGCCTCCACTGGTGACCATGAACTCTGTGTGATACTCTTACTGGGGTCAAGAGTTAAACTCGATTCCCACAAAGATTTATTAGCTTACAAACAGAGTCTGGCTCCCACTAAAGCAAAGTTATAGCCTGAAATACACTAATTATACTCATAGAAAAAATGCTTCTTTATTTGCAGGAGCAGGGTTGTAATCTTTAAGTCCAAGTCACAAAGGTTCTGACAAAATAGGCTCGTTAGCTCACAGAGGCCTCTTCTGTGTAACACTGCAGACTGAACCAGTCAGCATCTCACAGTCAGCGTACTGTATCAGTGGTGGGCAGGTGGTACATTGGCATTTGCAAACCGTTTACCCGATGTAGTCACACCTCATCAATCCCGATTTTGAAGAGTCATGTTAGTGGGCTATAGGACTTTCGTGCCTGCTCTGTTTATTGAAGTCAATTGAAAAATTTCCTCTGCCATTTTAATCTTCTGTTGGGAAGAAGGCAGAATCAAACAAAACAACCCCCCCCCCCCCCCCCCACCCCCCCACATACCTTATCTCTAAGCATGTTTGCTCTTCCCTATTCTCCACTGAGGAATTCTGACAGAGTTTGGTGATTACATCAGTTCCCCAACAGAGCACAACTCTTGAGTTTAACTCTGCAATGAACATGTTGTTCTTTTTAATGAATACTTAAAAAGGTCACGATTGCACAATGCAAACCAATACGGAACTTTCCAGGACACTGACTTTAGGCTAACAAATTCTTAAGCTCCAAGCCAAAAATACACAAACATGAAAAAACAACAAATCTTTGGAAAATATCAATAGGAACTAATATAATGACTGAAAAAAACAAAATAGCAGACAAGACCAATGATACCCAAGATTAGAATACAAATCAATAATTGCCTGGTCCAGTTAAAAACTGTACAAAGTATTTCAACAGACCTTCAACAATTAAATTTTAGGTAGATACTTATCCATAATATATCTCTGAATTTCAAAAAATGATTTTTTAAAAAAAAGCAAGGTACATCAACTGCTAATCAATAATGAAATATTTCTGCAAAAGCATTTTCAATGATTCTGAACCATTAGATGAATATACGAGCGCCTCACAAATAAATACTCCCTGAAAACAGGAACAAATTGTTTAAGACAGGGCTACATACACCCATCGATATCTGCCCTGTACAATAAGCCTATGTTCATTAGCTCTTTAACTTTAGTTGGTTAAAGATTTCAATATATATAGTATATATATTTCTCCTCCACCCATCCCTGCAAGTGGCTCGGAAATGCTGTCCTTTGGCCTATCGAATCCACAGCGACCAGCAATCCCCGTACACCAGCACTATCCTACACACTAGGGACAATTTACAATCTTTACTGAAGCCAATTGATGTACAAACCTGCACATCTTTGGAGTGTGTGAGGAAACTGGAGCACCCATGGAAAACCCACTTGGTTACAGGGAGAACGTACAAACTCCGTACACATGGCACCCGTAGTCAGGATCAAACCGGGATCTCTGGCGCTGTAAGGCAGCAACTCTACTGCTGTGCTGCCTGAAAGACTGAATCATTTTTTCTCGTTTTGAGAAAGGCACACACACACACACATCTCTCTGGGGGATCCCTTCTAATCTCTATTCCAGCAGTAAAAGATAGCAGAGAAGCTGCTTCTTGTGTTTCAATCACTTAATACAATAAAACAAATCTACACCAAGGAGCTCTCATTACTTGGTTCCCCTGTTATAGTGGGGATTCACACAGGGGACTTTCTAATGTACTTTGATGGCTACTAAGTATGAAGACTTGGACTATTCCCTCAACATCCACCTTTTTGCCCAGACTATCTGAAACTCAGCAGTACTGCCAAGCTATTCTAGTTAATGCAATCTTACATGGATCTTGCAAGATAATGAATTGATGCCGAAGCAGCACAAGTTGCTGCCAGACATTAGGTGTTATTTTGCAGAATGTGTGCATCATCACTGATTTCCAAAACGTGTTAAATAATTCTTTGGGCAGCGAAGTTAGCAACCAATAAAGTCAAAAAGATCACATTCCAATTCATAACATTACATGGCAATGGCAAATATTAGGCAACACTAAATGGAACAGTTTCACGCCAAGGTGAATTCTCCCATCAGACACAACTACATGTCCACCACCAATTTTCCGGCAACTAGTGGTCCGGCACCTCCTTTAACCCAGAAAAAATTACAAGAGCACACTTCTCTGTTCCTACAGGCTTGAGTTCTGGTGCTTTCTCTTTTGCCCATCCAGGTAGATGTTTACCTCAGCTGGACCAGCAGTTGACATCAGTTCAAGAATGAAGCCACCTTCCAATGCCTATTCTTCCAACAAATGTGCAGTAAACAGACCAACCACAATGTTCCTAATTTGCATTTCCATTTCCTGGAACCTTGAATTAATCAGTTGGACCACAGAATGACGGCAGACATGCCAGTCATAACCAAAATAAGAGGTGGGACCAATATAGCTGAATAATCTTCTGAATGTTTTGTTTTAATCACGTTAATGGTGATTTAGAAGATAGGTGTAGGAGTAGGCCATTAGGCCCTTCGAGCCAGCATTTAGTTTAGTTTTGTTTATTGTCACGTGTACTGGGATACACTGAAAAGCGTTTTGTTGCATGCTAACCGGTCAGCAGAAAGACTACACATGATTACAAACGAGCCGCCCAGAGTGTACAGATAGATGATAAAGGGAATAACGTTTAGTGCTAGATAAAGTCCAGTGAAGACCAATTAAAGATAGTCTGAGGGTCTTCAATGAGGTTGATAGTAGCTCTAGTTGACAATGAACCGGAAACTAGAGTGTCCATTTACACACTGTGGCTACATTCAAACTGCTGGAGTAACTCAGCAGGACAGGCAGCATCTCTGGAGAGGAATGGGTGATGTTTCGGGCCGAGACCCTTCTTCAGGCTACTGGACGACCAAAAGAGAAAGGTCCAGAACTCAAGCCTATAGGAACGGAATCAAACTATTGCCCTTGACAATACAGATCCACCAACAATTTTTTTTCCTGGCACCCTTGGTTCCAGACCCTTGCCATACCATCCGTTTTGTCGGACCAACAGAGGTCACTGGCCTTGGGGGGGGGGGGGGTGCAAGATACCAGCCTGCAAAGATAGCTGCGGAAGTCGCCTATGAGAACAGATCTGGCGGCTCCGGCCAGGACGATGTTCCAGATCCCCAACCCCAGGGGGCATATTTGAACCGCCAATTGATTGGTTGCAGAAGTCCTGATGAGGTTGAGACGTCACCCATTCCTTCTCTCCAGAGATGCTGCCTGTCCCGCTGAGTTACTCCAGCTTTTTGTGTCTATTGTGTTTAAACCAGCATCTGCAGTTCCTCCCTACACACTGTGGCTACAAGACTAGGTCAGAGGCTAGGGATACCATGGCAAGTAACACACCTCCTAACTCTCCAAGGTCTGTCCACCATCTACAAGGCTCAAGTCACGAGTGCAAAAGATTACTCTCCACTTTTGTGGATGATTATTTATTTATTTTGCAATTTGCATAAGGCGGCGCAGTGGCATAGCTGGCAGTCATGCTATCTCACAGCACCAGAGATCTGGGCTCGATCCTGATCTCAGGCACTGTCAGTATGGAGTTTGCATGTTCTCACTGTGACCGTGTGGTTTCCTCTGGTTTCCTCCCAGGTCCCAAAGACATGCGGGTTGGTGGGTTTATTGGCATTTGCCCCTAGTATGTGCGATAACATAGAACATAAGACGTTGGGTTCATCAGTCTGAAGAAGGGTCCCGACCCGAAACGTCACCTATCCATGTTCTCCAGAGGTGCTGAGTTACTCCAGCACTTTGTGTCTACCTTCGAGATCGGGGAGGACTTGTTTCTCCTCTGTGGGTTCTGTGAGTTCTGTTGAGTCTGCAGAAGGGTCCCGACCTAAAATATCGCCTGTCTGTGTCCTCTGGGGATGATGCCCAGCCCACTGAGTTACTCCTCCACTTTGTGCTCCACGCAAGCTTCCAGCATCGGCAATTCCTTGTGTCTACATCTGTGCGTCTGAGATGGCTAATGAGATTAATGTAGCAACTGCAGACTCTTTTCCACAGATGGGCAGGAGGTAATCGATGGGAATGGCGGGTAGTTTGTGTGGTAGCAGGCTCCTACTACTGTTTATGCAAGATCGTTGTGTGATCCCAATGCATGGACCACCCAAGGTTCTGAGTAGCACCTTCTCCACTTTGAGCTCTGCGGGTTCCAAGAGTCAGTAAAGATTTGCATTCCTTCAAGGAGGCTTTTTATTCCACAATGCATATTCTTATTAAAGCACCATGCATACAAACTGCAATTCTAAATCCAATTTAACATTGCATGATGCTTGTGCTAAAATGTTGTGTATCACATGGTTCAACGTTCTTAACACCTATGAGGAACAGCTTGCTGATCAGTCTGTTCAGCATGACGGTTTCTACCAGAACTCTATTAACAAGTTTATTTTCTCCCCCCAAAGTCAGCTGAAACCTTACACTTTTGTTCAGATATGCTCTGCTGTAATGCTCTGGCTCAACAAGGTTACTGCAGGTTTTTACACTGTTTTCTCCAGGGAGAGCTGGCTCTTTAAAAAAGGACAAAGGATTCATTACGATGCACAGAGTGGAAGGTGCCATCAATTATATACTGCTCCATCAACCTTCACAGGGGCACTTAGGAAACCCTATTTTCTACAGGGGCAGTACAGGATTACTGTACGCTGAAATAAAGAAGGGTTTTCAACTGGCTGTCCTCTTATAAATTATGTTATAATTTTACAATGAAATATTTGATAATAAACAATTTTTTTAGTTTTTTTTCTAGTTTTTAGAGACTAAGCACTGGAAACAGGCCTGTCGGTCCGACGTGTCCACGTCGACCAGCCATCCCCGTACACTAACGCTATCCTACACACACTAGATACAATTTACAATTTTTTACCAAAGCCAATTAACCTACAAACCTGCATGTCTTTGGAATGTGGGAGGAAACTGGAGATCCCAGAGAAAACCCACGCGGGTCACGGGGAGAACGTACCAACTCCGTACAGACAGCGCCCGTAGTCAGGATCGAACCCGGTCTCTGTCGCTGTGAGGCAACAACTCTACGGCTGCACCACCGTGGGCAGAGTGGGCGGGCGCGACTCACGTTGCAGCGGCCCCTACAGCCTGTCTGTCTTTTTAAAAAATTTTTGTCTAGTTAAATGTAGTTGTTCGTGTTTTTTTTGTATTGTTTGTAACTGTGTATATGTGGGGGGTGGGGGGTGGGGGGGGGGGGAAAGAGGGGGAAACTTTTAAATCTCTTCCCTGCACGGGAGACCCGACTTTTTCCCTGTCGGGTCTCCGTTGTCGTTGGGGCCTAGCTCCATGGAGCGGCCTCCGACCGGGACGACCTGGGTGCTCCATTCAAGGAGCTGCGGACTCACCGTCATGGGGCTGGCTGGCCTCGGAGCGTGGGGAGCGGTGGTGGCTCGCCGCTGCGGCTCGACCCCGGAGCTCCAGCTCCAGCTGCAGACCGGTGGACTATCGGGAGCTCGCGGGTCCGGGTGAGAGACCGCTCTCCGGAGCTCCCGCAACACAGCTTCTCCAGCCCATGTCGCGGGGTTGGAGCGACCTGGAGCGGGGCCATACATCGCCCGGCGCGGCTTTCATGGCCGCGGGACATTCCAGCGCCCGCCGGGGGCTCCAACTGTGACCTTTGGCCCTAGAGCGGGACCTCGGGAGAGAGATGGTGCGGGGGAGAGAGAAGACTTTGCCTTCCATCACAGTGAGGATGAGATTCACTGTGATGGATGTTTGTGTGAATTGAATTGTCTGTGTATTTTTTTTTTATGATTTGTGTATGGCATGTAGAAACGGAGTTTCGTTCGAGCCTCTCTGAGGTTCAAATGACAAATAATAAAATCAAATCAAATCAAAACCGTCCAACAGCAACTAATCGATCGCTCGTCTGAAGCATTCACATATACAGATTGAAACAGCTGCTGATAGACACAAAGTGCTGGAGTAACTCAGTGGGTCAAGGCAGCATCTGTGGAGAAAAAGAATGGGTGACGTTTCAGGTCGGTACCCTTCTTCAGTTCCAGTCCAGTCAGATCCAGATCCAGTCTGAAGAAGGGTTCCGACCCGAAACATCATCCATCCTTTTTCTGCAGAGAAGCTGCCTGACCCACTGAGTTACTCCAGCACTTTGTGTTTATCTTCAGTATGCCAGCAACTGCAGTTCCTTCCTACACATCATTGAAACAGCCGATTGTTTCATGAGCACCAGTACGTTAGAGGCGGACTGAAAGTAGTCATTTCTGCTATTTCTTGTAGTCTTGCACAAAGCTGACTGGATACCTTCTATGAAGTAGAAGTTTGTAAGAGTCATTGGAGACATTTCCTCGGTCTTCTGAAGAAGTAGAGGCATTGGTGTGTCTCTTTGGCCGTGCTTCAATGCAGATGATCCACTGCAGATCATTGGTAATATTTACGCAGAGTGCAATAATCAAAAGTACTATAGGTACATTTCAATCATATTCAGTGCAAAGTGAAGTGAACAGTTTTGGTTAATCTAGTGCATCAAATGATCCAGTGGGCTTAAAGGCCAAGAATTCTACATTGGAATAGGAACTAAAATAACCTAATAAAATAAATGCTGTGCTGTCTGAAGAAGGGTCTCGACCTGAACGTCACCCATTCTTTCTCTCCAGAGATGCTGCCTGACCCACTGAGTTACTCCAGCTTTTTGTGTCTATCTTCGGTTGAAACCAGCATCTGCAGTCCTTTCTCACACTATGCTCAACACCACTGATAGCAGAAAAAATCGAAACTATCACTGCAATGTATAGTACCATGCGTTAAGTTGTATCAGATTCCCCCATCGTAAAAAACATAAATATATTCCTCTTCATTTGATTTCATCGCACAATCAATTAAATTACCACAACAGGTTTGTTATATTTAAGAGGGAGTTAGATGTGGCCCTTGTGGCTAAGGGGATAAGAGGGTATGGAGAGAAGGCAGGTACGGGATACTGAGTTGGATAATCAGCCATGATCTTATTGAATGGCGGTGCAGGCTCGAAGGGTCGAATGGCCTACTCCTGCACCTAATTTCTATGTTTCTAGGTTGAAATTCTCCAGTCAGCTGTTTTGCATTTTGATAGCTCCCATGGTCCGACACGTTTTGAGTCTGTGGTCCTGATCTTTGCTAATTAACTAATTCTAACCAAGATCAAAAATTAACTAAGATCTGTACTGGAACTGCAAATGCAGGTTATACATCAAAGATTGACGCAAGATGCAGGAGAAACTCAGCGGGACAGTCGCCATCTCTGGAGACAAGGAATGGGTGATGTTTTGGGTTGAGTCTGAAGAAACGTCACCACTCCAGAGATGCTGCCTGTCCCGCTGAGTTACTCCAGCATTGTGTGTCCATCTTCGGTGTACAGGTTCTATCGTAGTTCAGAAAACACAGATGCAGGAAACATGTTCCCGATGTTGCGGCAGTCCGGAACTAGGGGCCACAGTTTAAGAATAAGGGGTAGGCCATTTAGAACTGAGATGAGAAAAAAAGTTTTCACACAGAGAAACATAGAAAATAGGTGCAGGAGGATGCCATTCGGCCCTTCGAGCCAGCACCGCCATTCATTGTGATCATGGCTGATCGTCCCCTATCAATAACCCGTGCCTGCCTTCTCCCCATATCCCTTGACTCCACTAGCCCCTAGAGCTCTATCTAACTCTCTCTTAAATCCATTCAGTGATTTGGCCTCCACTGCCCTCTGTGGCAGGGAATTCCATAAATTCACAACTCTCTGGGTGAAAAGGTTTTTTCTCACCTCAGTCTTAAATGACCTCCCCTTTATTCTAAGACTGTGGCTCCTGGTTCTGGACTCGCCCAACATTGGGAACATTTTTCCTGCATCTAGCTTGTCCAGTCCTTTCATAATTTTATATGTTTCTATAAGATTCCCCCCTCATCCTTCTAAACTCCAGTGAATACAAGCCTAGTCTTTTCAATCTTTCCTCATATGACAGTCCCGCCATCCCAGGGATCAATCTCGTGAACCTACTCTGCACTGCCTCAATCACAAGGATGTCCTTCCTCAAATTAGGAGACCAAAACTGTACACAAAACTCCAGATGTGGTCTTACCAGAGCCCTATACAACTGCAGAAGAACCTCTTTACTCCTATACTGAAATCCTCTTGTTATGAAACTTGAGTTGTGAACTTGTGAAAATCTCTGCCTCAGAAGGCAGTGGAAGCCAATTCACTGGATGCATTCAAAAGAGAGTTAGATAGAGCTCTTAGGGCTAGCAGAATCAAGGGATATGGGGAGAAGGCAGGAACAGGGTACTGATTGTGGATGATCAGCCATGACCACATTGAATGGCGGTGCTGGCTCAAAGGGCTGAATGGCCTACTCCTGCACCTATTGTCTATGTATCTATGTGAAACTCATGTACGTTGCAAGCATGTACGTGTATATGAATGGAAAAGCAACGGGGCGATTCCTCACAGAGCAATTTTCAGCAGCATGCTGGCTGTTTATTTAGAGGAGTCTGCTCATGCCAAGAACGCAAATGTGGTTTAAATACAGCAAACCATGTTCATCAGATGGCTCACTGATTTAATCCCAGTTTGTTGCTGATGATGTTCTGAGCGGCAGTCATTCTTCATTACGTTTACCACAAAATAAAATGCATCTACTTGTAACCCTGAGATGTGCATTCAACCAATTGTGTCTGAGAAACCACACCACAGAGCATTGCAACAACTTGTTTTTCTACGTGGCTTTCCTCTGTCTGTGCGAAGGAGGTAACTGCAGATGCTGGTTTACACTGAAGGTAGACACAAAATTCTGGAAAAACTCAGCGGACAGGCAGCATCTCTGGAGAACATGGATAGGTGACGTTTCGGATCGAGACAACTTCCCTCGTCCCAAAACGTCGCGGTGCGGTGTGGAATGAGCTTCCAGTGGAAGTGGTGGCGGCAGGTTCGTTGGTATCATTTAAAAATAAATTGGATAGGCATATGGATGAGAAGGGTATGGAGAGTTATGGTATGAGTGCAGGCAGGTGGGACTAAGGGAAAAAAGTTGTTCGGCACGGACTTGAAGGGCCGAGATGGCCTGTTTCCGTGCTGTAATTGTTATATGGTTATATGTTATATGGTTATATGGTTAAAACGTCATCCATTCTTTCTATCCAGATACGCTGCCTGTCCTGCTGAGTTACTCCAGCATTGTGTGTCTATCTTCAATGTAAACCGGCATCTGCAGTTACCTCCTTCACACAGCCAGAGGAAAGCCATGTAGAAAAACAAGTTGGTGTAAGTTAAAATTCTGACAGCCACTACCAATATTGACATTTTAATAATTAAAAAGATCCAATTGTCTCAACAGTTGTTTTTAATTATTTAAACTTTCTTTGGAGGTAGCAACGGCAGATCTTGTTTGTTTAGGTACATTAGCCTTTTTGGCTTTCATGCTGATCTGAATAGATGGTTAAAATATTCAGTGGTAGAGTTGGTAGTGCCAGAGTCCCAGGTTAGATCCTGACCTCGGTGCTGTCTGAATGGAGTTTGTACTGTGACCGCTTGGGTTTCCTCTGGGTGCTCCGGTTTCCGCCCACATCAGCAATGTTCATTCCATCCACCACCACACCACAAAGACAGCTTCAGCAAGGCCACCAGCATACTCAAGGACGAGTCACACCCCAGTCACTCCCTCTTCTCCCCTCCCATCAGGCAAGAGGTCGAGAAGTGCGCACACCACCAGATTCAGGGGCAGTTTATTTGCAGCTGTGATCGGCAACTGAACCATCCTAGCACCAACTACAGAGCAGTCCTGATCTACCATCTACCTCATTGAGACCATCGGACTACCTTTAATCAGATTTTACTGGACTTTATCTTGCACTATTCACATTATTCACTCGATCCTGTGTATATGTACACTGTGGACGGCTAGATTACAATCATGTATTGTCTTTTCACTGACTGGATAGAACATAACAAAAAAAAGATTTTCACTGTACCTCGGTACATGTGACAATAATAAACTAAATATAAACATACCAGCATAAAGTGCAGATATTTGCCCGAACTGTACACACCCACGCACTCTACCACCACCACCAACAACAAGGACAACTGGGACGGCACAGTGGCACAGCGGTAGAGTTGCTGCCTTACTGCGCCAGAGACCCGGGATCAATCTCGACTACGGGTGCAGCATGTGCGGTTTGTACCTTCTCCCCGTGACCGCGTGAGTTGTCCCCAGTTGCTCTGGTTTCCTCCCACATTCCAAAGACGTACAGGTTTGCGGGTTAATTTGGCTTGTAAACATTGTAAATTGTCCCTATTGTGGAGGATAATGCTAGACTTGGTGGGCCGAAGGGCCTGTTTCCATGCTGCAACTCAAAATTAAACTAAACTAGACAGCAAGTTTGTTGGAACATTACCCTGTTCCCCATCCAAGTTGCACATCATCCCAACTTGCCTTGGAATTCCCTTCCTAACAGCACAGTGCTGGTGTCTTAACCAGTGAACTTCAATGATTCAAGAAGGCAGGTCACCACCAACTTCTCAAGGGCAATTAGTGATGGGGAATAAATGCTAGCCCTGCCGGCAATGCCAGATTGATAATAATGAAGAAAACAAAGGCCAGTATGTTCAGTAATGGACCACCAATAACAAGGAGTGGCTAGTCTAAACAAGCATTGTGGAAACCATTTGTTCAAGCTTTATAACTTGTTTGCAAGACGTTGCTAGTTATTTGTAAAAAAGGTATGGCTGCTGCACATTGAATTACCATGATCATGTTGGCAGACCAATGTTTTCATTGCAATCTGCTGATTTACAGACTGACTGTCTAATTCTTTGTTTCACTCTGTGCAAATAAGCCTGCTCACATCATCCACAAGTCCACACTTCCGAAAGAAGCACGGGTGAAAAAATAATCATACAACACCTAATGTGACAAGACTCAAATCTGCGGCAGCAGCTTTATGGCAATATCTTCTGCAAGGAATAAATTAATTAACTATCACTCGCATATATAAACTGTATCATACAGGCTACATTTTATCCATAAAGTCATACAGCACGGGAACAGGCCCTTTGTTCCAACTTGTACATGCCGACCAAGATGCCCCATCTACGCTACTCCCACCTTTTCTATGAAATTTAATTTAGTTTTTAGTTTAGTGACACTGCACGGAAACAGGCCCTTCGGCCCAGTGAGACGGCACCAACCAGCAATCCCCGCACATGAACACCATCCTACGCACACTATGGTCAATTTACAATTATACCAAACCAATTAACCTACAAACCTGTACGTCTTTGGAGTGTGAGAGGAAACCGGAGCACCCGGAGGAATACCACGCAGGTCACAGGGTGAACGCACAAACTCCATACAGACAAGCACCCATAATTAGGATCAAACCCGGGTCTCTGGCGCTGTAAGGCAGCAACTCGACCGCAGTGCCACCGTGCTGCCCTAGTATTGTCCAATATTGCACAATGTACCTCTAATACAAAGTAAGTATTTTCTTCTACCTGTCATTCCATGAATGTAATGGTAACAGACTTCCAAAATCTCAGTTCAAGGCCGGTTCCAACTACCCAAGAGTATATTTACTCACACTGCTGTTCCTCCTGCTACTGACTGAATCGGTGTCCTCTGCACATATCAAAGTAATGTGGTTGATTGCAACTCGTGAAGAGAGTTGTTTCACTGTGATGAGTAATTTCCAAAGACCAGTAGGCATTATCCACCTTCATACCTCAGTAATAAACTAATGTTAATGGAATCTAAATTCCGTTCCCAGCTTTCAAGTTGTTACAACTTTGATACACAAATAAGGTAATAATAGATGCTTTAGCTCATTCTGCAGGGATAGCAAGCTGGGGCTGGGCTCTGGCTTAATCATTTTGTTTTTACATTAGAGATACCGCGCAGAAACAGGCCATTCGGCCTGCCGAGTCCGTGATTACCAACGAACCCCACATCCTTACACTATAGGTGCAGGAATAGGCCATTCGGCCCGCCGAATCCCCGACTACCAGCGATCCCCACATACTTACACTATCCTACACGCACTAGGGACAATGCATAATTTTACTAAAGCCAATTAACCTACAAACCTGTTTGTCTTTGGAGTGTGGGAGGAAACAGAATACTGGGGAAGGTAGACAAAAATTGCTGGAGAAACTCAGCGGGTGAGGCAGCATCTATGGAGAGAAGAAATTGGCGACGTTTCGGGTCAAGACCCTCAAAGGTCTCAACCCAAAACATCCCCAATTCCTTCTCTCCATAGATGCTGCCTCACCCGCTGAGTTCCTCCATCATCTTTTGTCTACCTTCGATTTTTCAAGCATCTGCAGTTCTTTCATAAACAGGATGGTGGGGTGTCTGGTCCCTGTGATGTACTGGGATACATCCACAACTCTGCAATTTCTTGCAGTCTTGGGCAGAGCTATTCCCAAACCAAGCTGTGATGCAACCCGACAGTATGCTTTCTGTGGTGTATCAGTAACAGTTGGTAAGAGTTGCTGAAGATATGCCAAATTTCATCAGTCTCCTGAGGAAGTGGATATGTTGGGGTGTTTTGTTTTTAAACTGTTGCTTAAATGTATGGTTCAGGACAGGTTGTTGGTAATATTTACTTCAAGGAACTTGAAGCTCCGGGCCATTTTCACTTGGGCATCGTTGATGCTGATTGGGCCATGTACTGCACTTCACCTCACTTCCTGGTCAATAACTAGCTCCTTCATCTTGCAGACATTGAGGAAGAGATTATTGTCCCAACACCATATTACCCAGCCCTCTATCTCCTTCCGGTACTCCATCAAGTCATTGTCTCTCTCTTGTATGTACTTTTCCTTTGGATATAGAGTCATACAGTGATACAGTGTGGAAACAGGCCCTTCAGCCCAACATGCCCATACCGGCCAACAGGCCCCATCTGCCCGTGTTTAGTCCATAACCCTCCAAACCTGTCCTATCCTATATATGCACAATTATTTAAAGTATTGTGTTCAGTTGTGGACACCATGTTATAGGAAAGATAACTTGTGGGCCTGAGCGATAGAGGTTGAGCAGGCTGGGACTGCAGGAGTGTAGGAGGATGAGGGCTGATCTTATAGAGGTGTATAAAATCATGAGAGGAATAGATTGGATAGATGCACAGAATCACTTGTCCAGAGTAGGGGAAAATGAAATCAGAGGGCATAGGTTTAAGGTGAAGGGGGAAAGATTTTATAGCAATCCAAGGAGTAACTTTTTCACACAAAAGGTGGTGCGTGCATGGAACAAGCTGCCGGAGGAGGTAGTTGAGGCAGGGACTATTGCAATGTATAAGCAGCACTTAGACAGGTACATGGATCAGACAGGTTTATGAACCATAGGACGAATACGAGCCATGCGCAGGCAAGTGGGGCTAGTGTAGATGGGACACGTTGGTCGGTGTGGGCAAGTTGTGCTGAAGGGCCTGTTTCCATGCTATATGACTCTATGACCTACACCTAGACTAAAAACTAATAGTTCTAAAGTTTTGTTTTAAACTGTTCTAATGAATGTACGGAACAGAACCAAGCCTGTCAAATGCAGGACTTTCTTTGAAAAAACTGTCTAAATGTTTGATTTGGCAATGGATATTTTGAGTTAATATTGCAACCCAATTTCTTTAAAATATCCCCAGCATGAAAAAGTAGGCCAAATGCCACCTTCTGAATATAGAAAGAACGCTTTATCTCCAAGCCGTCTCCTGCCTTCTAATTAATTGCCAATCCATTAGTAGATACGGAACTGCCTGTACGTATATAAATTATTATTACTGCAAGCGTTAGCTCTAACAGTTTTCCCAAGTACGTAAATTTAATTAAAATAACAGAATGCCTGTAAAGTTTTTTTCATTAAAGTCATGATATTTTAAAAGATTATAAAATCTTTTTTTAAACTAATTTTCTTCAATGAGAAATAAACCGCAGTCACTCTCTTTAACCTAGATTCCATCACTCCAAGATCCACTAGTGTGCTCAACACATAGCTTGTGTGGTCAACACAGATCTTTCATAGAGCCTGTTCAGTTCACTGTCACGTGTGCCGAGGTACAGTGAAAAGCTTTTGTTGCGTGCTAACCAGCCAGCAAAAAGATAATACATGATTATAATCCAGCCATTCACAGTGTACAGATGCATGATAAAGGAATAATGTTTAGTGCAAGGTAAAGCCAATAATATACAATCAAAGATAGTCCGAGGGTCTCCGATGAGTCAATCATATGGTGTGGAAACAGGCCCTTCAGCCCAACTTACCCATGCTGGCCAACATGCCCCATCTATACAAGTCCCGCCTACTCCAGCAGATTGTTTTATGTATGAAAATAACAGCCTTAGATTGCTTGATGGCCGGTAGTTTATGGTGTTACTCCAGCACTTATGATTACCTTTGAACTTCCAACTTTTGTTCTTGATTTACGAAAATACTCTACACAAATGCCTTCACTTTTGTCCATCTATTGCCGGTTCAATACCTTCAATCCAGTCACACAATACAAATGACCTCAGCCCTCCAACCTGAACATGGTCATGCAATCCAACACCATTTCAAGTTTATATTCCAATTTCAAAGAAATTTCCATGAGCCATTTTAGTTAGTGGCAATAGCTTTTAGGAATGGGTCATGAGGATACATGCAGGGTCTTTTACCCAGAGTAGGGGAATCAAGCAGCAGAGGACATAGGTTTGAGAAGAGAAAGATTCGATAGAAACATGAAGGTCAACTTTTTTCACACAGCGGGTGTTGGGTATATGGAACAAGCTGCCAGAGGAGGTAGTTGAAGCAACTACTATCACAACAATTAAAAGATATTTGGACAGGTACATGGATAAGAAAGGTTTAGAGTGATACGGGCAACATGCAAGAAGGTGGGACTAGTGGAGACGGGGCATCTTGTTCGGCATGGACCAAATGGCAAGTTGGGCCAAATGGCCTGTTTCCATGCTGTATGACTGTGACTCTGAGTCAAAGGCTTCTCTAGTATGTTTGCTCTGAGTGTACCTGGACTCAAAAATCATTGGAAACACCACATCTATAGTTTAGTTTAGAGATACCGTGCAGAAACATGCTCTTTGGCCCACCGAGTCCGCGCTGACCAGCAATCCCCACACACTAACACAATCCTACACACACCAGGGACAATTTACAACTTTACCAAGTCACTTAACCTACAAGATGGACACAAAAAGCTGGAGTAACTCAGTGGTACAGGCAACATCTCTTGAGAGAAGGAATGGGTGACGTTTCGGGTCAAGCCCCTCCTTCAAACTAGTCTGAAGAAGGGTCTCGACCCAAAATATCACCCATTCCTTCTCTCCAGAGATGATGCCTGTCCCACTGAGTTACTCCAGCTTCTTGTGTTTATCTTCGGTTTAAACCAGCATCTGCAGTTCTAACCTATCAACCTGTACGTCTTTGGAGTGTGGGAAGAAACCGGGGCTCCCCAAGAAATCCCACAGGACACAGGGAGAACGTAGAAACGCCATACAGACAGCATCCATAGTCAGGATCAAAGCCGGGTTTCTGTTGCTGTAAGACAGCAACTCTACCGCTGCACCACCGTGCCGCCGTGATCTTCTCTCTTGCTGGGAAACAACTATTTGAATTCCCCTTCGACAGATCCAAAGTGATTGATCTCATACTTGCCCTACACTGAACTAGATTTGCTGTCAGTTTATCTCTTTACACGTGATCGTAATTCCTGCTTTCATTCAAATGAATTACTGTGTCACCCAATTTTGTGGAATCTATTCACTCAACATTAACTCTCCATTCCTTCACCCAAACTATGAATACTTTTATGGTGAAAACTAATGCCACAATGCAGGTTCATTACAATCCGATCATTTATTACATCTTCAATCAAATAGTAACCCTTTATTCCCATCAATTCCCCAACCAATTGCTAACCAAGCTCAAATAAACCCTTGAATTTTCTGTGCACTCTTTTCATAATAACATCATAAAAACTTTTTGCAAAATGCCAGACAGAAATCACATGGATAAAACACGCAAACATGCCCCCTATCCCATAAGCTAATGACCTCAAAAAAATTCTAATTCATTGATATCCACAACTAATTAGCAGGATCCCAGGAGTGACATGGAGATAATTGACGAGTTAAATTGTCCTGGCGTTTGCATTTCATTCCCCTCTGAAAAAGTGCCATTTATCTTTTATCTCCACCTGAACAAATCCAAAAATCAATAGTTCCAGTACATCACTGACTCAAAATTGCTCAAGTATCAGATCATTCACCCAAAATCTGTTATTATTTTGTACATGCATATCTGCATTTCTGTACTTTCAATATCATACTGATCAAACATGTGTCATAAATACCTTTTTTTTTTAATATATAAAATCTGGAGATCAGGTCTGCACCATGTCTTTACGGGCTCCCTGATCAATCAGAGTTCACAAAGACAAAGAACAGAGCAAAACTCAAACAATTATTAAGTAATACACAAAGTGCTGGAGGAACTCAGGAGGTCAGGCAGCATCTATGCAGGGAATGGACAGACAACATTTCGGGTCAGGACCCTTCTTCAGACTGCATTATAAAATAACTTTTTCTTTGTAAAGCATCCCAAAACACTTTCTACAAGTATTATCAAATTAAATCAGAAACATCCACATGAAGAGATATTTGGGCAAATGCCCAACATATTGGTCAAAGGGGTGGATGATCAAGATGCCAAATGTTTTGGACAGTTATAAAGCTAAAGATTATGGGAGGGGATCAGCCATCAAAAGATCAGAAAACAGGTATCAGAATCCTTAAAGACCCATTGTTGTGGAAATTAGAATATTCAAGGTCCTCAAGCAGAAAGGTAACAAGATGGTGTGAGCTAGAATATGCTCAGATCGCTAATGACCCAGGGTGCATGTTGGAAAACTGAAGTCTTTACCTTAGACTTTACCTTTGACAGGCCCTTCAGCACACTTTGTCTGTGCTGACCAGCGATCACCCCATACAGTAACACCATCCTACACACTAGGGACAATTTACAATTTACTGAAGCCAATTAACCTACTAGCCTTTTCGTCTCTGGAGTGTGGGAGGAAACCGGAGCACCCAGAAAAAACTCACGTGGTCACAGGGAGAACGCACGAACACAGTACAGACAGCACTTCTAATACACTCAAACTCAACTCAAACCCATAGTCAGGATCAAACCCAGGTCTCTTGCACAGTAAGGCAGCAGCTCTATCTCTAAACCTCTGAAAATTACAGATATTTGGCTTAAAGTTCATCTTAGTTTCAAACAGACCAGAAATACTCAGCAAGTTGGGCAGCATCTGTGGAGACAGGAGCAGAGTTAGTGAAAGGCTAACAGCCTGACTCCTCTCTCGGCTGTTCCACTGTGAAATCTCTTCAAGTCTACTTTGAAGACGATCTCCTCCTCTCTCCGAGTCTGAAGAAGGGTCTGTCCTGAAACGTCACCCATTCTTTTTCCCCAGAGATGCTGTCCGACCCGCTGAGTTACTGCAGCTCTTTGTGCTGATCTCCACCATGAAATTTAAACGCAGTCTCGCTCTTCACAAACGCTGTTTAATCGGCTAAACACCGTCTATGTTTTCTGTTTATAATTTAAGATTTTCAGCATCAGCTGTATTTTGTTTCAGTAATGTTCGAGTCTTAGGCTGCTGCCAAGGAGAAGAATGGAGATTGTGGCTTGGTAGGGGCTGAATGCAAGAGCTTCACTCTTTACAACATGCACCCACTCACATTCCTGTCTAAAACAACATCAGGAAACCGCATACATTGTATTTTCCCCTAGTCTGCAATAGTAATCTCGTCCAGTAATCCAGATGCCTGCGCAGATGTTCCAGAAACATGCATTGAAAAATCGCCTGGTGAGGGGAAGAATTTAAGTTTATTTAATTAAATAAATAAATTCTAGAACGAAAGGCCGGCCTTCAGGTCAATGGCATAGAAGAGTCTATTATCACAAAAGGGTCTGATGAAGCGTCCCAAAACATTGCCTATCCATGTTCATCAGAGAAGCTGCCTGATGCGCTGTTACTCCAGCACCGTTGTGTCTTTTTCTCTGTAAAGCAGCACCTGCAGTTCCTTGTGTCACCACATTATCCAGTCTGGTTGGTATGTGACTCCAGACTCAAAAGTGTGGTTGACTTTTCACTGCTCTCAGAAAAGGCGAGCAAACCTCCCAATTTAGGAGAAATTCCTTGCTACATGTTCACATCCAGGGTGGCGCAGCGGTAGAGTTGCTGCCTTACAGGGCCAGAGACCCGGGTTCGATCCTGACAACGGGTGCTTGTCTGTACAGAGTCTCTACAGACAGAGTCTGTACATTCTCCCGTGACCTGCGTGGGTTTTCTCCAGTTCCTCAGGTTTCCTCCCACACCCCGAAGACATAGGTTAATTTGCTTCGGTAAAATTGTAAATTGTCCCTAGTGTGTATAGGATAGTGTGTGTAGGTTAGTGTGAGATTACTGGTTGGCACGGAATCAGTGGGCCAAAGGGCCTGTTTCCATGCTGTATCTCTAAATGAACTAAAAAATTCCCCTAAACAGACAGAAATTCCCAATAGTTGCTAATGTAGGTCTGATGGCACACAGTAAACCTTCCAACAAATCATAAATGCTGATCTCCACCTGCACTGAAGCTGCCAATAAAATGTTGTCAACTACAGTCCAGAACAATTTTTTTATGTTGCAGTTTTTAATGATGAAAAAAAAAACCTGGCAAAGCAAAATCGCAGTTCAGTTAGCCATAGCTTCCGAGGCATGAATTCAAGGCGAAAGAGTTTATCCACTCCCACGCCAGATACCCTGAACATGCATTTAATCTGAGCATCTACAGGCAAAGTCCAATGTGGAAGGTACAACAGTGGAATTCTATGCATCACACTTCCACTTTCTGCCAATATTTAGCAATTGAAGGCAACAGCCTGGCATATTTTGGGGTCATTAAGGACATGATGAGCGTTTGACAGCACTGGGCCTGCACTCGCTGGAGTTTGGAAGAATGACGGGGAACCTCATTGAAACGTACAGAATAGTGAAAGGCTTGGACAGAGTGGATGTGGAGAGGATGTTTCCACTAGTGGGAGAGCCTAGGACTAGAGGTCACAGCCTCAGAATTAAAGGACGTTCCTTTAGGTAGGAGACGAGGAGGAATTTCTTTAGTCAGGGGGTGGTGAATCTGTGGAGTTTTTTGCCACAGAAGGCTGTAGAGGCCAAGTCAATGGATAGTTTTAAAGCAGAGAAAGATAGATTCTTGATTAGTACAGGTGTCAGAGGCTATGGGGAGAAGGCAGGAGAATTGGGGTATGAACAAGAGATAGATCAGCCATGATTGAATAGCGGAGTAGACTTGATGGGCCAATTGGCCTAATTTTACTCCTATCACTTATAACCAATGATAAAGTCCATCTCTCTGCCCAATTGAGATCCAGAAAGGTGGCAGGTGATGAATCTGGGGATCTATCCGAGTCCATGCCGACCAGAGAGCACCCATCCACAAAAGGACACAAAATGCTGGAATAACTCAGCAGGTCAGGCAACATCTCTGGAGAACATGGATAAGTGACTTTTCGGACCCTGGTCAGATTAGTTCACAGAGTGTGATTGGCATTTGTGATGGAGATTAGTATTTGGGATTAAGATCATCCATTCACACGGATTCGACATTATCCCACTTTCCCATCCACTCACTGCACACCAGGGGAAATTTACAGAGGCCAATTAACCGACAAACTTGTAGGTCTTTGAGATGTGAGAGGAAACCGGAGTACCCGGCGAAAACCCATACGGCCACCGGGAGAATGTGCAAACTTCACACAGACAGCACCCAGCGGGTCAGGATCGAACCTGGGTCTCTGGCGCTGTGAGGCAGCAGCTCTACCTGCTGCACCACTGTGTGGAGACATGCACTTCAACAACCTCCATCTCCCAGCAGATGGGTGTCATGGCAAGAATGTTTGTTACACTGAGAGCAAACTCTTTATTTCCCTTCTTCTTGCCCACCAGTTTAGAAGTAAGCACTTTACGAATACTAGGCATGGGGAAAATAGCAGGTGGTGGAAATTTGGTAGGAGGAATGTAGAAATTGGGGTAATGAATGGTGGAGGGTTCGATGGAAGGGGGAATCGGGGGGGGGAGGTAGAGGGAGAATATGGGGAGATTAAATGTGGTGGGGGGGGCTATGGTGGGATGCGGTAGAAGGAGGATATGGGGGGGATGAAGGGTGGAAGGATTTGGGGGAGGTGGAGTGGGGATATGGGGGGGAAATAAAGGGTAGGAGGATATGGGGGAGCTTGAGGGGCGAATGAAGGGTAGAGGGAGAGTCGGGAGGGTGATATGGGGGAGAGAGTAGGTTGAGGGGGATTCAAGGGTGGAGGGAGAAGATGTGGGGAGAGGTATGATCGGGGAGAGTGGTAACCGGGAAGGGGAGGTTAAGTGAGGGGCCGTAGGGTGATGAATAAATGGGACAACGGGTGGTTGTCAGGGAAAGGAGGAGGGGGATTATTGGACAGGCGGGATTAATGGGGGGGGGGGGGATTATTTGGGGAGGGGATTATATGGGGAGGGGGGAATTATTGGGAATGGGGGATTATTTGGGGAGGGGGGTATTATTTGGGGAGGGGGGATTATTTGGGGAGGGGGTATTATTTGGGGAAGGGGGTATTATTTGGGGAAGGGGGATTATTGGGGGGAAGGGGGATTATTGGGGGGAAGGGGGATTATTGGGGGGAAGGGGGATTATTTGGGGAAGGGGGATTATTTGGGGAAGGGGGATTATTTGGGGAGGGGGGATTATTTGGGGAGGGGGGATTATTTGGGGAGGGGGGATTATTTGGGGAGGGGGGATTATTTGGGGAGGGGGAAATTATTGGGGGGTTATTTGGGGTGGGTATTATTTGTGGATGGGGGGATTCTTTAGGGAGGGGGAAGGGGATTATTTGGGTAGGAAGGGGGATTATTTGGGGGGGGGAAGGGGGAGGAAGACGGGGGGGGGGCGGTGTCAATGCTCCCCCATTCCCCGTGTCAAGGGAACTTCTCCCCTTGGCGTCCGGCGGTGTTTAGGCTCCCCCCCCTTCTCACCCGGGGTGGGGGAACGTTGAGCCGGTGTCGAGACCCCCCCCCCCCCCCCCCAGTGCCGGTGTCGAGGCTCCCCGCAGTGCTGGTGTCGAGGCTCCCCCAGTGTCGGTGTCGTGACCCCCTTCTCCCTCTGGTTGGGGGAACGTTGGGCCGGTGTCGAGACCCCCCCCCCCCCCAGTGCTGGTGTCGAGGCTCCCCCAGTGCCGGTGTCGAGACCCCCCCAGTGCCGGTGTCGAGGGGGGACGGACGGACGGACGACGGGCCGGTGCCGAAGCTTCTCTCCCCGCCGCCGCGACCGTAACTCACCGCCGCTCCGCCTCCAGCCTCAGTGCCCGCCGCGCCTCCTCCTCCTCCTCTCATCGCCCCCGTGGCCATGCAGTAGCCGTGGCAGTGGCTCGGGGAGCCGGGCACCGGCCGCCGCCTCAGGCTGAAGCCTCGTCCCGCCCGCCCGCACAGGCCCCAACTGTCATCTCCCGCAGGAGGTCAGAGGGTGCCGGGCGCCAACGAGCCGCACGGCGGGGCAAGATGGGGCGGCGGACGCGGTCCTCCAGCGGGCAGACACGGTCCTCCGCCAGGGTTCGCAGCCAAGCTCTCTGCTCCTTACCTGCTGCTGCTGCTGCCTTGCACCCTCGCACCCTCTCGCAGCCTTCACCCCCTCCCTGGAGCCGGCCCCTTCCCCAACACCACAGCCCACAGACTGCACACAGCAGAGTGCACGATACTGTAGAAACAAGGAACTGCAAATGCTGCTTTACCAAGAAAAAAATCACACCAAGTGGAAGGAAGAAGAAGAAGGGGCTCGACCCGAAACATCCAGAGATGCTGCCTGTCCCGCTGAGTTACTCCAGCACTTTCTCGGTGCAAACCAGCATCTGCAGCTCCTGCATTTCTCCTGGGAGCCGTCCCTTTCCCCAGCACCCCAGCCTACTGATTACATAGTAGATGATGCTTTGTCAGGACAATAGACAATAGGCACAGGAGTAGCCCATTCGGTCCTTCGAACCAGCACAGCCATTCAATGTGATCAGGGCTGATCACCCACAATCAGTACCCCGCTCCTGCCTCCCCCCACCCCCCATATCCCCTGACTCCGCTATCTTTAAGACCTCTATCTAGTTCCCTCTTTAAAGTTTCCAAAGAACCGGCCTCCACCGCCCTCTGAGGCAGAGAATTCCACAGACTCACAACTCTCTGTGTGAAGAAGTGTTTCCTCATCTCCGTTCTAAATGGCTTACTCCTTATTCTTACACTGTGGCCCCTGGTTCTGGACTCTCCCAACATCGGGAACATGAGTGCATAATACTATGGAAACGAGGAACTGTCTGAAGAAGGGTCTCGACGCGAAACGTCGCCTATATCCTTCGCTCCTTAGATGCTGCTGCACCCGCTCAGTTTCTCCAGTTTTTTTTGTGTAACCCTCGATTCTCCAGCATCTGCAGTTCCATCTTTAACAACTGTAGATGTTGGTTTGCAGAAAAAGACACAAAATCCTGGTCAGGTCTGGAGATCATAAGATTGAGGAGCAGAGTTAGGCCATTCGGCCCATCAAGTCTACTCCGCCATTCAATCATGGCTGATCAATCCCCTTACACCCCATTCTCCTCCCTTCGTCGACCCGAAACGTCAGCATTTTAGGTCTGTATCTTCGGTTTAAACCAGCATCTGCAGTTTTGGGTCAAGACCCTTCTCTCCACATATGCTGAGTTTGTCCAGCACTTTGTGTTTATGTTCCAGATTCCAACATCAGTTGTTTTTATCCCCCGCATTCTTTTATCTGTGATCTATGTTCTCTCAAACCACTCCCATTCATAAGACCATAAGCCATAACAGCAGATGTAGGCCATTCGGCCCATTGAGTCTTCTCTGCATTTCGATCATTGCTGATCTATCTCTCCCTCTCAACCCCATTCTCCTGTCTTCTCCTCATAACCCCTGACACTCGTATTAATCAAGAATCTATCAACCTCTGTAAAGATACCTGATGGCCACAACAGCCGTCTGTGGCAATGAATTCCACAGATTCACTGCCCTCTGGCTAAAGAAATTCCTCCTCATCTCCTTTCTAAAGGTAGGTTCCTTTATTCTGAGGCTGTGCCCTCTGGCTCTGGACTCTCCCACTAGGGAAAACATCCTCTGCATGTTCACATTATCTAGCCCATTCATTCATTTCTTAGTGCGGAAATATCAAAGACAATATATAGGAAAGGTTTAGAGGGATATATGGGCCAAACATGGGCATGTGGAACTAGTGTTGATGGTGCATCTTGATAAGCATGGGCTGGTTGGGCCGAAGGGCCTGTTTCCCTGCTGCATGAGTATGACCAGAGGGCATAGCATTAAGGCGAAAGGGGCAAAGTTTAAAAGAGATGTGCAGGGCAGGTCTTTTACACAGTGGGTGGTGGGTGGCTGGAACGCGCTGCCAGAGCTGGTGCTGGAGGCAGATATGATAGTGACATTGAAGAGGTTTTTGGATCGGCACATTGAACTGCTGAGAACGGGGGGGGGGATATGGGTCAGGTGTGGGCAGAGGAGATTAGTTTCACCTCATTGTGTTCAGCACGGACATTGTGGGCTGAAGGGCCTGTTCCTGTGTTCAGTTTTGTTTATTGTCACGTGTATCGAGGCACAGTGAAAAGCTTTTTGTTGCGTGCTTACCACTCAGCAGAAAGACAATACATGATTCTAATCAATCCATCTGCAATGTATGGATAGATGATAATGGAATAACGTTTAGTGCAAGGTAAAGCCAGCACAGTCCGGATAGTACGCGGGACATCAAAGAGATAGATAGTAGTTCAGGGCTGCTCTCTGGTTGTGGTAGGATGGTTCAGTTGCCTGATAACAGCTGGGAAGAAACTGTGTGTGTTTTCACACTTCTGTACCTCTTGCCTGATGGGAGAGGGGAGAAGAGGGAGTGGCCAGGGTGCGACTTATCCTTGATTATGCTGCTGGCCTTGCCGAGGCAGCGTGAGGTATAAATAGAATCAATAGAAGGGAGGTAGACAAAAGTGCTGGAGAAACCCAGCGGGTGAGGCAGCATCTATGGAGCGAAGGAAATGGGCAACGTTTCGGGCCAAAACCCTTCTTCAGACTGAATAGACTGAATTCAATAGAAGGGAGGTTGGTTTGTGTGATGGCCTGGGCTGCGTCCAGAATTCGCTGCAATTTCTTACTGTCCTGGATGGAGCTGTTCCCAAACATGCTGTGATGCATCCCGATGAAATGCTTTCTGTGGTGCATCTGTAGAAGTTGGTGAGAGTTTTGGGGGACATGCCAAACTTCATAAGCCTTCTGAGGAAGTAGGGGACGTTGGTGTGCCTTCTTGGTCGTTGCTTCAATATGGGTGGTCCAGGAGAAGTTGTTGGTGATATTGACTGCGAGGAATTTGGAGTTTTCGACCATCTCTACTTCGGCGCCATCAATGCAAACCGGGGTACTGCAAACTATGCTTCAAGCTTCATGCTTCAAGGTGTGAATATCTTCAACAATGTGCCCTGTTCCAACCAGGGTAAAATGTACCAACGCCTCTACACCCTCAGTAGACAAACGGGTGGTGAGTGCATGGAACGAGCTGCTGCAGGAAGTACTTCAAGCAGATACCATAGCACCATTTCAATGGAGACCCTCATACTATCATTAATCAGACTTTATCTTGCATTAAATGTTATTCCCTTTATCCTGTGTCTGTACACTGTGGACGGTTCGATTGTAATTATGCATGGTCTTTGCGCTGACTAGATAGCACGCAACAAAAAAGCTTTTCACTTTACCTTTCACGGTACAGGAGGCAATAAACTAAACTAATATACACTCTCTTTGTCACCATGGTGCACTCTGCTCATCTTCTCTATTGCACAATCTGATGTACTCATGCGGTATGATCCGTCTAGACAGAGGCATGTTATCTGCAGGGCCACAGGGTGGTGCAGCAGTAGAGTTGCTGCCGCACAGGAGGTATGTTACAAAACTTACCCTCAGCGGCGCTGCAGTTCTGCCACTGATCGTTTGCGTGAATTTGGCGCCTTTGAGGGGGGGAAGCGGGGTTAAAATGCGGTTTTCTCCTGCCTGTCCGAGATATATTTTCTCTGGATGCTAGCTAATGCTGAAGAATTGTTCCGACGGCCGTTCTGTTAATTAATTTTTTTAAACCGCGGGACAATTTCAGCGCTGGTATAAAATAAAAATCCGCTTCTAATGCCGTCAATGCCGACAACGGGACGGATCTCACGTACGGGACAGCTGAAGGTAAGCCGTTTATTTTACATATAAACATGCTTCTTAGGATTCCCTTAATCTAAATTTTACGTTGTGAAAAGGTGATTTAGGCCCCATACGAACCGGAAGTGTTTTTCCTGCTGATATAGGGTTTAAATTCACCACAACCACAATGTTCCAATTGATCGCGTTCCACAAAATCGCACTTGCAAGATGATTAAAATGGCCATTAATTTACGGGAATTAAACACTAAATTCCTTCCATTTGGCCTATAAATTCATTACAATTAATTTAAAAAATCAAGTTATATTGTGAATTCTTGTGTGAATGTTATTTGGAGATTTAGGCTGTTTAAAAGTGTTCATCTTTTCTTAAGAAATGGATAGATGTTTAGATCTAGTAATTGAATTTTGTAATTAGCTACAATTAGGTAACTAACTAATTAGCTAATTATATGCTTTAAGATTGTTTCATATTTGTTTCAGAATGCTTCAATCTAAAATAACTGAAAATGTATTTCAGTTCTCTTAATTTTTAAGAAAGTTATGGGCTTTTGACTGTCCTCGATCACAGCTTTTGTGTTAAGCAATAGGAAACAAGATTTCCGAGAATGAAAATGGCCATAACCTTTTTAATACTGAAGATATGAAAGTGAATTAGGTGTCAAATTGAACTTCTTTTTATGCTTTATCTGATGGGATAAATTGCAGACTTGATTTTTTAAATCTCAAAATTCTGTAACATTGCTACTCACAGCGCCAGAGACCCAGGTTCGATCCTGACCATGGGTGCTGTCTGTACGTTCTCCCTGTGACCACATGGAATTTCTCCGGGTGCTCCGGTTTCCTCCCACACTCCAAAGACGGTGGGCCTGTTTCTGCGCTGTATCTCTAAGCTAAACTTACCTCAACTGGAGATAGACACAAAATGCTGGAGTAACTCAGTTTAATATACAAACTTAAAGCATACGGCATTGTGGGTTCAGTATTGATGTGGATAGAGAACTGACTGGCAAACAGGAAGCAAAGAGTAGGAGTAAACAGGTCATTTTCACAATGGCAGGCAGTGACTAGTGGGGTACCGCAAGGCTCAGTGCTGGGACCCCAGCTATTTACAATATATATTAATGATCTGGATGAGGGAATTGAAGGCAATATCTCCAAGTTTGCGGATGACACTAAGCTGGGGGGCAGTGTTAGCTGTGAGGAGGATGCTAGGAGACTGCAAGGTGACTTGGATAGGCTGGGTGAGTGGGCAAATGTTTGGCAGATGCAGTATAATGTGGATAAATGTGAGGTTATCCACTTTGGTGGCAAAAATAGGAAAGCAGACTATTATCTAAATGGTGGCCGATTAGGAAAAGGGGAGATGCAGCGCGACCTGGGTGTCATGGTACACCAGTCATTGAAAGTAGGCATGCAGGTGCAGCAGGCAGTGAAGAAAGCGAATGGTATGTTAGCTTTCATAGTAAAATGATTTGAGTATAGGAGCAGGGAGGTTCTACTTCAGTTGTACAGGGTCTTGGTGAGACCACACCTGGAGTATTGCGTACAGTTCTGGTCTCCAAATCTGAGGAAGGACATTATGGCCATAGAGGGAGTGCAGAGACGGTTCACCAGACTGATTCCTGGGATGTCAGGACTGTCTTATGAACAAAGACTGGATAGACTCGGTTTATACTCTCTAGAATTTAGGAGATTGAAAGGGGATCTTATAGAAACTTACAAAATTCTTAAGGGGTTGGACAGGCTAGATGCAGGAAGATTGTTCCCGATGTTGGGAAAGTCCAGGACAAGGAGTCACAGCTTAAGGATAAGGGGGAATCCTTTAAGACCAAGATGAGAAAGACTTTTTTCACACAGAGAGTGGTGGGTCTCTGGAACTCTCTGCTACAGAGGGTAGTTGAGGCCAGTTCATTGGCTATAGTTAAGAGGGAGTTAGATGTGGCCCTTGTGGCTAAAGGGATCAGGGGGTATGGAGAAAAGGCAGGTACGGGATACTGAGTTGGATGATCAGCCATAATCATATTGAATGGCGGTGCAGGCTCGAAGGGCCGAATGGCCTACTCCTGCACCTAATTTCTATGTTTCTAACTAGACGGGACAGGCAGCATCTCTGGAGAGAAGGAATGGGTGACGTTTTGGATCGTGACACATTCCTTCTCTCCAGAGATGCTGCCTGTCCCGCTGAGTTACTCCAGCATTTTGTGTCCATCTTCAGTTTAAACCAGCATCTGCGGTTCCTTCCTAATCTAAACTGGTGTAAAGTTGACAGGAGAGATGTGTATGAGTTTCATCCCTCCCCCTTGACTCAGTGCTGCCTCCTACTGGGAAGAGGTGGTGACATGCCAACACCTGACCTCCATCTAATCCCTATAGAGTCATTCAATGCTTCAATGGTTTATTTATACCACGTGTACCAAGGAACAGTGAAATATGTTTATTTGGCTTACAGCTCAGCGAGTCCATCACCGCACGTAAGCACGCACGCTACCAGACTCAGGAACAGCTTCTTCCCCAGCTTTATCAGGCTTATAAATGGTCCTTCCATCAGCAAGGCGATAGTTCTCATTCTCCAATGTACCTCATTTCAGTTATAGGTAAACAAAAATGCTGGAGGAACTCAGCGGGTGAGGCAGCATCTATGGAGAGAAGGACCCTCCAGGGTCTCGACCCGAAACGTCACCTATTCCTTCTCTCCATAGACGCTGCCTCACCTGCTGAGTTCCTCCAGCATTTTTGTCTACCTTCGATTTTTCCAGCATCTGCAGTTCTTTCTTAATCATTCAAACATATAAGATTGTTAAGGGTTTGGACACGCTAGAGGCAGGAAACATGTTCCCGATGTTGGGGGTCCACAGTTTAAGAATAAGGCGTAAACCATTTAGAACGGAGACGAGGGAACACTTTTGCTCACAGAGAGTGGTGAGTCTGTGGAATTCTCTGCCTCAGAGGGCGGTGGAGGCCAGTTCTCTGGATGCTTTCAGGAGGGAGCTAGATAGGGCTCTTAAAGATAGCGGAGTCAGGGGATATGGGGAGAAGGCAGGAACGGGGTACTGATTGGGGATGATCAGCTATGATCACATTGAATGGAGGTGCTGGCTCGAAGGGCCAAATGGCCTACTCCTGCACCTATTGTCTATTGTCTATTTCAGTTATAGTGTAGTTTATTGTCACGTGTACCGAGGTACAGTGGAAAGCGTTTGTTGCGTGCTAACCAGTCAGCGGAAAGACGATGCATGATTACAATTGAGACATTTACAGTGTACAGATACATGATAAGGGAATGACGTTTAGTGCAAGGTAAAGCTACTAACGGTCGATCAAGAATTTTGGACGTATTCTCTGGAACTGTACTGTTACAATGCTGAGAAACTATATTCTGCCCTCTGTATCTTTCACTTGGGTCGAGCTGTTGTACTTGAGTTTGGCTTGATTGTATTCACCGTATAGGTTTATCTGATGCTCTTAGTTTGCAAGCAAAACAAAACGTTGCACAGGTGCCAATCATAAACCAAACCCTTACCAAAATAAGGCACAAAGTGCTGGAGTAACTCAGCGGGTCAGGCCGCTGTCCTGGTGAACATGGATAGGTGATATTTTGGGTCGGGACCATTCGCCAGACTGACGGTGATACCACACCAATATCCACCCTTTGGTATGACTATCGATTTCTCTAATTTCAGGTTTCCCTGGCATTCCCTCTCTCTCCATCCCTCCCCTTCCCGAGTCACACCAGGTTCCCGTTCTCACCTGAAATGTCACCCATTCCTTCTCTGCAGAGTTGGGCACACTGATCTGTTTTGTAGTCAATGCCTACTATGTTCTGTTGTGCTGAAGCAAAGCAAGAATTTCATTGTCCTATCAGGGGCAGATGACAATAAGTGTTAAAGAAGGAACTGCAGATGATGGAGAATCGAGGGTTACACAAAAGGCTGGAGAAACTCAGCGGGTGCAGCAGCATCTAAGGAGCGAAGGAGATAGGCGACGTTTCGGGTCGAGACCCTTCTTCAGACTGGTCAGGGATCAGGGAAACGAGAGATATAGATGGTGATGTGGAGAGATAAAGAACAATGAAGGAAAGATATGCAAAAAAGTATCGATGATAAAGGAAACAGGCCGTTGTAAGCTGTTTGTAGTGTGAAAATGAGAAGCTAGTGCGACTTGGGTGGGGGAGAGATAGAGAGAGAGGGAATGCCAGGGCCTGAGGGCTGAGGGAGGGGTGGGAAGGGGAGGAGACAGCCAGGGTTAACAGAATTGAGAAAATTCAATATTTAAGCCCAGAGGGTGCAGACTCCCCAAGCGGAATATGAGGTGCTGTTCCTCCAACTTGCGGTGTTGCTCACTCTGGCCGTGGAGGAGGCCCAGGACCGAGGGGTCGGATACAGAATGGGAGGGGGAGTTGAAGTGCTGAGCCATCGGGAGGTCGGGTTGGTTATTGCGAAACGATCTCCGCTTGGTCTCACCGATGTAGATCAGTGACAATAAACTCACTTGAACCGTCCCGCTGAGTTACTCCAGCTTTTTGTGTCTATCTTCGGTTTAAACCAGCATCTGCAGTCCCTTCTTACACAAGTCTACGCTGCCATTCAATCACGGCTGATCTATCTCTCCCTCCTAACCCCATTCTCCTGCCTTCTCCCCATAACCCCTGACACCCGCACTAATCTAGTCCTCGGCGGCCGTGCTCAGTGGCTCCCCCCACAGGCCACGCCCCGACACTCCCACTTGGAAAAGTATTTCTTGGAGGGTAAAAAGAGTGCGGGAAGGAACTGCAGGTGCTGGTTTACACCGAAGATAAACGCAAAGTGCTGGAGTAACTGAGTGGGACAGGCAGCATCTTTCTAGATCCCTTTTCTCCAGTGATGCTACCGGACCCGCTGGTTTACTCCAGAGTTTTGTGGCTATCTTGTGGGAAATTATCGTGATTATCCCTCTATGTTTAGAGATACGGCGCGGACACAGGCCATTCGGCCCGCCGAGTCCGTGCCGACCAGCGATCCCCGCACACTAACACTATCCTACACAAGCAGCTAACAATGGTCTGTTACCTTCATCATCTTTACTTTTTTGCATCTCTTTCATTCATTGTTCTATATCTCTCTACACCATCATCGATATCTCTTGTTGCCCTTTCCTGTGACTTTCAGTCTGAAGAAGGGCCTCGACCCATGTGTCCATCATGTGGATAAATGTGAGGTTATCCACTATGGTGGCAAAAACACGAGGATAGACTATTATCTGAATGGTGGCAGATTAGGAAAAGGGGAGATGCAACGAGACCTGGGTGTCATGCTACACCAGTCATTGAAAGTAGGCATGCAGGTGCAGCAGGCAGTGAAGAAAGCAAATGGTATGTTAGCATTTGAGTATAGGAGCAGGAAGGTTCTACTGCAGTTGTACAGGGTTTTGGTGAGGCCACACCTGGAGTATTGCGTATAGTTTTGGTCTCCAAATCTGAGGAAAGACATTCTTGCCATAGAGGGGGTACAGAGAAGATTCACCTTTCTGATTCCTGGGATGTCAGGACTTTCATATGAGGAAAGACTGGATAGACTCGGCTTGTACTCGCTGGAATTTAGAAGATTATGGGGGGATCTTATAGAAACTTACAAAATTCTTAAGGGGTTGGACAAGCTAGATGCTGGAAGATTGTTCCCGATGTTGGGGGAGTCCAGAACAAGGGGTCACAGTCTAAGGATAAGGGGTAATTCCTTTAGGACCGAGATGAGGAAAACATTCTTTACACAGAGAGTGGTGAGTCTCTGGAACTCTCTGCCACAGAAGGTAGTTGAGGCCAGTTCATTGGCTATATTTAAGAGGGCGTTAGATATGGCGCTTGTGGCTAAAGGGATCAGGGGGTATGGTGAGAAGGCAGGTACGGGATACTGAGTTGGATGATCAGCCATGATCACATTGAATGGCGTTGCAGGCTCGAAGGGCCGAATGGCCTACTCCTGCACCTATTTTTCTATGCTTCTATGGCCGGAAACGTCACCCATTCCTTCTCTCCAGAGATGCTGCCCGTCCCGCTGTGTTACTCCAGCATTTTGTGTCGATCTTACTCTGTTCAGTTAATACACCACGTCACCAGTAGATGGCGGTCCTGGTGAAAAAATTCAAACTATCAGTATAATCAAAGATGTTCAAAGTGAGTCAATGGTCCAGAGTGTTTCATTGTCAAATGTCCCAGATAGAACAATGACATTCTTACTTGCAGCAGCACAACAGAATCTGTAAACATAGTATACTGTAAACAATGTGATAAACACGGAAAAAGGTTCAGTGTGTGTATCTATACATATGCACACATATAAACACACGCACATATATATATATATGATGTAGAGAGTATATATACATTGACTTCTCCAATTTCAGGTAGTCCCTGCTTTCTCCCTCTTTCCCCTCCCATTCCCAGCTCTCCCACAGTCCACTGTCTCCGCCTCTTCCTTTCATCTTCCTGCCTCCCCCCCCCATCCCCACATCAGTCTGAAGAAGGGCCTCCACCCGAAACGTCACCTATTCCTTCGCTCCATAGATGCTGCCTCACCCGCTGAGTTTCTCCAGCACTTTGTGTTTATCTTATGCATATATATATATATGTGTGTGTGTTTGTGTGTATATTTATATACACACACACGTAGATACACATAAAACACAAACAAACAATAATAATCAATGTCGTTCAGAGTTTATTTGTAGTTGTGGTGCTTAATAGCCTAATGTTTGTTGGGAAGAAGCTGTTCCTGAACCTAGTGAGGAACAACATTGCAACAGGCCAAAGATAGACACAAAAAGCTGGAGTAACTCAGCGGGACAGGCAACATCTCTGGAGAGAAGGCATGGGTGACGTTTCGGGTCGAGGCCCTTCTTCAGACTGGTTAAGGATAAGGGAAACGAGAGATATAGACGGTGGTCAGGCCATCAGGACACATAGAAATATAACAAACTGCAGATGCTGGAATCTTGGGCAAAACACCAAGTGCTGGAGGAACTCAACTGGGGAAGGAAGGGCAGGGCGACGTTCCGGGTCGGGATCCTTCTTCCGACTGTTTCTGCTTGAAGAAGGGTTTGGTGAGACTACACGTGGAGTGTTGTGTTCAGGCTTGCTCACCCTGCTGTAAGAGACATGTTGCTAGGCTGGAAAGATGTACAAAGATGTTGCCAGGGCTCGAAGGCCTGAGCTAGAGGGAGATGTTGGGCGGGCTAGGAGCATAGGGGTGATCTAATCAACATCATCATCTTGGTTGAAAACATTAGCGACAAAACGGGAACGGTGACGGACGCGCCACACATCTCCGTCCTCCAGTTCCTGCGGACTTCCGCCGCTGGAAGTATAGGATTTGGTGTGTGCGCTTTATCATCGTTCCTTGCAATGCCGTGTACGACAGTGATCGCAACTTCTACAGAAGTGTGGATGGCTGTTGGCTCTGTAGGAGCACATCCGCCCTTTGACTGGTCTTCTTTTTGGTCCTGCTGGGGGTCCACAGCCCCCTCCTCACCTGGCAAACCAAGTGGGATTAAGATCGCTGACTATCCGACCATAATAGAGGCGTATACAATCATAAAGGGAATAGATAGGGTGAATGCACAACCTTTTTACCCAGAAATAAGTCCTCTTCTGAATCCACAGTCTTTTTCTCAGGGTCGGGGAAACAAGAACTAGAGAGTATTGGTTTAAGTTGAGAGGAGATTTGATTGGAACCTGAGATACAACGTTTTCCAAACAGAGACTGGTGGGTGTATGGAATAAACTGCCAGAGGAGGTAGTTGAGGCAGGGACTACCCCATCATTTAAGAAACAGTTAGACAGGTACATGGATAGGACAGGTTTAGAGGTATATGAGCCAAATGCGGGCAAATGGGACTAGCGTAGATGGGACATCTTGGTCGGCAGGGACAAGTTAGGTCAAAGGGCCTGTTTTCGTGCTGTGTGACTGACTACAACTCTCTCGCCCTCTCCCTCTCCCTCTCCCTCCCCCTCCCCCCCCTCCCCCTCCCCCTCCCCATCCCCATCCCCCTCCCCATCCCATCCCCCTCCCCGCGAGTTGGGGGCTATGTGTGAGTGGATAGGTCGGGGCATGGGGGTAAATGGAGCGAATTAATAATATTAATATAATGTCAAGAGGGGTGGTTAGTGTGTGTGTGGGTGGTGGCTACTGTATGCAGGGTGGTTAGTGTGGGTGGTGGCTACTGTATGCAGGGTGGTTAGTGTGTGTGTGGGTGGTGGCTACTGTATGCAGGGTGGTTAGTGTGTGTGTGGGTGGTGGCTACTGTATGCAGGGTGGTTAGTGTGTGTGTGTGGGTGGTGGCTACTGTATGCAGGGAGGTTAGTGTGTGTGTGGGTGGTGGCTACTGTATGCAGGGTGGTTCGTGTGTGTGTGGGGGTGGTGGCTACTGTATGCAGGGTGGTTAGTGTGTGTGTGGGGGTGGTGGCTACTGTATGCAGGGTGGTTAGTGTGTGTGTGTGGGTGGTGGCTACTGTATGCAGGGTGGTTAGTGTGTGTGTGTGGGTGGTGGCTACTGTATGCAGGGTGGTTAGTGTGTGTGTGTGGGTGGTGGCTACTGTATGCAGGGTGGTTAGTGTGTGTGTGTGGGTGGTGGCTACTGTATGCAGGGTGGTTAGTGTGTGTGTGGGTGGTGGCTACTGTATGCAGGGTGGTTAGTGTGTGTGTGTGGGTGGTGGCTACTGTATGCAGGGTGGTTAGTGTGGGTGTGTGGGTGGTGGCTACTGTATGCAGGGTGGTTAGTGTGTGTGTGTGGGTGGTGGCTACTGTATGCAGGGTGGTTCGTGTGTGTGTGGGTGGTGGCTACTGTATGCAGGGTGGTTCGTGTGTGTGTGTGGGTGGTGGCTACTGTATGCAGGGTGGTTAGTGTGTGTGTGTGGGTGGTGGCTACTGTATGCAGGGTGGTTAGTGTGTGTGTGTGGGTGGTGGCTACTGTATGCAGGGTGGTTCGTGTGTGTGTGGGTGGTGGCTACTGTATGCAGGGTGGTTAGTGTGTGTGTGTGGGTGGTGGCTACTGTATGCAGGGAGGTTAGTGTGTGTGTGGGTGGTGGCTACCGTATGCAGGGTGGTTAGTGTGGGTGGTGGCTACTGTATGCAGGGTGGTTAGTGTGTGTGTGGTGGCTACTGTATGCAGGGTGGTTAGTGTGTGTGTGTGGGTGGTGGCTACTGTATGCAGGGTGGTTAGTGTGTGTGTGTGGGTGGTGGCTACTGTATGCAGGGTGGTTCGTGTGGGTGGTGGCTACTGTATGCAGGGTGGTTAGTGTGTGTGTGTGGGGGTGGTGGCTACTGTATGCAGGGTGGTTAGTGTGTGTGTGTGTGTGTGTCCGGGGTGGTTAGTGTGTGTGGGGAGGTTAGTGTGTGTGTGTGTGTCCGGGGTGGCTACTGTATGCAGGGAGGTTAGTGTGTGTGTGTGTGTCCGGGGTGGTTAGTGTGTGTGGGGTGGTTAGTGTGTGTGTGTGTGTGTCCGGGGTGGTTAGTGTGTGTGGGGTGGTTAGTGTGTGTGTGATGCCGCAGGCCGCGCCCCCCCCCCTCCCTCCCTCCTCCGCAACCGCGTGTTGAGGAGACAGGACCAACGGGTCCCACGTGGTCTAGTTACAATTAAAACACAAGGTACTTCAGCTATAACTCCAGTATAGACGCTCAACTAAGAAAACCACGGCCAAAACCAAAGTATTATCTAACTATCTAACTAAATATACCCACACAATAAATAACCCCGTATGCAAAAAACAGCTACCTACATATTAACTAACTCTTAACAAAAAACTAATTTTGTGGATTCTATAATGTTGCTTCTGTCCTTCTCTTACACTGAATTCAACAGAAGAGCGTTTAACTCGCATTATTCTATTGTGTTGCAGTGCATGCATCAGGATGGCACAGTGGTGTAGCTATATAACGACTGCCTCACAGTGCCAGAGACCCGGGACGGAGTTTGCACGTTCACCCTGCGACTGCGTGGGTTTTCTCCGGGTGCTCCGGTTTCCCCCCACTTCCCAGAGACGTAGGTAGATTGGCCCTCTGTAAATTGCCCCCGAATGTGTAGGATAAAACAAGTGTGTGGGATTGAATTTAGTTTATCGTCGGATGTACCGAGGTACAGTGAAAAGCTTTGGCTGCGTCTGTCTGTGCTGACCAGTCAGCGGAAAGTCAATGCACGATTTTGATCGAGCCATCCACTGTTCACAGATACATGATAAGGGAATAACGTTTAGTGCAAGAAAAAGCCAGTAAAATCAAATCAAAGATAGCCCAAGGGTAGTTAGTGTTTGAGAAATGTTGCTGTCTGAGTAGAGAATTTTTAAAAGGTGCAGCGATTGCAGTCCCATCTCAGTGACTCGCCTGGGTTGGGCACCATCTTGGATCGTTGGTTGCCATGGATTCAGTAGGCCGAAGGCCTTATTTCCACACTGTATCTCTAACACATCTATTGTCCCTCATGTTTTCATTTTTGTTTTGATTTGCCCCCAATACAAGTCCCATATCCTAGGATTCAACCACTTTCATCTGCCGTTTAAAGATCACGTGAATCAGCTTGAGATGAGAACTATTATAAATGAGAGGAAAAGGGCGAGAGGGTCTGTCGAGTGGATCGTCATTATACTGCAGAGATAATTATAATGCCATCAAGGAGTCGACGAGGTTTAATGTTGCAAAGGTTGCCACGGTGCCCTTGTGATTTCTGTAATAAATGTGATAATATATTCCTCTTGAATCCCCGCATCTGCTATTTTAATGAGAGTTTAATTTGTTTGCATTCTTTCACAGATAATCTCTGGTAACCAGAATGTCAAGCATTATCATTCTTTTATTAATATCAAGAGGCAACTCGCGCAGCAAAGTACTCGGTCCATGAAACCAATCCAAAATAAATAGGAAATGCTATTGGGATTTGCTGGGGATATGGAGAGAATGGGATTAATATTGGATCTTTGTTTAGAAGCCTCAAGCATTTATTACCTTGGTTATAATTTTCTGGATTGCAAAACCACTATTGGGAGAGTCTAGGACCAGAGGACACAGGCTCAGAATAAAAGGACGTACCTTTCGAAAGAAGATAAGGAGGAATTTCTTTACTCAGAGGGTGATGAATCTGTGTAATTCATTGCCAAAGATGGCTGTGGAGGTCAAGTCATTGGATTTTTTTTTTTTAAACAGAGATTGACAGATTTTTGGGTTACACAGAAAGCTGGAGAAACTCAGCGGGTGCAGCAGCATCTAAGGAGCGAAGGAGATAGGCGACGTTTCGGGTCGAGACCCTTCTTCAGACTTTTGATTAGTTTTGGCATGATAATCTATTCGCCGCTTTATAAGTCATAGGAGCAGAATTAGGCCATTCGGCCAATCGGGTCTATTCCGACATTCAATCACGACCGATCTATCTTTCCCTCTCAACCGCATTCTCCTGCCTTCCTCCCCGTAACCCCTGACACCCGTACATATCACAGACCTTATCAATCTCCACTTTTAAAATATCCATTTTGTGTCATGTTCAGTATCCTCTGAGGGCTCGAGATACAGCATGGAAACAGGACCTTCTGCCCACCAAGTCCACACCGGCCAGCGATCACCCATTCACACTATCACTCCGACACACTAGGGCCAATTAACCTACAAACCTGCACATGTTTGGGATGTGGGAGGAAACCAGAGCACCCAGTGAAAACCCACGCAGTCACAGGGAGAACGTACAAACTCCGTACAGACAGTCAGGATCGAACCCTGGTCTCTGGCGCTGAGAGACAGCAGCTCTATCGCTGCGCACAGATGGAACTGTAGTTATCTAGGGTAGTTGTAGCAATGTGATCAGCGTGAGCAAGTTGTACCCAAGGGGCTGTTTCCGCACTCTATGTACCAGACAGCGTTCCAGACTGGGACCCGAAACGTCACCCATTCCTTCTCTCTTCTTCTATCACAGTCGCTGCCTCAAAAAGGCTGGCAGCATCATCAAGGACCCACACCACCCTGGCCACACACTCATCTCCCTGCTACCTTCAGGTAGAAGGTACAGGAGCCTGAGGATTGCAACGACCCGGTTCAGGAATAGCTACTTCCCCACAGCCATCAGGCTATTAAACCTGGCTCGGACAAAACTCTGAACATTAATACCCCTCCATCTGTTATTTGCACTTTATCAGTTTATTCATTCATGTGTGTATTCACGTATATAATTGTAGTCAATGCCTACTATGTTCTGTTGTGCTGAAGCACAGAACACACATGACAATAAGCTCTTTTGACTTTGACTTGACTCTCCAGGGGTGCTGCCCGTCCCGCTGAGTTACACCGGCATTTAGTGACTATCTTCGGTGTAAACCAGCATCTGCAGTTCCTTCCTACACAGAGGGTTCTCTTTATTCTAACACAACATTAGTCTGTCATCACTCCCAACAGCCCACGCGAGTACCTGCAACGTTCCTGCCTGCTGGCGCATGTGGCCCAGATTCTCACTAAGTATAGATTGTCTGGGATCAAAGGCTAACTGCCCAGCCACAGCTAGTCTGAAGCTTCACCCAGTCGGAGCCGCAGCCGCACCGTCTCCCCCACGCGCGGTGCCTCCCCGCGGCTCCGCCCTGGACTGGCGGGGCTGCATGTTTCACTCACTTGCCAGCAAAGCAGCCGCAAACACCAGCAATGCTGCAAACTACCAGGTGGCTGGCTGTGTTGAAAGATTCCTTCCCTCACAGCGCCAGAGTCCCCGGTTCGATCCTGACTACTGCTGCTGTCTGTACGGAGTTAGTGCGTTCTCCCCGTGACCTGCGTGGGTTTTGGCCGAGTGCTCCGGTTTCCTCCCACACTCCAAAGACGTGCGATACTTTAGCGGCAAACCTTCGGTCCACTCGCCAACACCCATCAAGGCATTGGCTTTACCTTTAGTGTTAGACAATAGACAATAGGTGCAGGAGTAGGCCATTCGGCCCTTCGAGCCAGCACCGCCATTCAATGTGATCATCCACAATCAGTACCCCCGATTATCAGCCGTGATCATCATGGCTGATCATCCCCAATCAGTACCCCGTTCCTGCCTTCTCCCCATATCCCCTAACTCCGCTATCTTTAAGAGCCCTGTCTAGCTCTCACTTGAAAGTATCCAGAGAACCTGCCTCCACCGCCCTCTGAGGCAGAGAATTCCACAGACTCACAACTCTCTGTGAGAAAAAGCATTTCCTCATCTCAGTTTGAAATGCTTACTCCTTATTCTTAAACTGTGTCTCCTGGTTCTGGACTCCCCCAACATCGGGAACATGTTTCCTGCCTCTAGCGTGTCCAAACCCTTAACAATCTTATACGTTTCAATCTTATTCTCCTTGCGTATGGCGTGCACGGCCTTAAGTTGTAGGACAACTTGTTCTATTTGATCTTATTTATATGTTTCAATGAGATAACCTCTCATCCGTCTAAACTCCAGAGTGTACAAGCCCAGCCGCTCCATTCTCTCAGCATATGACAGTCCCGCCATCCCTGGGAATTAACCTTGTAAACCTACACTGCACTCCCTCAATAGCAAGAATGTCCTTCCTCAAATTAGAGGACCAAGACTAGGGGACCAAGTGTTGAGAGTTTCGAGAGATACAGCATGGAGACAGGCCCTTCGGCCCACCGAGTCCAAGCTGACCATTGAGTCATCTGTGTCCACCTGCTTTGTCCTGCCTCCTCTCCCTGTTTTCATCCCCTCCCCTTCTATACGTCCCCCTGCGATCAGTCTGAAAAAGGGTCCCGACCCGAAACGTCACATGTTCACGTTCTCCGGCGATGCTGCCTGTCCCGCTGAGTTACTCCAGCACTTTGTGCCTATCTTCGGTTTAAACGGGCATCTGCGGTTCCTTCCTACACTGCCCTACACGCACTGTGGACAATTTACGATTTTTACCGAAGCCGATTAAACCTCCAAACCTGCACGCCGATGGAGTGTGGGAGGAGGCCGGAGCACCCGGAGAGAACCCACGAGGTCACGGGGAGAACGTACAAACTCCATGCAGACAGCAACCGAGGTCAGGATCGCGCCCAGGGTCTCTGGCGCTGTGAGGCAGCAACTCTACCGCTGCGCCAACAAGGTCTCGTCTCCTGGTGTGCATGAACCAGCTGCTGCCATTTCTTGTTTCTAAACCCGGAAGTTGACCAGCACGCCGGGCGGTCACGGTGGCGCAGCGGTAGAGTTGCTGCCTTGCAGCCAATGCAGCGCCGGAGACCCAGGTTCGACCCCGATCACGGGTGCTGTCTGTACGGGTTTTTCTCCGAGATCTTCGGTCTCCTCCCACACTCGAAAGACGTCCAGGTTTGTAGGTTAATTGGCTGGGTGCATGCGTAAAAATTATCCCTCGTATGTGTGTAGGATATGTGTGCGGGGATCGCTGGACGTCACGGACTCGGTGGGCCGAAGGGCCTGTTTCCGCACCGTATCTCCAAACTAAAAGATCTCAATCTAAGTTTGAAGTTGCATTTTAAGGTTTAAAAAACTTTGAATGTTACTGCGTGGAAGACTACAGCTGGAACGGATTTTGGGAGTCATACTGAATGAGTTCATCTAGACCCACGTGATTTAGCCTCCACACATTTTTGTCGGACCGCCAACTTTAATCTGAAGTAAAAGAAACTGGCTGGACTGAAGGCAAAATCTTACTGATGCAGCTCCTATAAGAAACAGTCCTCGGGAGGCTCAGTGCAGAGTGAGGCCAGAGGAATTGCGTGCAGTGTTTGGAGACACCATTAACCACAAGGCAGAGGTCTGAGATGAGGACAATAATTCTCATCAGTGAGTCTCTGGTGCCATGATCCAGAACATTCCATCTGTAGAGGAGATAGAGTCATAGAGTGATACAGTGTAGAAACAGGCCCTTCAACCCAAGTCGCCCACATCGACCAACATGTACCATCTACACTAGTTCCACTTGCCTGCGCTTAGTCCATAACCCTCGAACCCTGTCCTATCCATGTACCTGTCCAACTGTTTCTTAAATGATGGGATAGTCCCAGCCTTAACTACCTCCTCTGGCAGCTTGTTCCATACACCCACCACCCTCTGTGTGATAAAGTTACCCCTCAGATTCCTATTAAATCTTTTCCCCTTCACCTTCAACTTATGTCCTCTGGTCCTCGGTTCCCCAACTCTGGCAAGAGACTCTACCCAATCTATTCCTGTCATGATCTTATACACCTCTATAAGATCCCCCCTCATCCTCCTGCGCTCCATGGAATAGAGACCCAGCCTACTCAACCTCTCCCTGTAGCTCACACACTCTAGTCCTGGCAACATCCTCGTAAATCTTTTCTGAACCCTTTCAAGTTTGACAATATCTTTCGCTAACATGGTGCCCAGAAGAACTGAACACAATATTGTAAATGCGGTCTGGAAGATAGACACAAAAAGCCGGAGTAAAAACTCAGCTTCTCTGGAGAGAAGGAATGGGTGACGTTTCGGGTCGAGACCCTTCTTCAGACTGTGGAGGAGAAGGGTGAGCGGGAAGAGGCGCTGGCGTCTCGGGCTTGCCCTGGCGCTCAGTCTTACCCTCAGCAGAGGGGTTGGCTGTAATATTATTACCCGCTGGCTGGAATAGTATTCCATTACACATTGATTGCATTGTAATTGGTTTGTTATTTATTTATCAGTATTTAATAGCACTGGAGCCACTTAGAATAAAGCATGTTCTTCTTAACTGAGTCTGAAGAAGGGTCTCGACCTAAAACCTCACCCATTTCTTCTCTCCATAGATGCTGCCTGTCCCGTTGAGTTACTCCAGCATTTTGTGTCTACCTTTGGTTTAAACCAGCATCTGCAGTTCCTTCCGACACAAACAGATTCAATGCTGTTGACGTAGGGTTTCGGTTATGGTGGCCTGGTGCTCGTCAGTGGGGTCATGGTCCAGGGGTAAGTAGGAGGAGGTGTCCGAGAGTTGGCGCGTGGCCTCCGCTTTGTAGAGATCGACGCGCCAGACTACCACGGCACCTCCCTTGTCGGCGGGTTTTGATAACCCAGTCTGGGTTGTTACGGAGTAAAAAAATGTTTTTGGTTATTATTATATAAAAATTATTTTTCCAGTCTGAAGAAGGGTCTCGACCCGAAACGCCGCCTATCTCCCTCGCTCCTTAGATGCTGCTGCACTCGCTGAGTTTCTCCAGCCTTTTGTGTACCCTTCAATACTGTCTAGCTCTCTAGAGGCGTGTTATTAACCTGTTGCTTACACTTCTTCATCTTCGAGTGACTGCAAACATTGAGGAGACTGTTAGTTAACGTGCGCCCTTTACGAAACATGTTTTTTCTTTCTCAGACAGCATTTAAATGTAGCCTTATTACCTGCGTGCGTGAGTGTGTGTGTGCGTGAGAGTCTGTGAGGACATTGCATCTCTCTCATGTTAAGCTTTGGGTAGTAATTAGGCTGTGTGGCTGATACACAAACGCTGCACCAAAGAGGTGTTTAAGTCAGCCGATCCGCCTCGCCTGTTTTTGGGTTGGGTCACGCGCCAAGCTTCCAATATTATGCATAAATGATAAGTGCAAAGGTTTTTATTTGGCCTCTATAATTAGTGGATCGCAAAAAGTAAATATTTTCCAGAGAGGCTGATGCAGCTGTCCGAGATGGGATTCAACTTATTTGGCGTCCGAAATCTGTCCTGGTTCGGGACGAGTCGTAATTCTCTAGTTCACGAGGACACAGATTATCAATCAATCAAGTTTCAATCAAGTGAAATGAATTTGCCAGCAGCGGTACCATAAAGGAAGAACACACGATACACAATAAAAATGTAACACAAACATCTACCACCACAGCATTCATCACTGTGGCGGACGGCACAACATTTGGCCAGTCCTCCTCCATTTGCCCCCGTGGTCGGGACCTCAACCCTCCGAGCTTATCGGAGTAGAATGAGGCCATTTGGCCTAATGGAGTCCACTCTGCCGTTGAATTAGACACAAAATGCTGGAGTAACTCAGCGGGACAGGCAGCATCTCTGGAGAGAAGGAATGGGTGGCGTTTCGGGTCGAGACCCTTCTTCAGACTGAGAGTCAGGGGAGAGGGAGATACAGAGACAAAGGAATTATCCTCAGTCTGAAGAAGGTGTCTCAACCCGAAACGTCACCCATTCCTTCTCTCCAGAGATGCTGCCTGTCCCGCTGAGTTAATCCAGCATTTTGTGTCTACCTTCTGTAATAACAAGGGTTTACAGTATGTACTCGGATATATTGAATGTACATCCCTTCAGTACATGTTGATACCCCGGAGGTGGCCACACTGCAGGGAATCTCTGTGCGTCCACCGACACAACTTGGAGGCAGAGATAGACACTAAATGTGGACTTGGAGATGTTCCCACCAGTGGGAGAGTCTAGGACCAGAGGGCACAGCCTCAGAATTAAAGGACGTTCCTTTAGGAAGGAGATGAGGAGGAATTTCTTTCGTCAGAGGGTGGTGAATCTGTGGAATTATTTGCCACCGACGGCTGTGGAGGCCGAGTCAGTGGATATATTTAGGACAGAGATAGATAGATTCTTGATTAGTGCGGGTGTCGGAGGTGTAGGTGCTGGGGTAGCTGATGACCAGTCTGAAGAACGGTCCCAACCTGAAACGTCGTCATAAGATCATAAGGGATCGGAACAAAGATTAGGCCATTCGGCCCATCAAGTCGACTCCGCCATTCAATCATGGCTGATCAATCTCTCCCTCCTAACCCCATTCTCCTGCCTTCTGCCCATAACCACTGACACCCGCACTAATCAAGAATCTATCTGTCTCTGCCTTAAAAATATCCATTGACTTGGCCTCCACAGCCTTCTGTGGCAAAGAATTCCACAGATTCACCACCCTCTGACTAAATAAATCTCTCCTCATCTCCTTCCTCGAGGAATGTCCTTCAATTCTGAGGCTGTGACCCCTGGTCCTGGACTCTCCCACTAGTGGAAACATCCTCTCCACATCTACCCTTACACTATTTGTCTGTCCATTGCCTCCACAGACGCTGCCTAGCCCACTGAGTTCCTCCAGGCACGTTTGCGTTTAGCTCGAGATTCCCGCATCGGCTGGAACCAAAATCCGTTGTAAAGAAGTCCGTTAAAACGAGAGCTCAAAGAAACAGGCACAAGATTGAAGAGTGTCTTATTGTCGGATGTCCCGGATGGGACAATGAAATTCGTACTTGCTGCAGCACCACAGAATATGTAAATATGTAAACATGGTACATAATGGGGCACGAGAAAACAAAAGTTTAATAAATAACAAAATAAGTGCAATAATAATATAGTCTTTTGCAGTTCAGAGCTCAGAGGGTGAAGGCAGCAACGGGGTACTGATTGGGGATGATCAGCCATGATCACGTTGAATGGCGGTGCTGGCTCGAAGGGCCGAATGGCCTACTCCTGCACCTATTGTCTACTGTCTGTTCTTGTGTTTAGTAGCCTGATGGCTGTGGGGAAGAAGCTGTTCCTGAACCTGGACGTTACAGTTTTCAGGCTCCTGTACCTTCTTCCTGATGGCAGTGGTGAGATGAGCGTGTGGCCAGGGTGGTGTGGGTCCCTGATTGACATCCCCACCGTCGAAGGGATCTAAGCCGGTGATGGACTGGGCAGTGGTCGCAAGACGGACAATTTCCAAAATGCTGTCTCGTGATCAGAGTCAGCTGCTGTCCGTGAAATTGTGCAGTGACTTATTCTCAGGGTTAAATGAATGAATGAGGAAAAATACCACACGGTAGGCTCAGTAGTCAACAAAATAGAGAGAGTACAGAGGAGATTTACTAGAATGTTGCCTGGGTTCCAGCAACTAAGTTACAGAGAAAGGTTGAACAAGTTAGGTCTTTATTCTTTGGAGCGCAGAAGGTTAAGGGGGGACTTGATTGAGGTCTTTAAAATGATGAAAGGGATAGGCAGAGTTGACGTGGATAAGCTTTTCCCATTGAGGGTGGGGATGATTCAAACAAGAGGGCATGACATGAGAATTAAGGGACAGAAGTTTAGGGGTAACATGAGGGGGAATTTCTTTACTCAGAGAGTGGTGGCTGTGTGGAATGATCTTCCTGCAGAAGTGGTGGAGGCAGGATCGATTTTAACATTTAAATGTAAAGTGGATAGGTATATGGACGGGAAGGGAATGGAGGGGTATGGTCTGAGTGCAGGTAGATGGGAGTAGGGGAAAATAAATGGTCGGCACGGACTGGAAGGGCCGAGAAGGCCTGTTTCCGTGCTGTAATTGTTATATGGTTTTGTGTGACTGTCAGATGACGGAATTGTGTGACTGGGTTGGAGGAAGCATCTGGCTCCACGCCAGTAGATTGCTTGAGATCGAAAAATGATAGGAAACTCCATCACTGATGTGAGATTTAGTTTAGCTAAGTTCAGAGGTACAGCGCGGAAACAGGCCCGTCGGCCCGGCGAGTCCGCGCCGACCAGCGCTCCCCGCACATTAACACTACCCTACGCACACTAGCCAATTAAACCAAGCCGATTAACCTACAAACCTGTACGTCTTTGGACTGTGGGAGGGAACCGAAGATCTCGGTGAAAACACACGCAGGTCACGGGGAGAACGTGCACACTCTGTACAGACCGCACCCGTAGTCAGGATCAAACCCGTGTCTCTGGCTCTGTGAGTGCTCTGTAGCAACTCTACCGCTGTGCCACCGTGCCGTCCCTTAATATATTATAATATTACCAGAAGCATACACAAGGTAGACAGTCGAAACCTGTTTACCCAGATGGAGATATCAAATCCGAGCGGGCTCCATGTTTGACGTGGCACGAATTCTACTGCTTGCATGGTCTCCCTGTGATAGCATTGATTTTCTCCGGGTTCTCCAGTTTCCTACCACACCCCAAAGACGTTCAGACTGGTAGGTTAATTGGCTTCTGTTTTCTCTTACTTAGTTTATAGTTTAATTTGTCGTCACGTGTGCGGTGAAAAGCTTTCTTGTTGCGCACTATCCAGTCAGCGGAAAGACTGTACGCAATTACAATCCAGCCGTCCACAGTGTACAGATACAGGATAACGGGAATGACGTTTAGGGCAAGATAAAATCCAGTAAAGTCCGGTTAAAGATAGTGCGAGGGTCTCCAGTGAGGTAGATGGGAGGTCAGTGCTGCTCTCTAGTTGGTGAGAGGACGGTTCAGTTGCCTGATAACAGCTGGGAAGAAACTGTTCCTCAATCTGGAGGTGTGTGTCACAAGCAACGATGGTCCAATTCTACACAGCCATCGTAGAATCTGTCCTCACCTTCTCCATCATGATCTGGTTTGGCTCAGCCACCAACCACGACACCCGGAGGCTGCAGCGAATCGTCCGATCAGCAGAGAAGGTTATTGGCTGCAACCTTCCCTCCATTGACGAACTGTACACTGCAAGGGCCAGGAAGCGAGCGGGCAAGATCAACTCTGACCCCTCTCACCCTGGCCACAAACTCTTTGAATCACTTCCCTCTGGAAGGCGACTCCGGACTGTCAAAGCTTCCACAGCCGGAGATAAAAACAGCTTTTTTTCCCCACAAGTAGAAGCTCTACTCAATAACCAAAAATCTGTAGCCTCCTTTTGCTCTGGTAATTTATTTAATTCACATGTTTAATCGATAATGTTTTATCTTTAATGTTTGATGTGTCATTCTTAATGTTTACTGTATGTCATGCGAGCGGAGCACCAGGGCGAATTCCTTGTATGTGAATACTTGGCCAATAAATTTATTAATTCATTCAGACTTCGGAACCTCTTGCCTGACAGGAGAGGGGGGAAGAGGGAGTGACCGGGGTGAGACTGGTCCTCGATTATCCTGCCCCTCTCACTGCACCTCCAAGAATTGTCCCTAGTGTGTCGGATAAAACTAGTGTGAGCGGGCAGGAAGGAACTGCAGATGCTGGTTTAAACCAAAGATAGACACGAAATGCTGGAGTAACTCAGCAGATCAGACAATCTCTCCTGAGAAAAAGAATTGCCGACATTTCGGGTCGAGACCCTCCTACAGACAGAGAGTTGGGGGGGGGGGAAGGGAAACGAGGTAGACCGTGATGTGGAGAGATATATAGAACAAATGAATGAAAGATACGCAAAAAAGTAACGATGATAAAGGAAACAGGATGTTGTTAACGGGTGGTAAAAAATGCTGGAGAAACTCAGCGGGTGAGGCAGCATCTATGGAGCGAAGGAAATAGGCGACGTTTCGGGTCGAGACCCTTCTTCAGACTGATGTGGGGATGGTGGGGTCGGGAAGATTGTTAACGGGTGATTGCTGGTTGGCGCAGTCCATAGAAACATAGAAACAGAAAATAGGTGCAGGAGTAGGCCATTCGGCCCCTTCGAGCCAGCACCGCCATTCAATATGATCATGCCTGATCATCCAAAATCAGTACCCCGTTCCTGCCTTCTCCCCATATCCCTTGATTCTGTTAGCCCTAAATCTAATTATCTCTTGAAAACATCCAGTGAATTGGACCCAGGGGGCCAAAGATCCTGTTTCCACGCTGTATCTCTAAAGTGAAAAGTAAACTAAGGTTGAATTAACCCCCCACCCCCCTCCCACCCCTATACGGCCCCCCAGTGAGTGACTCCCTGCAGGTGCTCCCTCTCCACATCTCTCTGCATCTGTCTGCATCCACTTCCCTCCCTTCACTTGTGTTTGCCAGAAGCTCATAAACCGCATGTTTTTTTATCTTTCGCAAGGCCGCTCCATAATAAAAACCACAGCTGACTCTCCGGGTTCAAAAAGATTGAGATTCCTTGAAGTTTACGCGGCAGGTGTGCCGGAGAAGTTAAAAGTTGTTTGCTGGGCGGTAGCTGATCGCAGCTCACCGCGACTTGTAACCCTCGCTCACGACAGCTAGCGGTGACTTATAGCCCTAGCTGACCACAACTAACGGCGATTTATAACTCCAGATAGACACAAAAAGCTGGAATAACTCTGGAGAGAAGGAATGGATGAAAAAGGATCTCAACCCGAAACGTCACCCATTCCTTCTCTCCAGAGATGCTGCCTGTCCCGCTGAGTTACTCCAGCTTTTTGATTCTATCTTCGGTTTAAACCAGCATCTGCAGTTCCTTCCTACAGACTTACAACCCTAGCTCACTATAGCTAATAGCGACTAGGTAGAAACAAGATGCTGGAGTAACTCAGCGGGCAAAAGAGCATCTCTGGAGAGAAGGAATGGGCGACGTTTCGGGTCGATGCCCTTCTTCAGACTGATGTGAGGGGAGGGGGTGGGACAAAGATGGAATGTAGTCGGAGACAGGAAGACTGGTGGGAGAACTGGGAACGGGGAGGGGACGGGGAGAGAGGGAAAGCAAACATCCCTGGGGAGAAGGAATGGGTGACATTTTGGGTGAAGAAAGGTCTCGACCCGAAACGTCACCCATTCCTTCTCTCCAGAGATGCTGCCTGTCCCGCTGAGTTACTCCAGCTTTTTGTGTCTATCTTCAGTTTAAACCAGCATCTGCAATTCCTTCCTACAGACTTACAACCCTAGCTCACAACAGCTGACAGACGGACATACAGCCCATTTTGTATTTTTGCTGAATGGAAAGAAAATTCTTCTGGATGTGTAAAGAGACGGCAGATTCCGTGCGGTCCCATTCCTATCAGCGTTCCCAAGTCACGAGCTGAGTCACTGTAAATTCCCTGATGCCGTTAATTGTCCCTGGCGTGTCGGATAGATGTACGGGTGATCGATGGTCCTTGTAGTGGCGGCACGGTGGCGCAGCGGTAGAGTCGCTGCCTCACAGCGCCAGTGACCCGGGTTCCATCCCGACTACGGCTGCTGTCTGTACGGAGCTGTACATTCTCCCCGTGACCTGTGTGGGTTTTTCTCCGGGTGCCCCGGCTTCCTCCCACACTCCAAAGACCTGCAGGTTTGTAGGTTAATTGTCCTCAGTAAAAATTGTACATACAAGATACATGTATTTGTCACATGTGCCGGTTGGCACAGTGAGATGTGATCACCATACAGCCAGACACTAAAATAAAGAACACAGCACACATAGAGTTCAACATAAAACATCCCCACACAGCAGAATCAAAACCTTCCCCACAGTGAGGGAAGGCACCAAAGTCCGTCTCTTCCTCTGGTGATCTTTGATGTTCACCGTGGTCTGGGCCTCCCGAGCCCCCCGCAGTTGCCGCTACGGGCAGCCCGGCGCTCAGGCCCGCTCGCCTGGATGTTGGAACTCCGACGTCGGAACGGGAGGACAACCTCAGCAGGATAAACCTCCAAATCGGCCGCTTCCTGCCGGAGTCCGTTGCTCCCGAATTCCACAGGCCGCGCTGGTCGGAGATTCACGCGGAAAATTCACATTGTGCCCCTTGTGTGTGTAGGATAGTGCTAGTGTGCGGGGATCACTTGGGATAAAAAGGAAATCACCAAATTGGAACATTTAGTGGAACGTTTTAACGTTCCATGACCCACTCAGTTACTTCGGCACTTTGTGCCTATCCGTGTTCTCCACAGATGCTGCCTGACCCGCTGAGTTACTCCAGCACTCTGTGAAACGTCACCTATCCATGTTCTCCACAGATGCTGCCTGACCCGCTGAGTTACTCCAGCACTCTGTGAAACGTCACCTATCCATGTTCCCTACAGATGCTGCCTGACCCGCTGAGTTACTCCAGCACTCTGTGAAACGTCACCTATCCATGTTCTCCACAGATGCTGCCTGACCCGCTGAGTTACTCCAGCACTTTGTGTGTCCTACTTTGTAAACTAGCATCTGCAATTCTATGAGGATTAATTTCAGGGCCAGGCTGTTAACAGGAGCACTTCAAGAATAAGGAGTAAGCCATTTAGAACGGAGACGAGGAAACACTTTTTCTCACAGAGAGTTGTGAGTCTGTGGAATTCTCTGCCTCAGAGGGTGGTGGAGGCAGGTTTTCTGGATGCTTTCAAGAGAGAGCTAGATAGGGCTCTTAAAAATAGCGGAGTCAGGGGATATGGGGAGAAGGCAGGAACGGGGTACTGATTGTGGATGATCAGCCATGATCACATTGAATGGCAGTGCTGGCTCGAGGGGCCAAATGGCCTCTACTCCTGCGCCTATTGTCTATTGTCTATTGTATCATTTCATGTAACCTGCATCTACACTTAAAGCTCTCCCTTTGTGACAGGAAAATGGATGGAGGTTTTTACAGATGATGAATTTCAGTGATAGAGCACAAGTAGGAAATGCAGTGCTCTTCAAATCCATTCACTCTCGCCTCAGTGTTAAGCTGCCTTTAGGAATCAGATGTAACTTGCACGCGTGACTGACTGGCCTATTTACGAGGTGCTGTCAGTGTCGCTTCTTCCCGGTGGAGTCTCCAGTAAAGCAAGTCACAGCGGGCAGGCTACGACCATCTTCATTAACGGCAGAGTCCAGACGTACAAACGCATCGCTGCCCGCTCCACATGTCCCCTTGCATTTATTTTACAATCAGTCAATCTGCCCTCGGGGTAGAGTTGCTGCCTCTCAGCGCCAGAGACCCGGGATCCGGGATCCATCCGGACTACGGGTGCTGTTCTCCTCGTGACCCGCGTGGGATTTCTCCAGGATCATCCCACACTCCAGGTTTGTCGGTCAATTGGCTACAGTAAGAATTGTAAACTTTCCCGAGTGTGTGTAGGATAGTGTTAGTGTGCGGGGATCGCTGGTCGGCGCGGACTCGGTGGGCCCAGGGCACTGTATCTCTAAATTAAACTGGCTGCAGATGCTGGTTTCATTCCAAACATGGGCACAAAGTACTGGAGTAACTCAGCGGGTCGAGTTTAGTTTAGTTTATTGTCACGTGTACCGAGCGAGGTACAGCGACAAGCTTATGCGTTCCGTGCTAAAGGGCCTGTCCCACTTGCCGATTTTTTCGGTGACTGCTGGCGTGTCGCCAAAAGATTTTGAACTTTACAAAATCCAGCGGCGACAAAAAAATGTTGCGACACTCGAGGAGACACCGCGCGTCAAACGTCATCACGGCGCGACTTATTCGGTGACCTCATACGTCAGTCAATGATGTTGGCAGTCGCCGAAAATATCGCCAAGTGGGACAGGCCCCTAACCAGACAATACATGGTTACAGTCGAGCCATTCACAGTGTACAGAGTGGTTGGAAATAGTGGAGTGATTGTGATGAGTGGAGTGAGTGGAGTGCTTGGGTGAAACCGAGAGGCTGGTGCACAGGGCCGGACGTTCACCTGCTGAGGCCCTAAGCTGAAATTTGAGGCCCTTCTCTAAAATAATTCGGGTAAAAAATGATAAAATAAAAATATATTTCAAAAAATGAGGCCCCCGAGGGTGTGTGGCCCTAAGCTACAGCTTATTTAGCTTATAGGTAAGTCCAGCACTGCTGGTGAGACCTGGGTGGGGGAGGGATAGAGAGAGAGAAGGGGAATGCCGGGGTTACCGCTGGGCTGTAAGCTGCTCAAGCGAAATATCTTGTTTCCCTTTTCCATAACTAGTCTGAAGCAGGGTCTCGACCCGAAACGTCAACCAATTCTCTCCAGAGATGCTGCCTGTCCCGCTGAGTTACTCCAGCATTTTTGTGTCTATCTTCGGTTTAAATCGCATCTGCAGTCAGTTCTCTCCAGAGATGAGTGGAGTGATTGTGAAGATCCACTTCTGAGACGAGTGCGCGGAGATTCGCTTGGCTTGGGCGCCATCTTGAATCTTCAGCAGGCAGCTTCTCTGGAGAATAAAGAAGGCCGGAACAAATCTACTTCCAGTCTGAAGATGGGCCCAGTCCCAAAATATCACCCGGCCTTTTTCTCCACAGATGCTGCCTGTCCCGCTGAGTTACTCCAGCATTTTTGTGGCTATCTTCAGTCTACAACCAGCATCTGCAATTTCTGGTGTGGGAAGAAACTGCAGATGCTGGTTTAAACTGAAGATAGACACAAAAAGCCGGAGTAACTCAGTGGGACAGGGAGCATCTCTGGAGAGAAGGAATGGGTGACGTTTCGGGTCGAGACCCTTCCTCAGACTAGTTAGGGAAAAGGGAAACAAGAGGTATTTCGCTTGAGCAGCTTACAGCCCAGCGGTATGAATATTGATTTCTCTAACTTCAAGTAACCCCGGCATTCCCTCTCTCTCTCTATCCCTCCCCCACCCAAGTTGCACCAGCTTCTCGTTCTCACCCAACAAACAGCTAACAACCCAGGACAGAGAGGTCGGATACGGAATGAGCGGTCCGCAATAACCTACCTGACCTCCCGCTGGCTCAGCACTTCAACTCCCCCTCTCATTCCGTATCCGACCTCTCGGTCCTGGGCCTCCTCCACGGCCAGAGTGAGCAACACCGCAAGTTGGAGGAACAGCACCTCATATTCCGCTTGGGGAGTCTGCATCCTCTGGGCTTAAACATTGAATGTTCTCAATTCTGTTAACCCTGGCTGCCTCCTCCCCTTCCCCACCTCTCCCTCAGCCCTCGGGCTCCCCCTCCTTTTTCCTTTCTTATCCCCGCCCCCCCCCCCCCCCCCCCACCTCCCATCAGTCTAAAGAAGGGTCTCGGCCCGAAACGTCGCCTATCTCCTTCGCTCCTTAGATGCTGCTGCACCCGCTGAGTTTCTCCAGCCTTTTGCCTACCCTCGATTTTCCAGCATCTGCAGTTCCTTCTTTAACACGCAGCTTACAACGGCCTGTTTCCTTTATCATCGATACTTTTTTACAAATCTTTCATTCATTGTTCTTTATCTCTCCACATCATCGTCTATATCTCTCGTTTCCCTTTTCCCTAATTCGTCTGAAGAAGGGTCTCGACCCGAAACGTCACCCATTCCTTCTCTCCAGAGATGCTGCTGCCTGTCCCGCTGAGTTACTCCAGCTTTTTGTGTCTATCTGCAATATCTTTCTGCACAGTATCTCTCGAGAACATGGATAGGTGACGTTTCAGGTCATGGCCCTCCTTCAGACTGAATCCACATTCACCAGAGATGCTGCCTGACCTGCTGTGTTACTCCAGCACTTTGTGCCCTTTTGCCCCATTAAACAGCATCTGCAGTTCCCTTTTTCTCGTTTTTTACTATACTTTGGTACATGCGAAACGTGATATGTGTGAAACATGCTCCCGATGTTGGGGGAGTCCAGAACCAGCGGCCACAGTTTAAGAATAAGGAGTAAGCCATTTAGAACGGAGACGAGGAAACACTTTTTCACACAAAGAGTTGTGAGTCTGTGGAAGTCTCTGCCTCAGAGGGCGGTGGAGGCCGGTTCTCTGGATGCTTTCAAGAGAGAGCTAGATAGGGCTCTTAAAGATAGCGGAGTCAGGGGATATGGGGAGAAGGCAGGAACGGGGTACTGATTGGGGATGATCAGCCATGATCACATTGAATGGCGGTGCTGGCTCGAAGGGCCAAATGGCCTACTCCTGCACCTATTGCCTATTGTTTATCTTCCCCTCAGCTAATAATGAACCATTTCACGTTTGTTAAGGGTTTGAACACGCTAGAGGCAGAAAACATGTTCCCGATGTTGGGGGATGATCAGCCATGATCACATTGAATGGCTAGAAGGGCCGAATGGCCTCCTCCTGCACCTATTGTCTATTGTCTATTGTGACAATGATAAACCTTAACCTGAAGCTCCTTGCTTTATCTCTTACGCACGTTGCACATTTACGTTCAGATTAGGATGCAACAAAGATCACATCATCTGATATGGAGAACAATTGAGTGTGTCTGTACTCTTCCTGTCTCTCACCCCAGTGGGGACAGAGTCAATATTTCACAACCACTGTGTTAAAGAAGGAACTGCAGATGCTGGAGAATCGAGGGTTACACAAAAGGCTGGAGAAACTCAGCGGGTGCAGCAGCATCTAAGGAGCGAAGGAGATAGGCGACGTTTCGGGTCGAGACCCTTCTTCAGACCACTGTATGGCCTCTGACATTCTGTGGGCCTTTATTGCAAAGGATTTTTAGTTAAGTTTACTTTGGAGATACAGGCGCGGAAGCAGGCAATTTTCCAAAATATGGTCTCCTTTCATTGAATTTCTTCAACAACATAATGGTTGAACATAAATGCAAAACCGAGGCTAGGGTCGGGTGAGCGGGCGTAGGGAAGGGCAGTGGGATATATCTCCACTTCTTTCACTTCTTCGTTAGTTCTTAGTTTCGTGTCTTTTTCGAAATTTCCTTTCCTTTCTCCTTCCTTTCCCTTTTTTCATTTTTCCTTTTTTTACGATTTAGTTATTAGTTTATAAAATGTTAAAATTGAAGCAGTATGAAAAGTGTATGATTGTTATGACGATTACTTTCTCCTTGTACAATTGCTTCTAACGGCTTGGTCTCCTAATTTGAGGAAGGACATCCTTGCGATTGAGTGCAGCGTAGGTTCACGAGATTGATCCCTGGGATGGCGGGACTGTCATCTGCTGAGAGAATGGGGCGGCTTGGCTTGTATACTAGAAGGATGAGAGGGGATCTTCTTGAAGCATATAAGATGATTAAGGGTTAAAGATGATTAAAGACTAGGCTTGCATTCACTGGAGTTTAGCAGGATGAGGGGGAATCTTATAGAAACATATAAAATTGTAAAAGGACTGGACAACCTAGCTGTTAACGGCTTGTCCAGAGATGCCGCCTATCCCGCTGATGCAGGAGAAATGTTCCCAATGTTGGGCGAGTCCAGAACCAGGGGCCACAGTCTTAGAATAAAGGGGAGGTCATTTAAGACTGAGGTGAGAAAACACTTTTTTACCTAGAGAGTTGTGAATTTATAGAATTCCCTGCCACAGAGGGCAGTGGAGGCCAAATCACTGGATGGGTTTAAGAGAGAGTTGGATAGAGCTCTAGGGGCTAGTGGAGTCAAGGGATATGGGGAGAAGGCAGGCACGGGTTATTGATAGGGGACGATCAGCCATGATCACAATGAATGGCGGTGCTGGCTCGAAGGGCCGAATAGCCTCCTCCTGCACCTATTTTCTATGTTTCTATGTTAATATAATTTAAAAAAAATTTCGACTACTGGCTGTTGACAAGTGCTAACAGTGGTAGTTAACACATCGTTTTCGTCTCATGACCGGTGCAGCGGTGACCCATTGTAACGAATATCCATGGTATTTTTGAAAAATCCGTATTTAACAACTCTGATTCCCTTCTAGTACAGAAATTGGACATTAACTGGATACTGAAAAGTAGGGCAACACCGTCCCCCTGTGCACCTTCCCCCCATTTCCATCACTGTTTACACCGAAGATAGACACAAAATGCTGGAGTAACTCAGTGAGACAGGCAGCATCTCTGGAGAGAAGGAATGGGTGATGTTTCAGGCCTAAACCCTTCTTCAGACTGAAAGTCAGGGGAGAGGGAAACTACAGATATGGAAGGGAACAAAGGGCATGTAAGGTGTGAAAAGGAGAGATCAAAGCAGACGATGTTCAAGGGAATGTAAAATAGACAAAAATGCTGGAGAAACTCAGCGGGTGAGGCAGCATCTACGGAGCGAAGGAATAGGCAACGTTTTTAGGTCAAAACGTTGCCTATTTCCTTTGCTCCATTGACTTCGCTACCATTGATTTTCCAACATCTGCAGTTCCTTCGTAAATAAAGGAAATGTAGAAGGGTTCATTGTTGGCTGAGGGGAAGGTGACAACGAGGCTTACAAACGAGGAGTAACATTAATCAGGAGGGTAGTGGAAATCTTACTCTAGCCATAATCAAACATAGCCTCGGCTACATCCACAACTTCTTGGGCAGAGCTGTTCTCAAACCAAGCTGTGATGCAACCCGACAATAGACAATAGGTGCAGGAGTAGGCCATTCGGCCCTTCGAGCCAGCACCGCCATTCAATGTGATCCTGGCTGATCATCCCCAATCAGTACCCCGTTCCTGCCTTCTCCCCATATCCCCTGACTCCGCTATTTTTAAGAGCCCTATCTAGCTCTCTCTTGAAAGCATCCAGAGAACCGGCCTCCACCGCCCTCTGAGGCAGAGAATTCCACAGACTCACCACTCTGTCTGAAAATGTGTTTCCTCGTCTCCTTTCTAATTGGCTTACCCCTTATTCTTAAACTGTGGCCCCTGGTTCTGGACTCCCCCAACATCTGGAACATATTTCCTGCCTCTAGTGTGTCCAAACCCTTAACAATCTTATATGTTACAGTAGCTTAGTTCAGCTTATCTTAGAAAACCAGGCCCTTCGGCCCACCGAGTCCGTGCCGACCAGCAATCCCCCACACACTAACACCATTCTACACACTCTGGGGACATTATTTGGCATTTATACTACGTCAATTAAGTCAATACTAAGCCAATTCATCTACACACAGTAAGGACAGCTTCTACCATGAATACAAACCTAGCTACAGATCTGCATGTCTCTGGAGCATGGAATGAAACCGGAGCACCTGGAGAAAGCCCATGTAGGTCACGGGGGGGGGGGGGGGGGGGGGGGGGGGGGGGAGAACGTACAAACTCCATACAGACAGCACCCGAGGTGGGGATCGAACCCGGGTCTCTGGCGCCGTGAGGCAGTGAGTCTGCCCCTGTGTCCTTTCCACAGTCCAGACAAATCCCACTACGCCAGTGGGTCCTAATCCAAGCCGATGAATACGGCCAGTTTCCCGATTAATCTCGAAACAACTCAGGAACGCTCTCCAATGCAAAGCTCCAGATGAGCCTGAAGCAGGGTCTCGACCCGAAACCCCACCCATTCCTTCCCTCCAGAGGTAGACAAAAGTGCTGGAGAAACTCAGCGGGTGCAGCAGCATCTATGGAGCGAATGAAATAGGCAACG